>JAVSCE010000274.1:0-451452 GCA_032199065.1 Smutsia gigantea | reverse complement strand
CATTACGATTAGCAGATGTAATGTGGGGGGGGGGGGGGCACGGGGAGGGCTGTACAACCCAGAGAGGACAAGTAGTGACTCTATGGCATCTCACTGTGCTGATGGACAGTGACTGTAATGGGGTTGGGGGGGGGGACCTGATAAAGGGGGTAGTGTAATCACCATAATATTACTCATTTAATTGTAGATTAATGATATCAAAATAAACTTATTAAAAAAATAAATAAAATAAAGGTAAGCTTCTTCTTAAACCAGTCACAGGGCAGAAATAATCTTTCCCTTTTTTTATTTGTGTGTTTATTTAATTCCTGAAGCTTGGTTTGAGGGCAGAAATTTTGACAGATTTAGAACTGTTTGCTGGTGGGTTACTTTCTAAATACACCCTAAGAATTAAAGTACTAAAAAGCTCTCCCAACAAATTTTAAACTATACTTTCATGTCTTTCCTACTTTCAAAAAGAATGAATCATAGTGATTTCTATTGCTTATTTTTCTCCTCGCTTGTATGAGAAATTTAAATGATGGTCTGTACATAAATAAAATTGTGTCAGAAAGTATGTGATGCTTGCATAGGTGTTTCCCAGAATATAGAGCACAAAGCTGGTCAATGAGACTAATAAAGCAGTATCTAAGTAAGGGGACAAGCTCTCAAAATTCGGCATTTAGAAAGTTGGGCTTAATAAAGTACTTAATTCATTTTTAAATGCATTAATTAAGAAGAGAGAAGCCAGTAGGTTACAGAATAATAAGGATTTTGAGAATAAGGTAGGAGGGGGAATGTAAGATATAGGGAAATTGATTCTACCCAGTTAAGAAAAGGAAAGGGGAGAGGGAAACTCGAACAGTGTGTGAAAAGGGAAGGAGAGTATGACCTTTGCTTCAGTAAAAGGGATCTGGAGTTCAGGGAATTACTTGTAGGCGTTGATTCCCATAAGTTGGGAATATAGGACTACATTATGTTCAAGCCTAGTTACAACTCTCTTTGATAGGTAGATGAGGGATTTAATGAAAGGTGTATTTTAGGAAAATTAATGTTAGTATAATGAATGGATGACATGAAAACTCTGGAAGCAGAAAGAACCAGGACCAAAGAGGAGTTTTAGGAAAAGAAAAGGAAAAGTTTAAGAAGATGTGCTTTGTGGGAGCCAGCCTCCATGATGGTCCCCAGTGATCCTGCCTCCTGATATTCACACTCTTGTATGGTCTTCTCTCATGTTTCAGAATTGGTCTGTGTAACCAATAAAGTAGGACAGAAGAGACAGCATGTCCTTTCTGGCATTAGGTTAAATAAGGCTCTGTACTTTTCTGTTTTCCTTTCTCTCTTGGATCTGGGGGAAGCCAGCTGCCATGCTGTGAGCAGCCCTGTGGAGGGACCCACTTGGTGAGAACCTGAGGCTTTTTGAACACCCATGTGAATGAGTATACCACTTGGAAACAGATTCTTCAGCAGTCAAGCCTTGAGGTGATTGCAGCCCTGGCTGACAATCTGACTGCAACTTCAGTGAGACACCCTGAGTCAGAGGTACTACATAGAAAGCTGTTCCTGATCCTGAAAAAAATGCTGTTGCTTTAAGCTTTTGAAGTTTGGAGTGTTTTAATAGGCAACAGTACAGAACTACTATAATCACCAAGGGTGAAAACCAGATTATTGAGGGCTACCAAGAGTGATAAGGAAACATATGCAGTTTGAGAAGGAAAAGGAAGGAGACAAAAAGGAAGTATCTTAAAAAAAAATCAAGTGAAAGATAAAATTTGAAGTTGGTAGAAAGTGCATGTAGGGGAAAAATGAGCTTAGTTTTCTGGCATACTGATATAAATAGCAGAAATCAACATTGTATTATATTTTAGGACCCTTTCCAACCCAGGTCCCTTTCTCAGAGAAAAGTACATGCCTTATTCATTGTTTTACCTCCATAATTCCTTGTGGATTGTAACTTTGATAACTATTTGCTGAATGAACAGAACTTCAGCAGTTCCAGTTACTTATTGCTGTGTAACAAATCTCAAAACTTAGTGCCTTCTAACAATTTATTATAATTTTTCTTGGTTCTGTGTGGTGGTTAGGTTTAGTGGGTGACCCTCCCTTGGGGTCTTGCATGTGGTAGCATTCAGAGGTTGGCTGCAGTCATCTCAAGGCTTTTCTGTGCTAGATGTTCAAAATGGCTCACTCCCATGACTAGCAGTGACACTGACTGTTGGCTGGGAGCTCAGCTGGGCTGTAAGCAGAATGCCTTCACATGGCCTCCACATGGGTTTTGGGCTTATGGCAGTAGAGTGGCTGGATTACCAAAGGAAGTGTCCTAAAACCAAGAATTCCAAGAGGTAAGAAGTAGAAGCTGCAGGTCCATTAAAGCTTAGGCCGGGAGGCTGGCACTGTGCTACTTCTGCTGTTTTCTGTTGGTCAAAGTAGTCACAGAGCCTGCCAATATTCAGTGAGAGAACAGACTCCACCTCTTGATGGGGGGAATGTCAAAGTATTTGTTACCCCCTTTAATCCAAATAGTACCCCAGTATCTGGAGTGGCACCTGTGTTCCATCCTGGTTACCACACATGAAGTAAAATAACCTGACTCCAGAAAAGTTAAGTATGCAGTCTGACAGGTGGTGATCAGTGCTGTGCTGTAGGGAAATATATAGGAGGGTAACGGAACAGAGTACCTAAGGGGCGGTGGGAGCGGAATTGCTGATGAAGGTGGCATTTGAGCAAAGATCTGAGAGTAGGGAGCTCGCCATGCAGTTGTCCAGAAGAGCATTCCAGGCAGCACAAAGCCCCTGAGGCATATTTGACGTGAAGGCCAAAGGGGAAAGTAAGTGAAGATGAGCCCAGAGAGGTAGTAAGGAGCCAGAAAATAATTACTTACCCTCTTTGAGGAAAATAATACTTTCATTTAAAGCCTAGAACTCACCAACACTTAATATTAAGACTACCACTGTGAATGAAATATCAAATGAAAATATACCTGTTTATCACTTTGCTTAGTAATGGCTCAGGTTCATTTATTATAACACCTTATTTAAATAAAAACTAGTCTTTTCCCCTATTTCTCCCAAAGGTTTTTTCAGTACATATCTGTGTTGTTTTCTTTTACATAAAATCCCCTTGGAAAAGGAATGCTGTTACAAAAATAGGTGAATTGAGTTTCTGAAATTTTTAAAAAACAAGACAGAGTATCCTAATAAATTTAATAGCCCATTCTCTCAGGAAATAACATTACATTTTCAGAGTACTTATTCTAGCATCTTAGGTAATCATCAAAAAAGACGGCACCAAAACCTGGACCATGTCAGTGAAGCTTTTTTGTATGTATGTGAAAATGTAGAAATGGTATTAGAATGGAATGGTTGCAGTGTTCTCCACAAGATGTACCCAGTCAAATGAATACTTGACTGTCTTCAAGCTAGCGTACCTGTGTCACTTTTTAAGTACTTGGCACATAATTTGAGACCAATTTTTGGTCTATGTCCACAACATTCAGGAAGTAATGTGAGAATGGAATTACTCATAATGTGCATACCTTCATATTTAGTAAGGGAATTTTTTCATCTCTGTGGTACAAAAAAATTATAGGCTTTCTATTGCCACAAGTCAGTTCAGCTTGGCATTTCTTGGTCATGTGTGGACTTTTAAAAAATCATTAAGTAATAACAGTATACAAGAGCTAACACTTGAGTTTCTAGTTTTGCCCTTAGAAAACTCCCATTAAAAACTAATTTATTATACTAATTTCATTTTAATTAAGAATTTGGAATTTTTCTTAAATAAGCTTGATAGCTTTTTTTTTAAGATTACAAGTTTTATTGATTCAGAGGTGTCAACAAAAACAGGTGTGGGGCTACTGCCTGTTACAGGGGCAGTAATTCATTAGCTATAGTAGCTGCAGTAAACTAGTCACAGTTTTTGTACCATAACCCACACAAGTATTTGGCTAAGCCATCTGCTTCCATCATTTCTTTTAATGTTTTATTTTGAAATAACTTTAGACTTACAGAAAAATTTCAAAAATAGTATAGAAATTCACCCATACTCTTCATTCCAGCTTCTCCTGAAGTTCACAATTTATGTAACCATGAAACAGCTATCAAAACCAAGAAATTAACATTGGTATGCTATAACCAAAACTCCAAACCATACTTGAATTTCAGTAGTCTTTCCATTCACGTCCTCTTTCTGTTTCAGGATCCAACTGAGGATCCCATGTTTTATCCAGCTGTTATTTCTTCTTACGCTCTGCAGTCTGTAACATTTCTTCAGTAAGACTTTCAGGATTTTGTGTCTTTCAGGATTTTGACTTTTGATGAGTATGGTCAGTTAGTTTGTAAAATCTCTCTCAGTTTGGGAAACAACACAGTAGTATAGTAGCCCCCTCCGCAATTTTGCTTTACATGGTTTCCCGAGGTCTGCCTCATTCTGGAAGCAGATGTTCTTGCTCTTGACGTGCAGTCACATCAGTGGTAGCCTCATGCTACGTCACAAAGCCTATGTCATTCCCCTCACTTCATCTCATCGCATAGGCATTTTATCATCTCACATCATCACAAGGAATGAGTACTGTCCAGTATTTGGAGAGAGGGAGACTACATTCACATCACTTATTACAGTGTATTGTTACAATTTTCTACTTTGTGCCTAATTTATAAATTAAATTTTATCGTAGGTACTTATGTATAGGAAAAACAGTATCTATAGGGTTCAGTATTATCTGCAGTTTCAAGCATCCACTGGAGGTCTTGGAACATATTCCCTGTGGATAAGGGGGCAGTTCCTATAATTGGTGTAAGCAAGGTCTGCTAATGGGCATTGAAATCAGTGGGCAAAAGTTTGAGGAAAACAGGATATTTACTTAATCTCAAAGTATCTAAGTTACTTATTAATTAGAAAGAGAAAAATAGTAACTTTACAATGGATAAATCTGGCTGACACCAGTTTAACCAAGTGAATAAGATTAACATCTCCAGTAATAAGACTTACTAACTTCATGGTACCCACTGATGTGATGCCCTAAGAAGAGGATATGTCACTTCTGTATCTTTGCCAAAAGTACATAATCTCGGTCTCGTTATGAGAAAACATTAGGTAGCTTATTGTTAACTGTGTTATCTGTTAAGGCAAAACATAGTTGATTTGAAAGAGAAGGAAATACCAGAATTACGGAACAAACTGCAGAATGTCAATAGAGAGATACAGCACCTAAAGAATGATATAGAAGAACAGGAAACACTCTTGGGTACGATAATGCCTGAAGAGGAAAGTGCTAAAGCATGTCTGACAGATGTTACAATTATGGAAAGGTTCCAGGTAAGTTTATTGTAGTTTAAAACAGAATAAATTTGTTTCATAGTAATTTAAAATGTGAGAGGTAAAAATAGTAGCTAAGTATTCAGATAGAGATTCAATAGAGTTCCCCATATTGAATTTCAGGTAGTCTCAGGGAGTTTACATTCCTGGGTTTAGATATTTTATTCATAAATTATAGGAATTAAGAACTAGTTCTGTTTTTCATTTTTAGTTGCTTTCTCTTATTTATGTAATTTAATAAAAATTAATTTCATTTTATACAATTAAAATTATATCTAAAAGTAATTACAAATTTAGATTTTAAAAAATAACAGCAATTAATTGTAAAGATTTTTGAATAATGATAATGCAGTAAGTTTCTTAAAGAAAATAACTTTTATTGTTTAGATGGAACTTAAAGATGTTGAAAGAAAAATTGCACAACAAGCAGCTAAGCTACAAGGACTAGACTTGGATAGAACTGTTCAACAAGTAAACCAGGAAAAACAAGAAAAACAACACAAATTAGATACAGGTAATATAGTCTATTTCCTTATGTTCCCATAAAGACAGCAACATTCCCAGCATGTGCATTTTAACCATAAATTTTATACCTATAATATGGATAGAGACTCTTCCTACTTTCTAATCCACAGTATATTCCTTCTCTTTTCTCAAAAGCCTCACTTCTCTGTTTCTTGCTTTGCACAACAGATTTTGAGTAATGGGAAATTTTGAATGATGAGTATCAGCTGAGCTCTATTCTTTGTCGGCCATACCTGTCCGGTGAGCCTCACCTATAGGTGGCCAGGAGGGGACAGCAAGCAGGTTTGGGGGCTGGAGGGGTTCTTGGGGCACTTTTGTTGCAGTGGGTGGAACTCATAGAAACTCAGCCTCTGTGAATTCCATAGACTATAAAACTGGAAGGGTGCTTGGTCATAGTATTTTCTGTCTTATATTAATTACTGTGTCAATATATTTTCGTGTAGTTTCCAGTAAAATTGAATTGAACCGTAAGCTTATACAGGACCAGCAGGAAGAGATTCAACACCTAAAAAGTACAACAAATGAACTTAAATCAGAGAAATTTCAGATATCCACTAATTTACAACGTCGTCAGCAACTGGAGGAGCAGACTGTGGAATTATCCACTGAAGTTCAATCCTTAAGCAGAGAGATAAAGGTAAGAACATTCACATATATTAGTTTTTTAAATGAGTTCAAATATATGAAGTGCTATTTATTGGTGTAGTGGCTAAAACTGGTTATTGTGAGGATCAGATGAAAATGGTATAATTCTTTGTGTGGCTCCTGGGTGACAGAACTTGTACTAATAGGTAAAATTTTATGGGAGAATGATTTTGGCCATAGTAAGAACTGGCTGCCTGGTTAAGTAATAAACTTCCTATTATTGGAGGTGGTCAGGTGGTCGGGTGGTGGCTAGCTATATTTATATGGAGTTACCATATAAAGATTCTTACTTGGGAGGTTTGTCTTATCCCTATATCCTATATTCATGGCAGACACTGCCTTTCATTCATATCACTTTTTCTGTTTGATTCCAGTTGTAGCCTTGGAGTTCTTCACAATACAGTAACCAGGCACTGAGTTGCTAAAGGGAATGGAACTCATTTGACATCCCTTATCTAGATTAATCAAATTAAGCAATTAAATTTTTGAACAATTTTAGAAACAGTCTTATCTAAATTTTCATAATTACACACATTCAGTAAGTTCTGAATATATTACTGAATTTATCATTACTATAAATATTTCTATAAAATAAATACTATAAAAATATTTTTGGTTTACAAATGATCAGAGGCTTAGAGTATGGTATAAAATAGTACCACCTTACATTTATATAGTTTTACTATTTATAAAAGAACTTTGACATTAAACCATTCAGTGTCTCAGTAACCCTGTTGAGATATGTAACTGATTGCCCTTTTTATAGAAAAAGAAATTGAGACTTACAGATGTCCCGTGACTTGCCCAAGTTCAGATAGTAGGAGACTGGGTAAATTTTCAGTAGGCCTTCTGATGTTAAAGACATTTGACTTCCACCACACCATACTATATCCCAATATAAAATACACCTACATTGAAGTAATACTAAATGTTTCTACCTTTATAGATTTATTAGATATTTTATTCAGGATCTTAAAATGCTTGAGGATCATTATTTTGAACAGTGGTTATCATATAATTATGCTGTAGACATATTACAAAGCTAAAATAACGTGGACTTCTAGTTAGTAAAATCATTGCTTGAAAGCCCCTTTCCTCCCAACATAGGTATCAGCACAGCAGTATCAATGTACCGGTATACTTTTATTACCATAAAATATCTACTTAGCCTTAGTAAACTAAGTGTTAAGGACAAAGTGTCCTTTATAATCACATTCCCATCTGTAAAAGAGAGCCTTGGACTGAATGAGCTTTCCTATTCTTTGGTCATACAGAGCTGACATGTGCCCCTACATATTCTTAAAAACTTATACCTGAAGCTACACATGCATATAATTGAGAGCACGTTGTGTAGATTAAGAATCAAGTCAATGGGGTGGAGGCAGGATAGCATAGTGGTTGAAAGAGAGATCTGGAGCTGGGAAGGATTTGAATACTGGCTTCTTCATTTCTATTGTGACCCTGGACAAATCATTTCTGTGCTTGTTTACTCATCTGAAATATGAAATGAGAAAAACAGTACCTTCCTCACAGGGTTGTTGGAAGGAGCAAATGAATCAATTTTTAAAGCACACAGAAAGTGCTCTTATTATGACAGTAAAGTCTGATGACTGAAATAAGATAATGGAATTTTATGTAAGACTTTATATGATTTTTATATTTTTAGGATGCTAAAGAGCAGGTCAGCCCTTTGGAAACAACATTAAAAAAGTTCCAGCAGGAAAAAGAAGAATTAATCAACAAAAAAAATACAAACAGCAAAATAGCACATGATAAAGTAAGATTTCATTTATAAAACTTATTATGTCAGAGTACCATGTTGGACACTAGTATTTCACATGAAATAAAAACATCATAAAAAATATTTTCAGATTTGTGACATAATATTGATGTTATAAAATCTTGTTAGAAAAAGGACTAAACTTAATTATTGTACTTCTTGATCTAAAATAGAAGTTGGGAATTGAGACTATTTAATCCATTCCCCTAGGTGATAAAGGAAATTGTCTGAGATGATGAAATTTGCTGGTGCTAGAAACTGGAACTCATGTCTTCTTCCAAACCAGTGTTCCATTGTACTCTCCTTTTAAGTTTTTTGTTACCTTAATATAAGATGTTTCCTTGGAATTAAATCTTAAATGCGCTGGTCCCAAGCACTGTATATATAATAAATATTTTTCCACAGATCAGTGATATCAAAGAGAAGGTTAAAAATATTCACGGTTATGTGAAAGACATTGAGAATTATATTCAAGATGGGAAAGATGATTATAAGAAGGTAATTTAAAAATTACTATTATTTATTTATATTTTTATTTCTTGTGCTTAAAGAAGTTTCCTTTTTATAGCAAAAAGAAACTGAACTTAATAAAGTAATGGTTCAACTAAGTGAATGCGAGAAACACAAAGAAAAGATAAATAAAGAAATGGGAATCATGAGACAAGATATTGATACACAGAAGGTAAGTCTTCTTTGTTGATGGCTGATGGCAGCTTATGGTACCACTTATACCAATTTTAATTTCTTAATTAAAATTTTTTTACTTTTATTTTCAATACATGTATTGTACACTAGAGAAAAGCAATCCCTACAATGTAAGTTGTTTTTCTTTCCCTTTTTTCATTTTTATTTCCTATAAAAGATCCACTTGATAAAAGTTTAAACATAAAGCCATAAAATTAAGTCTCCCTCCCCTTCTGCCAATTCTCAGTCTCACTCCTAAATGTCATTATTGTTAATAACTTATTTGTTCTTAAAAGAGTTTCTTATTTATATTCCAGCAGATTAGACAATGTATCTGTTTGTGTGTGGTGTGTGTGCCTATGTGTGTGTGTATATTTTTACAGATGGGATCATGCCATTCATATTCACCTTTTTTCACTTAATGCAATTTATTCTTACATATCAACTCAACTTCCAGATCCACCACATTCTTTTAAATGAGTATGGGGATATTCCATTTTGTTTATGTACCATAACTTGTTCACTTTTTTCCATATTGCAAACTGTGGCAGTGAACATTGTGCATATATCTCTTTTTTCTTGCTTATTCTAATGTATCGTTATATATGGTAAATTCACATAAAACAGGGACTGAGGTGTAATAATGCATTCTTAAAAGTTGAAAGCCATAAAATTAAGTCTTCCTCCCTTTCTATTTCATATAGAGTGAAATATCTATATATTAACTCATTTTTCAGTTGATTTCTGTATCACTTTTCTCTATTAAGGAATTATCTTCACCATGCCTGTGCAAGCATGATAGTTAATACCTTTAAAAGCTACAACATTTTTCTGTGCCTGCTGTTTTAAACAAAATTTGATATTTGAATGCTTTAATCACTTGGCTATAAGTGGTTGTTAAAAATCTCTTTGGAGAGTAGTCATTAGCTTTCTACCAGGTCTCTGGCATTAGTGCCAAGAATTTCAAATACCCAAATGTCTGTCAAAGATAAATAAAATCTCTTGTCATCTAATAAATTCTGAATAACTGTGTAAATTTATGGTGCATTTATACCAAACTACTTACTTATCACTAGCTTATATGTAGGTTGCCTGTTTAAAATTGCAATCTATAAATCAATAATGTCCCTCTATACACAGAGATCATTAATATTTACCAACCTGTGACCCTTTTCAGGTTGATGGTCTATATTTAGTGGATCTGACTATTAGTTTACTTTTGTAATCTTTGTTCCAAAAATTATTTATACTGTATTTTATTTTTTTAACCTTCCTTGCTCTAGAAATTATTCACTATGTCATATACATAGAACAGTGCCAAATAACATTTTAAGTTAATGGAAAAATGAGATAATGTGGAAATAAGGACAAGAAGGTAATGAAACCAGGCAAGCAGTAAGTTTATAAAATGTAGGCCGTGAAATCTGATATGCTGCTAAACATTCTAGTAGTCACATGAAGAGAGGAAGTCACAATTATTTAAGATTGACATTATCTCAAAGCTCAAAGGAAACCAGTTCCCTATACCAAAACCAGAGAAAAATGTCTCCATAGGCATTCCTGGAAAGGAGGACCCTGTATAGATTAATAAAAACCATGTCGTCAGCAAACCTCATGGGGCTTTTTTTTTAAATGTGTTTCAGCATATTTTTCCTCCCTTGATAAGGTTCTGTAGAAGGTGGTATGATTGAAGCCCAAAATAAATGTTAGTGTTAGAGAACAAAGGTTAGCTAGGTGCACCTATCAAAATCACCTGGGTTTTTCCATTTCTAGATACATAAACAAAAAAATATAGAACATATGTTCACATGAAAACTTGTATTAGAATATTCATAGCAGCATTATTCATAATAGTCAAGATATAGTAACAACTTAAATGGTCAGCTACTTAATGAATAAATGTGATTATCCATAGGTATTAGGGTTCTCCAGAGAAATAGAACAAACCAGATGTGTATGTGTGTGTGTGTGTACACACATATACACACAAATATGTATATAAAGAAATTTAGTATAAGGAATTGGCTTACTCGATTATGGAGGCTGAGATCTGCAGTACACAACCTGGAGACCCAGAAGAGCTGATGGTGTAATTCCAGTCTGAGTGTAAAGGCCTGAGAACTAGGAAAACCAGTAAGCTTGAGATCCAAGAAGAGCTGAGGTTTCATTTCAAGTGCAAAGGCAGGAAAAGACCACTGTCCTAGCTCATACAGTCAGGAAGGAAAAGTTGCATCTTACTCAACCATTTTGCTCTATTCAGGTTTTCCCTTGGGTGAGGTAACCCACATTAGGGAAAGAAATCTGCTTTACTCAGTCTACCAGTTCAAATGTTAATGTCATCCAGAAATACCCTCAGAAACACACTTAGAATAATGTTTGGCCAAATATCTGGGCACCCCATCGTCTAGTCAAGTTGACATACAAAATTAACCATCATATCATACCGTGGGATATTATTCAGCCATGAAAAGGAATGAAGTGTTGATATATGCTATGACATGCACATACCTTGAAAATATTATGGTAAGTGAAAGAATCAAATCAGAAAAGACCACATATTGCATGGTTCATTTATATTAAATATCTAGAAGAGGTAAATCCATAGAGACAGAAAGCAGATTAACATTGCAAGGGGTTGGGGTGAAAGAGAGGGAAATAGAGAGTGACTGCTAATAGGTATGGGATATCTTTCTGGGGTGATAAAAAGTTCTGAAATTAGTCATGACAGTTACACAACCTTGTGAATATATTAAAACTATCGAAATGTACACTTTAAAATGGTGAATTTTATGGTATATGAATTACATCTTAATTTTTTTTAAGATCACCTGGGGTTATTAAAAATACACTTTTTTGTGTCTCCATTCCAGACAATAAATCTGAATCTCTGAGGTATGGGCAGAGGCATGTATGTTTTCTTGAAGTTCCCCAGAGGCTCTGATATATCCTCTTAACTATTAATCACTGAGCCAGAGCACTGCATAGCTTTCAGGCAGTCCTTTAGAAATGACATTTTTCCCAGCCAGAGTTTTGGTGGATATTAAACTGTGGTCTGTTCGGCATACTACTGTCACAGGTACCTTGAAGGTACATGTGTGTGTATTAACTATCACTGAGCTTAGTAACTGGGGTTAATATTAAGAGTTGAGGGGCCTAACAGCAGCTTATTAATATGCTTAAGCTCTACTAAATTTAGTTCACAGAATTTAAATATTTGGAAGTTTAATAATCTGTCTCCATTTTTCAGATGAAGGGAACTAGATAGAGATGGCCTGGCTTGCTCAGGGTCAAAAAAGTAGTGAGTAACAAAGGTAGAACTTGACCTCACGTTGTTAAGCTGCTAATACAGTAGAAAAACAATTCTGATTTACTATAACTGCATTGGTTTTCTTTCCTCCTTATCTCTGACACTTTCTATTTTGTAGACTATAATAGGAACTGTCTCTGCTTAAAGTATAAGGACAAATTTGGCTCAAAAGGCATTTCACTAGCATTTACTGAGTCAGGTACCATGTTGATTACTTCATATGTATTAACTCATTTTATCTTCCCAATAGTGCTGTATGACTGGTGGTGTTAACACGTTGTACAAGTAAACTGAGGCTCAGAATTTAAATTTATTTGCCTAAAGTCATCCAGTTTGACAGTTGTAATGCTGAGATTTGAGCCTAGGTGTACCTGACTTTAAAGCCTATATCTGCTCTTTTAACTACTGTGTTGTATACTGTCTTTCAGAATGAAAGTAAAGAGCAATTAGAAGCTGACCTAAAAGAGAGAAATGCCTACCTTTCTGGTGACCATGAAGTAAACAGACCAGGACAATATTTCATGCCAGAAATCAATTGCACCTAAAAATATGATAGCCCTTAAAGAGTTCTTTCATGCAGTCATGAAAGTAAAGTCCAGTGTTACTATTACATGAAAGCAAGTAATGGCACATTTTCTTGTTCCCATAAGGAAAAAATACAAGCATAGTTCCCCATGGAAGAATCTTGGAGAGTCACTGCAGCTGCAGTGGTACATTAGGTTGGCTTGGCCACGAAAGGACATTTACAACCATATCATATTAGCCACCTTTAACTGCTTATAGTAATGCCTTTAGTAGATTTGTTTATATTATTATTTCCAGGAAAACTGAAAATAGCTTTAATGACAGTTTTCTAAAAAAACCTCAAAATAGTGATTCATAGATGGGTGGATTGGATGTGAATATTAAGCACATGAGAGAGGTCCTTGGCTTCCCTTCTCTCCCACCTCCCAAATCCTTTTTCCCTGGTGATTCCTCTGCCATTACTGTTGGCAAGAAGATACTGCTGAAGACCAGCCTCTGTCTTCCAGTTCTATCACTGAGTCTACCTCAGGCACAAGGATTACTGCAGAAGGGTCGGAGCTCCTTGAGAAGTCCTGACTCCAAAGTTGGGATCAGTTTTCTATATTCAGGCTTTTATGGGTCAGACCCCCTTTGTTTCTGCAGGAAAACTTTTCCAAATTCCAAAGAGTCAGCTTATAATTGTTCCCTGTTTGTCTCTTGACAACATAGTCCATTATAATCACCAGGAAAGTTACTGAAATAATTGTGTTGGTATTGCTGGTACTGCTAAGTGATCAGGCCTCTAAGGACAAAACTACTCAATAAGAAAAGCCAACTTTAAAAATTTTCAATCCAGTACAGTGGTCAGGAAAAGTGTCTTTAAGTATATAGATACATACTATTTTTGTGAAACCTCTTATGCTTCATACGATTATTATTTGCTTAAAGGTAAAGATTATCTGATATACCTAACAGTAAGTATCTAACAGTGTTGGCACATGTTAGGAGACAAATACAAGTGGGGAAAAAGAGTTGGGGGACACTTTGATAGTAATATTGCTCTCTTGTGATCTTTTAGACCAGTAGGCTCTATTGTGGGCTTCCTATGCAAGATCATCCAATAGAGTGTAGGTTATAAAATACTAAAACATCTAGTTATATTTTTTATTTCATCATTTAAATTTTTGCTTGGTGTGCATATGGACCATCCAGATTAGTCCAAGCCTGGAGATGCCTTCACACTGCTTTATTTTCCCTCTTGTTGAGTTTAACATGTTTCTGAGTAAAGCAGAATTAGCACTACCTGTCAGCATAACTACTTCTCTGTTAATGTATCACATGTTGGTAACTTTATTATTTTTGTTATCCATTTAATACTTAACATTTAGATACAAGAAAGATGGTTACAGGATAACCTTACTTTAAGAAAAAGAAACGAGGAACTAAAAGAAGTTGAAGAAGAAAGAAAACAACATATGAAGGAAATGGGTCAAATGCAGGTTTTACAAATAAAAAAGTATGTTTTTAAAAATTGTCTTTAATTTAAATCAAAATCTTACTGAATGTGAAGAATATTCAATCCTTGTTTTGTTCTTTTTAATTTAAGCCTTTAGCTTAAATGTCCCTTGAGACTTAAAGGATGGTAGGCAGAGTTTTTGTGCAAATGTATTTCATGGCCTTATGAATTGAGTTACTGAAGAAGTGATATAGAATTTATAGTCATACTGTAGTGATGGGTAAGACTGAAAGTGCCAAATCCCCAGATTTCTGTCAGTCTTCTTCACAAGAAAATGGTACCGAGCATGAAGCATATGTGGCCTATGGACCCTGCCTGTGTCAGAGCTTCTGCTTATATGTAAGTCTGTAATATTGCCAGTGGAGTTATTGCTGAAATGACTTGTTAGTGGAGACCCATTCTAGATGGTCCCAGTTGTAATTGTGTGATAACTGGAGCATTGTATTTTTAAAGATCAGTCTGGTTCTTTCATTTGGCTTTACTGGTAATTACTGTAGTTGCTACCTTTCTGCTTCAGCAGAAAAGATTGTGTTCTTGCCATGTCTGCCTTAGAGTTGCCTCAAGAATTATTTCTGTAAAAACCTGGTGTTATGCTATGGCACTAGACTGGCATAAAAGGTTGTACTAGCCGAAGAGATTCTTGAGCCTTCTCAGCTAGTTAAATATAGGCCTCTCATTCATTCAGCCATTCCTTGTAAATTTCTCATCTGTTTTCTTGACTTTGCACAGAAATCTGACTCAGAATGCTTCAATTTTTCTAAAAGAGGTAACAATGGATTTTTTTTTCATAGAACCTGACAAATAGTTAATCTGTGTTTTTGTAAGTACTCTTTTGTTTTAGCTATTTAAAATATTTCATGTTAAGAAAATCAGATTTTATAACTGGAAGAGCTTTTCATCTTCAGCCTCTTCATTTGAATTAAAACTGAGACCCAGAAAAAAGGAAATTATGATGAAAGCCAGGAATGTGGCCTAGATACTGTAGTTCTCTCAAGCCTCAACTCTTTAACACTAATGTTAGTGCTCTCAGTGGTAAAAGTAAAGCTTTTAGAAGAAATTTTTAAATGAAACAATTTATTCTTTGCGAATAAAGAACAAAACCAGATATTTTTGTAATACCTTCAGGGATTGGTACATAACAGTGCTTTTTACATTCATTCAGACTACTAAGTATGGCTGCTGTTTTTCAAACCTTTCTTCAGTTAGGATACAGCAGACATGTCAACAAAACAGATACTCAGGCCAATTTTGTAAGAATGTCTATAATCTAGAGAGCAATGCCTGGCATAAGACGGTGCTTTAATAAGTAATTGTTAAGTGAATGAATATTTTTAAATCATACATTAAAATCTATGTTATCTACAAAATTATCAAAAAAGTTTGGGTATTTTACTATTTTGGGTCAGTGTTATGCCTGTTACATTTGTGTGAGAGAAATTTTGTTTTCAGAGTAATATAAACTTTTAGTATTGCTGCAGAACTTAGTATTTTAATTGATAATATTTTGTATTTGACATATTGTGAGCAAAATGATGACACCTATTATTCAGTAACTTCTCAGTATTGATAATCATACATTCTCAATTCACAGTCAGAAGTTTATGAATTTGTAATGTTAATCACCCAAGAGTATTTTACTAAGGTTAGTAACTGTCTAAAAAGTGAGTAGCTTTCTCAGTGCTCATATATTATGAGAGTTTTTTATTTAGCATACAAAAATCAGCTGTTTAGAAAACTGGATACCTCAGAGATTTGAAAGGAAAAAAATTTTATTTTAGTACTGAAGCCTTAAATAAAAAGCAAGGAGAGACTTCTGTTACCATAAGCTGTTTGCTAAGGAGAATGATAAATGATATTTATCTAAAGGGATCTGGTTTTTCCACTTAAGGCTGCTAAAAGTTAAAAGTGGTCCTCATTTGTCATTTTTCCCTTTTATAGTGAACATCAGAAGTTGGAAGAAAAAATAGAAAATATGAAAAGAAATCACAGTTTGGCAATAGGGCGACAGAAAGGCTATGAGGAAGAAATTCTTCATTTTAAGAAAGAGCTTCGAGAACCTCAATTTCGGGATGCCGAGGAAAAGTATAGGGAAATGATGATTGTTATGAGAACAACAGAGCTTGTGAACAAGGATCTGGACATCTATTACAAGACCCTTGACCAGTAAGTATTAGACTGGTCCCCACTGGTTCCCACCGCAGTTAGTATCAACAATCATATTTTAGTCATATTTTTCCCTTTCTTACCTTATATATTTAATATACATTCCAAGGAATAGAAAAATATATTTATGTATATACCACATGTGTTTACTTAAGTTATGAAGTTATAAAGCAAATTATTATTAATGAGTACTTGTGAAACCATCCCCCATGTCCAGTCCAAGAACTCCACCATTATCACTGACTGGCATCCACTTAGATCTTCCTCCTTATCTTCACCTCCTGTCATTCTTCCTTCTTGTAACCATTGACACAGATTATTGCTTTCTCTGCTTTTTAAAAAAATAATTTTGTCATGTTTTTTTTTGAATTTTTAAAAAATGACAGAATGTTCTGTATACTCTTCTAGGATTTGCCTTTTTTGTTTAGTTTTTATTTGTTCATGTTGCTTATAGCTGTAGCATTTTCACTGATTTACAGAATTCTGTTTTGGAAATATACCACAATGTATCCATTCCAGGGTCTTTACTAATATAATCCTTGCAGCTAGGAACATTCCTGTCATGTCTTCTGGAGCAGATATAAGGGATTCTCTAGGATGTAAGTGGGAGTAGAATCTGTGTTGCAGGGTATGCTCAGTTTTACAAAGTAATGTTAAATTGTTTTCCAGGTAGTTTTACTAATTAACAACACTAGCAGAATATAAGGGTTTTCTTTGAGGCATTCTGTGATGTTGATTTTTCTCAATTTCTTAATTTTTGCCAATCTAATAGGTTTATAAAGTGGTAAATCATGTGGTCTTTGTTTTTAGTCCCAATTTCTAATGTTGCTCAACATCTTTTCATGTTTAATCTTGTTGTTTCCTCTTTGAAATGTTTGTGACTTTTACCTATTTTTTTATTACGGTATCATTGGTATACAATCTTATGAAGGTATCACATGAGCAACATTGTGGTTACTACATTCACCCTTATTATCAAGTCCCCCCACATACCCCATTACAGTCACTGCCCATCAGCATAGTAAGATGCTATAGAGTCACTACTTGTCTTCTCTGTGCTATACTGCCTACCCCATGCCCCCCCTACATTATGTGTGCTAATCATAATACCCCTTAATCCCCTTCTCTCTCTCTTCTTGCCCATCCTCCCCACCCCCCTTCCCTTTGGTAACCACTAGTCCCTTCTTGGGGTCTGTGAGTCTGCTGCTGTTTTGTTCCTTCAGTTTTTGCTTTGTTGTTACACTCCACAAATGAGTGAAATCACTTGGTACTTGTCTTTCTCCTTCTGGCTTATTTCACTGAGCATAATACCCTCTAGCTCCATCCATGTTATTGCAAATGGTAGGATTTGTTTTCTTCTTATGGCTGAATAATATTCCATTGTATTCCATTGTGTATATGTACCACATCTTTATCCATTCATCTAGTGATGGACACTTAGGTTGCTTCCATTTCTTGGCTGTTGTAAATAGTGCTGCGATAAACATAGGGGTGCATATGTCTTTTTGAATCTGTGGTCTTGTTTTCTTTGAGTAAATTCCTACGAGTGGAATTTCTGGGTCAAATGGTATTTCTATTTTTAGTTTTATGAGGGAACTCCATATTGCTTTCCACAATGTTTGGAACTACGTTCCCACCAACAGTATAGGAGGGTTCGCTCCCATCCTTGCCAGCATTTGTTCCTTGTCTTTTGGATGTTGGCTATTCTAACTGGTATGAGGTGATATCTCATTGTGGTTTTAATGTGCATTTCCCTGATAATTAGTGATGTGGAGCAACTTTTCATGTGCCTGTTGGCCATCTGAATTTCTTCTTTGGAGAAGTGTCTGTTCAGATCCTCTGCCTATTTTTTAATCGGGTTATTTGCTTTTTGGTTGTTGATGTGTGAGCTCTTTATATATTTTGGATGTTAATGCCTTATGTCATTTATGAATATATTCTCCCATATTATAGGATGCCTTTTTGTTCTGTTGATGATGTCCTTTGCTGTACAGAAGCTTTTTAGTTTCATATAGTCCCACTTGTTCATTTTTGCTTTTGTTTCCCTTGCCTGAGGAGATATGTTCAGCAAAAAGTTGTTCATGTTTATATTCAAGAGATTTTTGCCTATGTTTTCTTCTAAGAGTTTTATACTTTCATGATTTACATTTAGGTCTTTGATCTATTTCAAGTTTACTTTTGTGTATGGAGTTAGACAGTAATCTAGTTTCATTCTCTTACATGTAGCTGTCCAGTTTTCCCAGAACCAGTTGTTGAAGAGGCTGTCATTTCCCCATTGTATGTATATCCATGGCTCCTTTATCATATATTAATTGACCATATATGCTTGGGTTTATATCTGGACTCTATTGTGTTCCGTTGATCTATGGGTCTCTTCTTGTGCTAGTACCGAATTGTCTTGATTACTGTGGCTTTGTAGTAGAGCTTGAAGTTGTGGAGTATAATCCCCCCCACACACACACACTTTATTATTCCTTCTCAGGATTGCTTTGGCTATTCGGGATCTTTTGTGGTTCCATATGAATTTTAGAACTATTTGTTCTAGTTCGTTGAGAAATGCTGTTGATATTTTGATAGTTATCATTGAATCTGTAGATTGCTCTAGACAGGATGGCCATTTTGACAATATTAATTCTTCCTATCCATGAGCATGGGATGTATTTCCATTTATTGGTGTCTTCTTTAATTTCTCTCAGGAGTGTCTTGTAGTTTCAGGGTATAGGTCTTTTACCGCCTTGGTTAGGTTTATTCCTAGGTGTTTTATTTTTTAATATGCAATTGTAAATGGAGTTGTTTTCCTGATTTCTCTTTCTCAGAGTTCATCATTAGTATATAGGAATGCAACAGATTTCCATGTATTAATTTTGTATCCTGCAACATTGCTGAATTCAGTTATTAGTTCTAGTAGTTTTGGAGTGGATTCTTTAGGGTTTTTTATGTACAATATCATGTCATCTGCAGACAGTGACAGTTCTTCCTTACCAATCTGGATGCCTTTTATTTCTTTGTGTTGTCTGATTGCTGTGGCTAGGACCTCCAGTACTATGTTGAATAAAAGTGGTTAGAGTGGGCATCCTTGTCTTGTTACTAATCTTAGAGGAAAAGCTTTCAGCTTCTCTCTGTTAAGTATGATGTTGGTTGTGGGTTTGTCACATATGGCCTTTATTATGTTGAGGTATTTCCCCTCTGTACTCATTTTGTTGAGAATTTTTATCATGAATGGATGTTGAATTTTGTCAAATGTGTTTTAAGCATCTATGGAGATGATCATGTGATTTTAGTCCTTCTTTTTGTTGATGTAGTGGATGATGTTGATAGATTTTCAAATACTGTACCATCCATGCATCCCTGGGATAAATCCGACTTGATCATGATGGATGATCCTTTTGATGTATTTTTTAATTCGGTTGGCTAATATTTTGTTGAGTATTTTTGCATCTGTATTCATCAGGAATATTGGTCTGTAATTTTCGTTTTTTATAGTGCCTTTGTGTGTTTTGGTATTGGAGTGATCCTGGCTTCATAGAATGAGTTTGGAAGTATTCCCTCCTCTTCTACTTTTTGGAAACACTTAAGAAGGATAGGTATTAGGTCTTCTCTAAATGTCTGATAAAATTCAGTGGTGAATCTGGTCCAGGGGTTTTGTTTTTAGGTAGTTTTTTGATTACCAATTCAATTTCATTGCCGGTAATTGGTCTGTTCAGATTTTCTTTTTCTTCCTGGGTCAGTCGTGGAAGGTTGTATTTTTCTAAAAAGTTGTCCATTTCTTCTAGATTATCCGGTTTGTTAGAATATAATTTTTCTTAGTATTCTCTAAGAATTCTTTGTATTTCTGTGATGTCCGTAGTGATTTTTCCTTTCTCATTTCTGATTCTGTTTATGTGTGTAGACACTTTTTTTTCTTGATTAGTCTGACTAAGGGTTTATCTATTTTATTTTCTCAAAGAACCAGCTCTTGGTTTCATTAATTCTTTCTGTTGTTTTATTCTTGATTTTATTTATTTCTGTTCTGATCTTTATTATGTCCCTCCTTCTACTGACTTTGGGCCTCATTTGTTCTTTTTCTGGTTTCATTAATTGTGAGTTTAGACTTCATTTGGGATTGTTCTTCTTGAGATAGGCCTGTATTGCTATATACTTTCCTCTTAGAACTGCCTTCACTGCGTCCCACAGAAGTTGGGGCATTGAGGTGTTGTTTTCATTTGTCTCTATATATTGCTTGTTCTCTGTTTTAATTTGGTCATTAATCCATTGATTATTTAGGAGCATGTTGTTAAGCCTACATGTGTTTGTGGGCTTTTTGTTTTCTTTGCACAATTTATTTCTAGTTTCATACCTTTGTGTTCTGAGAAGTTGGTTAGTAGTTTAAATCATTTTGAATTTAGTGAGGCTCTTTTTGTAGCCTAGTATGTGATCTATTCTGGAAAATGTTCCATGTGCACATGTTGCTTTTGTGTGGAGTGTTCTGTAGATATCTGTTAGGTCCATCTGTTCTAATGTGTTGTTCAGTGCCCCTGTCTCCTTACTTATATTCTGACTGGTTGATCTGTCTTTTGGAGTGAGTGGTGTGTTGAAGTCTCCCAAAATGAATGCATTGCATTCTATTTCCTCTTTTAATTCTGTTAGTATTTGTTTCACATATTTGGGTGCTCCTATGTTGGGTGCATAGATATTTATAATGGTTATATCCTCTTGTTGGACTGACCCCTTTATCATTACGTAATGCTCTTCTTTGTCTCTTGTTACTTTCTTTGTTTTAAAGTCTATTTTATCTGATACAAGTACTGCAACTCCTTCTTTTTTCTCCCTATTGTTTGCATGAAATATCTTTTTCCATCCCTTCACTTTTAGTCTGTGTATGTCTTTAGGTTTGAAGTGAGTCTCTTATAGACAGCATATAAATGGGTCATGCTTTTTTATCCATCTGTAACTCTGTGTCTTTTGATTGGTGTATTCCATACATTTACATTTAGGGTGATTATTGATAAATATGTACTGATTGCCATTGCAGGCTTTGGATTTGTGGTTACCAAAGGTTCAAGGGCAGCTTCTTTACCATCTGAAAGTCTTACTAAACTTGCTTATTATGTTATTATAAACACAATCTAAAGATTTTTTTTCTCCCTTTTTTTTCTTCCTCCTCCACTCTTTATATGTTAGGTGTCATATACTGTGTACTCTTTGTGTATCCCTTGACTGACTTTGTGGGTAGCTGATTTAATTTTGCATTTGCTTAGTAATTAATTGGTTTACTTCCTTTGCTGTGGTTTTATTTTCTCTGGTGACAGCTATTTAGCCTTACGCACACTTCCATCTAGAGCAGTCCCTTTAAAATACACTGTAGAGACAGTTTGTAGGAGGTAAATTCCCTCAACTTTTACTTATCTGGAAATTGTTTAATCCCTACTTCAAATTTAAATGATAATCTTGCTGGATAGAGTATTCTTGGTTCCAGGCCCTTCTGTTGCATGCATTAAATATATCATGCCACTCCCTTCTGGCCTGTAAGGTTTCTGCTGAGAAATCTGATTATAGCCTGTTGGGTTTTCCTTTGTAGGTGATCTTTTTTCTCTCTCTGGCTGCTTTTAGTACTCTGTCCTTGTCCTTAATCTTTGCCATTTTGATTATTATGTCTTGGTGTTGTCTTCCTTGGGTCCCTTGTGTTGGGAGATCTGTAGACTTCCATGGCCTGAGAGACTGTCTCCTTCCCCAGATTGGGGAAGTTTTCAGCAATTACCTCCTCAAAGACACTTTCTATCCCTTTTTTTCTCTTCTTCTTCTTCTGGCACCCCTATAATGTGAACATTGTTTCATTTGGATTGGTCAGAGAGTTGTCTTATTATTCTTTGATTCTTAGAGATGCGTTTCTCTCTCTCTCTGCCTTAGCTTCTTAGTATTCCTGTTCTCTTATTTCTAGTCCATTTACCATCTCCTCTACCTCTTCTAGTCTGCTTTTAAATCCCTCCATTGTATGTTTCATTTCAGATACTGTATTTTCAAAGTTTCTGTCTCTTGAAGTCCTCCCTGAGATCTTGAATATTTTTCTGTAGCTCTGTGAGCATGCTTATGATTTTTATTTTGAAATCTTTTTCAGGAAGATTGGTGATTTCAGTTTCACTGAGCCCTCTTTCTGGTGTTTGAGGGATTTTTGCATTGAATAAGGTTTTTTTTGCCTTTTCATAATCCTACTGGATAATGTGGAATAATAGCTTTGTGTAGGTGGTGCCCTGTAGTGCCCAGCAGCTCTACTCTTGGGAGCTGCCCAGCACCTGGAGCACTGGCGGGGGCTGCTGGCGAGCAGTGCTGGTGCCTGCTGGGAGGAGAGAGCTCTTTCCTGCTTCCCATTGTATTGCCTGCCTCCACTGTCAGCCAGTGAGCCGAGTGCAGAGGGAGCAGCCTCTTGGATACGCCCTTGTTGCTCCCATAGGCGGGTCTGCCGTCCACCTGGCCTGGCGCGATGGCATGGGCAGCAGGTTTCAGCTGCAGGAAGGAACAGCAGGCTGCATATCATAGTGCGGGGCCTCAGGGCTGGTTTTGCCAGCCAGGGGAATGGAGCTCCTGAAGCTTTTGAAAGTTCCCAACCTGCTGGGCTGAGTGTACTGGGACTATTTTGTCTACCTGTCTCTTCTCCTGAGCAGCAAGCTCTGTGTAATCCTTACCCCTTTAGCAGCCCTCTCACTGTTGGGAAGTCTTTCAAAGTGCCCTCCTTTCTTTTGTACCAGAGCAGCCGGTTGTGGGAACCTGTTTTCCACAAGCGGCTGGAATCGCAGTCTCTCTGAGTATTCCACCTGTCTTTGCTTTCCAACCCCTCTAATCTCCAGAGCACTGTGCAGTGTTGGTTTGTGCTCCCGGAATAGATCTCCAGGGCTGGGTATTTAGCAGTCCTGGGCTTCTACTCCCTCCCTGCTCTATTTCTCCTCCTCCCACTGGTGAGCTCAGGTGCAGGGAGGGCTCAGGTCCTGCTGGATTCCGGCTTTGTTACTTTACCCTTTTCCATGAGATCTTCTCTTGTTCCAGATGTAGGCAGTCTGTTCTAATCTCTTCTGGTCACTCTTTTAGGATTAGCTATATTTGCTGTATTTTCATATTATATGTGGTTTTGGGAGATTTCTGCCTCACTTCTTACACCATGATCTGTTTCTGCCTGTGTTGACTTTTACCCATTTTTAATATATTAATAGTAGTTTCACTGATTTTCATGTGTTCTTTATCTCTTCTGCATTTTATTTTTCAGTTATGTGAATTATAAATATCTTAAGCTTTTGTTTATCTTTTCACTTTCCTATAGTGTCTTTTATTGAGCAGATTTGATCTTAAGTTAATTGAATTCACCAGTGTTTTATTTTCTGGTTAGCTCTTTTTTGTGTCTTGTTTAAGAAATCCATCCATACTCCTATACTTTCTTCTAAAAGCTGTAGTTTTTCTTTCGCATGCTAAGTATTTAATCCTAAATTGAATTTTAGATACAGTGTGAGATAGAAATATCCAGTTTCATTTTTCCCTTTTGTATAACCAGCTGTCCTGGCACTATTTATTGAGTAATATATCCTTTTCTTAATGATCTGCAGTCATTTCTGACATAAATGAGAGTTTCATATGTGCTTGGGTCAGTTCTGAGTTTCTGGTTCACTGGTCACTTTGTCTCTGTGTAATTACCAAGACTGTCTTAGTTACTAAAACTTTATAATAATGTTGAACATATAGCAGAATTGTTTTTAATTCAGTTCAACTATCTTTGTCTTTTAACTAGGTAATGTAAGTCCTTTTAATTTGTTGTGACTGATTACTTAGTAAAATTGTATTTCTTTTTTTTTTCCTACTTCCCTGCCTTCTATTGGATTGATTTATTTTTCTTTATTCCTCCTTTTCCCTTTCTTTGGGTTGTAAATGATATATTCTACTTCAGTTATTTGAATGTTTACCTTTAAATTTTTAATTTTTAACATGCATATTTGACATAAGAAATGCATTGATTCTCAAAGGGGTCCTAGAGTAACAGTGTTAGCATTACCTTGTAACTTGCCAGAATTGCATATTACCCACTCTGCTCCAGACCTCTTGGATCAGAAATGTTGGAGGGAAAGGCCCAGCAGTCTGGGTTTTAACAATCCTTCCAGGTGATTCTGATGTGCATCCAAGTTTAAGAACTATGGCTCTAATGTGAATTGCTTTATCTTCTTCTGAATACTAATGATGTATCTGCAGTGTTTCTTCTATTGCCTAGTATTTTAGTTTCACCTTGATTTTGTATTATCCCAAATTAGTAATAATTATTGTGGTCTCATAGTCAGTGGTTGTTCAGATAAAACTACATGTTTACCAATTTATTTTATTTTTTTTATTTTGGTATCATTAATATACAATTACATGAGCAACACTGTGGCTACTAGATTCCCCCCATTATCAAGTCCCCACCACATACCCCATTACAGTCACTGTCCATCAGCATAGTAAGATGCTATAGAGTCACTACCTGTCTTCTCTGTGCTATACTGCCCTCTGTGACCCCCTACATTATGTGTGCTAATCGTAATGCCCCTTATTCCCCTTCTCCGTCCCTTCCCATCCCCCCTCGCCCAGTACCTTTCCCTTTGGCAACTGTTAGTCCATTCTTGGGTTCTGTGAGTCTGCTGCTGCTTTGTTCCTTCAGTTTTTGCTTCATTCTTATGCTCCACAGATGAGTGAAATCATTTGGTACTTGTCCTTCTCCACCTGGCTTATTTCACTGAGCGTAATACCCTCTAGCTCCATCCATGTTGTTGCAAATAGTAGGATTTGTCCTCTTCTTATGGCTGAACAATATTCCATTGTGTATATGTACCATATCTTCTTTATCCATTTATCTATTGATGGACACTTAGGTTGCTTCCATTTCCTGTCTATTGTAAATAGTGCTTCGATAAACATAGGGGTCCGTATGTCTTTCTGGGACTGGGATCCTGCACTCTTAGGGTAAATTCCTAGGAGTGGAATTCCTGGGTCAAATGGTAGCTCCATTTTTAGTTTTTTGAGGAACCTCCATACTCCTTTCCACAATGGTTGAACTAGTTTACATTCCCACCAGCAGTGTAGGAGGGTTCCCCTTTCTCTGCATCCTTGCCAGAATTTGTTGTTCCTAGTCTTTTCTGTGTTGGCCATCCTAACTGGTGTGAGGTGATATCTCATTGTGGTTCTAATACCAATTTCTTATAAATGCCACTCCTTCTCTAGGTTTAGTTTCCCTTTTTTTTTTTAAGTACATCTGTTGCCCAGCAGCTGCATCTGGGAAAGTCTCTCCCTGCACATTAGGTAAGACCTCAAACCAGACTGGAGAGGGTTCTTAACTCTGACAGAGAAAGAATCTGAACAGTTCTGATGAGTGTAGGTAAGGAAGGACTTCATTAAAGTGAGAGTAGTAGTGAATGGCAGCAGCCATACAGGGAGTAAAGAGCAAAGAAGAACAGAGGCAGGAAAGGAAAGTCCATTGAACTCCTGCTCAGCACAGGGCAGATGCCTCACCAGCTCCTGAAGACAGACCACCTGGTATCCAGCGTCTGCTTGAATCTGCACAGTGTGGGAACCAAGCCCCTACCATCCTGGGATTTGGGGAGCCACAGAGTGCTGGATGGAATGAGATTATGTTCTGAGAACCATCCAAAGCAAAGAAAGGAGAGGGTTTTCAGGCAGGTACTGAAGAGTTTGGTCATACAACTGCAGTCCTGTCCAGGTCACCCAGGCGATGGGAACTTGGAAGCCCCCAACAGAGATCTTAGTAGCCCTTCCCTAAATAAACCTCTCATTCTTTCCTCCACATTACTTAACCCCTCTCATACACTCTGGTAATACACTGGGTAACTTCCTCACAGACACCTTCCAGTGCACAGGTTACTTAGCTGCTGCTTATATTGCCTGTTGTCTTTTTTTCTTTTACTTTTCATTTCTATATTTCAATGTATTTTTCATTTCTCTAAGTTCTATTTTGGTCTTTTTTAGAAATTCTTAATTCCTTTTCCATGATGTATTTTTTCCTAGTGTTTTGATTCCTTATGTACCTTTACTCATTTGACATAATATATTTTTTATAGTCTCTTTCACATTATCATTTTTTATTTCACATTTTAGAAGTCTATTTCTGCTATTTGTGTGCTGATTCTAGCCCCTAGTTGGAGTATTTTGTGTTTTATGTAGTTTATTGTAACTTTATCTTTAATAGTGCCTTTTGCTTTATGAGACTCCCTTGTGTCCTTTTGTGTAGATGTCCCACCACACAGCAGTTTTGGTTTTGTATCTGCTGGGAGCTCCAGGGATACGTAACACTGGCCTAGGTCTAGTTTTTATGTTAATTTTTCAGTTTGGGAGTTCCTCAGCTACACTGATAGTATAACATTGAACCTTAAACTCATGTAAGGCATTTACTCAGGACTCTGAACTCTCAAGGTTGATGATACAGCTTTCAAGTCTCATCCTTTATGTTGGGAGTCACTTCTAACTGTCTGCCTCATTCTGCCTTATCTTCTATCCTGGGTGATAATGCCCAATCCCTAGGTTATAAAAAAAATAACCAACTTCATCTGCAGTATCAGATATGCACTGACGTTATGGTTTTCAGTTCCTTTTTTGTTTCCATCACGTAAGATTTCCCTTTCTTTCTTGTGAACTCAGCTATGAATATAAAATACTTTTTGTTATAAATCTACCTAGCATTTTTGGGCATTTGTGGCAGGAGAACTAACAGTAAACTTAGATTTTGTTTGTTGTTTTCTGAAAAGGAAAATATCCTCCTCTGTGCTAGAACTACACAGACAGGGTCTCTTCTCTTTTACAGCTTCCTCTGGTCAGAAAGAGCATAGTCAGCAGACTAGGCTCAGCAGAGGCATTCAGACCACAGGCTCAGGAGGACACTGCTTTCATTGTGAAGATTCATAGCTAATGATAACAAAGATGGCCCCAAAATCACTGAGCCATCATAACTGTGGCATATACAAGTTCTGTACATGTACTTAATCTTTTAACACAAGTCAGAGCAGAGCCATTTACTGTGAAAATTAGGAGTGAGCCAATTATTTTAGGTGGTTTTCTTAAAAAATAAATACTACTAAGTTGTTGGATTAAGTTTGACTTCTGAAGTGACTCTGAGAGAGTTATTCTGTAGATACATCGTCTGTCCTCTTTATTGTGAGTGAATAGGTTAACATTACAAAGTCCTTTGGTCCAGAAAGACTCGTGGAAATGTATGTGTGCATCAAGTGTGGACTTCTGTTTTTTATCTACTTTGAAGGTTGAAATCTAGATTTTAGATCCATCAGTTTAAAGTGTTGAAATTTAAGGTTTTGAAACAAGAGCATAAGCAAGACATTAAAGAGTCTTTGCCTAATAGACTGTATATACACACATCTGTCCTTTTTTTTCTTGCCTTCATAATTCTTTTTAATCTTTCCAGCTACCTCATATATGCTCTTAGGAACCTTTTTACTTTTTAGCTCTTTAGCAACATATGACCCCAGTCCAAACATTTGTTGAACACCAAGGAATAGAAAACCCAGTCCATACTGGAGTGTTTATTTGAAGAGATAAGAATTACAACAAATTTTTATTATTAGAAACCTACCATATAAATTAGGATAATTTAAACTGGTTGTGATGAAAAAATAAAACTGAGTCTTAAAAAGCAGGAAATGTTTGTGTAAAAGTTGATAAATTTTACCTTTTTGAGGCCTCAAAAGTTAAGTATTATCTCTGGAGACTACCTAAATTCAAATCCTGACTGTTGATATTTAGCAAATTATTTTAATGCCCTGGGCTTCAGTTTCCTTATCTATATGATGGAAATCTTATTTTAAAGTCCATTATAGTATTCAGTGTGAAATCAGAGTTAAAAGGAAAACTCAGCCGCTTTTTAGTAAAGCCTTCTTGTTATGTTCCATTCTTTTAAGATAAATTCTTAAACTCTGTATTCCTTAATAGCACTAAAGAACTTTACTACGAAAATGTAGGTTTCTGTTGTTCCTGTTTAAACATTCTTGAGACTAAATTTCTCAAGGGTACAGGCTGTATAGAGGAGATGTTGATATTAATTGAATACTTACTATGTGTTAGCCATAATCTAATTGAATTCTTGCATCCCCCCTATAAAGGGCAAGTATCAGAGAGATTAAATAGCCTAAGATTACCCACTGAAAATTAACAATGGTGATGGAAGTAATTGAGAGGCTACTTTAGGTGATTTCTAAGGCAGGATCTTTCCTGAGAATATGACATTTAAGCTGGGACTTGATTGATAAGAGAGAGCAAGATGTGCAAAAAGCAGAGATACAAAGATTCCCTGTAAAGAAAATAGCTGATGCAGATGCAGAGACCCCAAGACCATATGAACAGGAGGGTTCAAGGAATAGGAAGAAAGGAACTATGACTGGAATACAGTGAGCATGGGAATGAGGGGCCTGAGGTCAGAGACAGTTTCCAGAGTAGGCTGTGCCCTTTAGCCTGGTAAACAGTTTGGTTTTATTCTAAGTATGATGGGAAGTCACTGGGTGGCTTGAAGCAGGGAAATAATATAATCTGATTCATAGTTTGAAGAAATCACATTGGCTACTAGGTGGAGATTGGATTGTGGGTGTAGGGGACAAGATCAGAAAAAAGGAAACCAGTGAGGAGACTCTTGTAATCACCCAGAAGATGGTGGTGAACTGTACCAGGATGGTAACAGTGGAAATGAAGTCGATGGGTTCGAGATGTGTTTGGGAGATAGAGCTGACAGGCCTTGCTTCTGAATTGAATGTTGGGAAGGAACAGAAAGACTGCTCCTACATATTTTTATTTGAGCAGTAGGATATTGGAGCAAATTGCCATTCTCTGAAATGGGCAGGATTTGGGAGGGGAAAATCTACAGTTCTTTTCAGACACTTTTAAGTTTCAGGTGCTATAGACTTCCAAGTAGAGGTGTCAGTCAGGCAGTTGGATGTATAACCCAGAGTCTGGAGTTCCAGGGAAAGGTATAAATTTGGGATTCATCAGCACAGTACTCATTTAAACCCATGGAATGAGATGGCATATGGAGTAGCTGTAGATGGAGAGGGGAAGGGTCCCAAGACTCATGATGTTTACAAATCCAGTAAAGAAGGAGAAAAAATTTAAAGGTGTGGTATCTTGAAAACCAAGTGATGAAAGTATTTCAGGGATCTAACATTATTGAGAAGTCAAATGAGATGGGGACTAACAAGTGACCCTTAAATTTGACAAAAATGAAGGTTGTTAATGACTTTGAAAAGCGCTGTCAATGGTATGGTTGGAACTGAAGTCTTGGAATTGAATGAGGAGAGAATGAGTGGTCAGTAGTGCCAGTGAGTAGAGATAAGTCTCAGAAGTTCTGCTAGAAGTGGGGTGATAGCTAGAGGGGCTTGAGCAGTCAAGTTAGGTAGGTGGATTGGCTTTGTTCTAAATTTTACTTGCATGTGTTCTGCCACAGGAAGCTCTGAGTACATTGACCTGCAGACCTGGGATTTCATATACTGTACCTAGGAGGCCTCCAACTATCCCTGCGTACTCTGAGAGCCAATGGTAGCAGAACAGGAATTTCCTCAATAAGGCACATGTTCATTTGGAAATCCATTCTGTCCTTTCTTGTCAGATTCTGGGAAGACAGGACTATCACACCCTGTCCCTCCTGCAAACTGCTCACAGTCTAGTAGGGAAGACCATGATAGGTGCTTCAGAGTCTCTATTTGACCTGGGCCTTGGATAATGAAGGAAGGGCCTCTCAGTAGAGAAAAGTGCCTCAGGCACATCACACACGAGCAGAATGAGGGTGTGAGGGGGCTCAATGGGGCTGGTCGGGAGCTTGCAGGCGCAGGGAGGGGCAGGGGTGCTTTCCAGCAATATAGGCGTGCCTGAGGAACAGAGGCAGGCTGTGAGTTCTCTTATCTGGTAATCAGATGGATTCTTCTAAATGAGAAGAAAAGAAGTGGTACAGATTCCTCCAAAATTCAATCTGTGGGCTTGTGCTTGCCTTAAGGTTTGTAAGCCTTAAATAAGGTTTATGAGCCTTAAATTTGCCTTCTCACTTAGAATAAAGGTCCAAAATTTCCCTCATTGTTTCACCTCCTAGAACTACGCAGTCACTGCAATTCAGCTGTCTATTTAAGGTAACACAGGAAATTAGCAGTGCACTTTCAAGAAAAGCTGATTGCCATCTGTTATTAGTAATCATCTAAAAACATCACTGATTATAAGCACTGCCAATGGTCAGAGACACACTAGATGAGAAGGGGGAAAGCATCAATTACTTCATATGTATTACACCTTATTCCCTTAATATAAGGTAGCAATTAAAATTAAATGATTTGGAATATATTTCTCAAAGTATAGTGTTCCCAAAATATTCCACCATCAATTTTCCCCAAATGTGGAATGTTGCATATATAAAGTCACACTTCTGAAACTTAGTGGAAACGTAGCTTTTAGTTTTGCATCCAAGACGGCCAACACTCTGTGAGTCTGTTAGAAGCCTGGCTGCTTGCACTCAAGGAGAACATGGGGCTGATGAGCTTTAGCCAGCGCTCACCTTCAGCCCCTATTCTTATCCTGTGTTAAGGGTTTCAGTTAGAAAAAGAGGTCATTTTCTTTTTAATGTGCAACTTAAGTTTGGCAAATTAAGGATTCTGAGTTTTGCTAAGTAATGAAAATCAGCTCAAATTTTGCATATGGTAGCTAACCTTCCTCAGTACCTTGAGTCCTGAAGATGATTTAAATAATGAAAGAAGCAAGAACTAGAAAGGTCTTTTCCTTGGCAGGGGAGATTTTGGTCGATTTAGGTGATATTTTTCCACCCCTCAGAGAGCTCTCAAGTGACTCCATTTTAGCCATTTGGTTCTCTGCTAATGGCTAAGTCCTGAGATGGTTACAAAAATGGCCTCAGAGCAGATGCACAGTCCCTGAACTACTCACTGTCCTGGGGAGGCCTGATAGGCTTCATTTGTGGTATCAGCTAGAACCCAAGGGTACTTAGGAAGAAGATGACTCAGAGGCTTATAGAAGCTTTTTATTAAAGGTCCAAGTGTGGGAGGCAGTTGGACAACTTGGAGCAAAAATGAAAATCTTTGCTAGGACAAAAGGTACAAAGAGGTGCTGAAGGAGAGCTCTCCCTCTCCCTCTCTCTCTTTCTCTCTCTCTCTCTCTCTCTCCCTCTTATTCTTTCTCAACAAACTATATATTTTTTTATTTTTGCTATTATTAATATACAGTTACATGAGCAACATTATGGTTACTAGACTCCCCCTATTATCAAGTCCCCACCACATACCCCTATTGCAGTTACTGTCCATCAGCGTAGAAGGATGTTATAGAATCACTACTTGAACAGACTATATTTTAGGGCAGTTTGAGGTTCACAGCAAAATTGAGCAGATTGAGTAGAGATTTCCCATATATGATAGCCTCACCAGAGTGGTAGAACCTACTTTTAAAAACCTATACTGACACATCATAATAACCCAAAATCTGTAGTTGATATTAGGGTTTACTCTTGGTGGTGTACATTCGATGGATTTGGACAAATGGGTAATGGTGTGTATCCACCATTATAGTATCATATTGAAGAGTTTCACTGGCACATGTCTTTTTGTCTTTCTGGCCTCATGATGCCCTCTTTCAAACAGAAAATATATTAGGCCCTTGTCATTTTGTGAGAATCAAATCCTAAGACTTTTGTGGGTCACCAGAATTATAAATACCACTAAAGCCATCATTGTACTCATAAAATGCAATAGCTTATTACTGAAAATTTTAAGGAAGTCTTTCAAACTCTTAAGGATACTTAAAAGACTAAATAATTTGTAAACCACTCTTCTTAGTTCTTAGGCCCTTTCACATTCTTCTGGGAATCAGTTTTCACAAAACATACCACTTCATATGAGTTAGCATATGCATCTAACTGAGTGACATGCACACCCCAGGCACTTGATGGGGCTAATGCAACTAGCCAGGTGACCACCTGTTTCCAGCCTGTGAAATTTATCTTTGCCTCAGCAGAATGATGGTTTATTAGAGGTGGTGGACCTTAAAGGTCATTTTTAAATTTAATTACCTGTAAAGTCCTAAAAATTTAAAGGTATGTCCAGTTCATCTTTGGCCCTGTCTCCGTTGTTCAACAGTCCGCCGCTTCAGGGATCCCCAGAACTGCCTCAGAGCTGCTTTTCTCCCAGAGCCTGCCCCTCAGTCAGACAACTCCTTCACTCTCACCTCTGTTACTGTGGTAGCTTCCCCAGCTTCTTTACTCTCCCACCCTTTATATTTCTACTGCGTTCATTTTCCTAACAGTACCTATTCTAATTTTAGGAAAGACTTCCACACCTGGCCTTTCCCATTTTGTCTCTCACTACTATGTTCTAACCAACCGAATAATTTTGTTCCCTTAAGACACCTCACATTTTCCTATGCTATTTCTCCTACTTGAAATGTTACCTTGATGAAGCCCTTATCAGATAAATGGTTTTTCCTTTGTACTCCAGAATATTTTGTACCACTTATACCACTTAACTTATTCAGCTTGTAGATACTTATGCTTCCCTGTACTTCATTCCCGTGGAAATCACAGAACACAGCTGTTGTTGGACTTAAGTTCATTTCCATGACAATGTCTGACATCTATTCAGCATGTAAGTAGGACAGATTTTCCCTCACAGTGCTTTTGCATGTATGTTCACACAAATGTCTTTTTTTGTTTTACGTGAATAGTATCACACTGTAGGTATTTTCTTTTTGTCTTTTTTCTCACTTAACATAATGAAAATCTTTTTTGTTCATATATGTAAGTACCTCAATTTTTAAGTGGCTGCATAATATTCTATAAATCGATGTTACCTACTTTAACCACTAATGGACATAACTAGGAAACTTAAATGTTTGCTGCTCCAGATAGTGCTACAAGGTATGTCTTTGCACACTTGTGCAGATAAGCCAGAAAGATAGCTTCTTAGAAATAGTTACTGAGACAGAATATATACATTTTTAACTTGTTAGTGCCTAATTGCCTTATAGAAATACTTTCCAACCAATAATGTATGAAAGGACCGACCCATTTCTCCATGTCTGTATTTCATATTATCAAGCTTTTTAATTTTTACCAGCCTGTTGCACAATAAATGCTTTTGCTTTAATTTACAATTGGAATTGTAAATTTACAAGAGGATTGTAAATTAAGCCTAGTGAGGTCAAACATCTTTTCATATGTTGGCTGTTTGTATATCTTCTCCAAAAGTTGCCTGTTCGTGTCTGCCAATTTTTCCATTAGGTTGTCTTTTCTTAATGATTTGTACCACTTTTTTATAGATTTGGATATTAATCCTTTTCACATACTTTGCAAGTAGTTATTTCCAGTTTGTCATTTGTCCTTTAACTTTATTTATGGTGTTATTTATGATATTTAATTTTTAGGTTGACAAAATCCTTTTTTAATTATGGCTTCTCCATTCAACAGGCCCTCCAGTTCTAACATAAAAATGTTTTCTTATAATTTTATTTAACTTTTAAGTCTTTAATTTGTTTTTATTTTGAGGTTTAATATAGGATAGTGGTATAATTTTTTTCTTCTTTCCAGCATTATTCAGACCTTTCCCATTGATTTGAAATGTCAGTTATAAACTAACGCTCTGTAAGTATTAGAGTTTATTCCATTTTTATTCCTGCTCAGTACTATGATTTTATTCTTTTGCATTCTCTCTGAAATAAGAACTTTAGCATATCATGTGGATTTCACTTAATTTTTAAAAAAATCTTGTTGGACATTTTTGCAATGTTGATTCTCCCATTTTGGAACTGATAGTATGTCTCTGCTATTTAATCAGTTTTTTTCCTACTGCAAAGTTGTATGGCTTTTTCCTCTGGATCCTGCATCTTTTTGTTAGATTTCTTCCTAGGTATTTCATAGTTTCTATTGCCACTATGAATAGGATCTTTTTTCTGTTTCCTGTTGGATTTTGCTACAATAAACTATTAATTTTGTGTGTTTATTTCTGACCATTTTACTAGTCTTGATAGTTTTTCAGTTGATATCTTAGATTTTTCTAAGTGCACGGTTACATCATCTGTAGAAGCAATGGCAAGTTGCATTTTTCCCTCATTTATTCTTCATTTCGTTTTATTGTCTTACTGAATTGGTAGGTATCTCCCAGACATTATCTTAGAGTAGCCAGAATAAGAGATATCTTTCTTCTGTTCTTAAGTGTTACGAAGAAAACTACTGTATATTTTATTTTTATTTTTTATTAAGGTATCATTGATATACAATCCTATGAAGGTTTCACATGAGCAACATTGTGGTTACTAGACTCCCCCTATTACCAAGTCCCCTCCACATACCCCATTACAGTCACTGTCCATCAGCGTAGTAAGATGCTATAGAGTCACTAATAGACTTCTCTGTGCTATACTGCCTTCCCTGTGACCCCCTACATTATGTGTGCTAATTGTAATGCTTCTTAATCCCCTTCTCCCTCCCTTCCCACCTAACCTCCCTAACCCCTTCGCCACTTCTGTATATTTTAACATTAAATTTGATGCTTGCTATGGATATCTGAGTCATTTTGTCAAATTAAGAAATTTTTCTTCTATTTTTCATTTACTGAGGATTTTTATCAATACTCAGTGTTAAATACTTTTTGGACATCTATTGAGATAATCTTTTTTCTTTTACTCTCTTAATGCAGAGTAATATCTTAATTCTTTTTGCCTGGTATACTATTTTTGCTTTCTTGGGATAAACACTACTTGGTCATGATACATTCTTTTTACTACTCTCACTACTAAATTTGATTTTATTTAGAATGTTTCTATCTACATTCATAACCAACAGACCTATACTTTTTTTCTTTTTTTTTACTTATGTTTTTCCTTGCTGTGTCATATTTTATATACTTGGGAGCTAGGTGTACCTTGAAGATTTAGTAACATTCACTCATAAAAATGTATGAGCCTGGTGACTTTAAAGATGACATTTTGACTGCCTTTTTAATTTTAATTATCATATTCAAGGGCTGTTAATATCCTAAACACTTTTCTCTGATCTTAAGCAAGTTACTGACTTCATCAAATCTCAGTTTTATTGAGAAATAATTGACATAAATCACTCTATAAGTTTAAGATATACAGTATGGTGGTCTGATTTACATATATTGTGAAATAGTACAGTTAACATCCATCTTCTCATATACAATAAAAAGAAAGGGGGGAAATTTCTCCTTATAATGAGAACTCTTAGTATTTACTCATTTAACTTTCCTATATGATACATACATACATACATATCATATGATATATAATATAGCAGTGTTCACTATAGTCCTCATGTTGTACATTACATCCCTAGTATTTATTTATCTTATAACTGGAAGTCTGTACACTTTGAGCACTTCCCATAATTGTCCCTCCTCTCAGCCCCCACCTTTGGTAACCTTAAGTCTGATCTATTTTCTGTGAGTTTGGAGTTTTAGTTTGTTTTGTTAAATTCTACATATAAGTGAGTTCATACAATATTTGTCTTTCTCTGATTTATTTCACTTAACATAATGCCTTCAAGGTCCATCGTTGTCACAAATGGTAGGATTTGTTTTTTTTATGTCTAAATAATAAATACTCTACTGTACATAGATGTGCCACAACTTCTTTATCCATTCCTCTGTTAATGGACACCTAGGATGCTTTCATGTCTTGGCTATTGTAAATAATGCTACAGTGGACATGGAGGTGCAGATACCTCTTTGACATAGTATTTTCATTTCCTTTGGATATATTCACAGATCATATGGTAGTTCTATTTTTAATTTTTTGAGGAATCTTTGTAGTGGCTGCACCAATTTATATTCCCAACAACAGTGCCCAGGTTTCCTTTTTCTCCAGCGTTTGTTATGTCTTGTCTTTTTGATGATGGACATTCTAATGGGTATGAAGTGATATCTCATTGTGCTTTTAATTTGTATTTTCCTAGTGACTAGTGATGTTGAGCATCTTTCAAGTACCTGTTGTCCATTCATATATCTTTGGGAAAATGTCTATTCAAATCCTTTGCCCATTTTTTAATTGGATTATTTGGGTTTTTTGTGCTATTGAGTTGTATGAGTTATGTGTATTTTGGATATAAATCCCATATCATATGCGTGGTTTGTATTTCTTCCCATTCTATAGGTTGTCTTTTCACTTTGTTGATGGTTTCTTTTGCTGTGCAGAAGCTTTTTAGTTTGATGTAGTGCCACTTATTTTTTGTTTTGTTGCTTGTATTCTAGGTGTGATTTCAAAAAAATTATTACCAAGACCCATTTCAAGGAATTTTTTCAAAACTATGTTTTCTTATAAGAGTTTCATGGTTCTAGGTCTTACATTTAAGTTTTTAAGCAATTTCAGGTTATTTCTGTGAGTGGTGTACAATAGGGATCCACCTTCATTCTTTTACATGTAAATATCCAATTTTCCTAGCACCATTTATTGAAGAGACTATCATTTCTCCATTGAATATTCTTGGCTCCCTTGTCAAATTAGGGGACTGTATATGTTTGGGTTTGTGTCTGGGCTCTGGTTTTTATGTTCCATTGGTCTTTCTATTTTATGCCAGTACCAAACTGGATGACTGTAGCCTTATGGTATCCCTTGAAATCGAGAAACATGATGCATTATTCTTTCTCAGGAATTTCTTTGATTATTTGGGGTCTTTCGTGGTCCCATATAAATTTTTGGAATTTTTTTTCTATTTCTGTAAAAAATACAATTGGAATCTTGATAGGAATTGCATTGACTCTGTAGATGCCTTTTGATAATATTAACATTTTAACAATAGTAATTCTTCCAGTCCATGAACATAGGTACCTTTCCATTTATTTGTCTTCATTGATTTCTTTCATCAGTGTGTTGTAGTTTTCAGAGAACAGATCTTTGACCTTCTTGGTTAAATTTAAATACTTAAATTCTTAAGATAGATGTATAAAATAGAAAACAGAGAGTTGTTGCATTCTCACAAAATAGCAGAATATGATTTTTTTCCAGTCTTCATTACTTCAAAATCCTTCATCTGATATTTAATGTATTTATGTTGAGTCATTTCTTTCTTTTTTGCTGGTGAACCAGAAGATCATGAAGTGATTCTGCAGAGACAATAGCATTACCTTTGGTTTCTTTTTTTGTATATATCAGATAAGAGGCTTGCAAATGGAAGTAAGTCCACCTCACATCCTTTGTATGGTAATGGCAGTGAAGTTTGCCTTTATGTCACTAGTATAACACCCAGTAGTTCATTACCCACTTCCAAAGAATCTAAGGGCTTTTTGATGAAAGGTAACTAGTAAGAACAACTAGATTTTGACAGGCTACTTTTGTTTTTAGAAACATTTCTTCCCTTCTTTTTAGTGTTTAAAAACTACCAGTTTTTTTCAGTGTTGCAGGGGGTGGGGTTGGAGGTTGTCATGACCAAATGGCAGTTAATGCATATATTTAGAGTTACGATTTCTGAATTTTCAACTAGAAAGGGAAAATAAAAGTGAGGTGCAGCTCACCTTAAGCCTCAAAATCACTCTTTCTGAACCAAAGTGTCGTGTTGGTGAAACCTTCACAATCTGAATAAAAGCAACTTAAGAGGCTGACTTTTGTTAAGCCTTATAGTAATAAAAGAGAAAAAAGGCATCAGCTCCAGAGATGTCCATTTCCCCGTAGACTTAGGGACCCCTCCCCAACTCACCATCATCCATTCATCAGCACGTCTTCCTGCAACCGGTGGGCATCAGTGGAAATGGTCCTTCCCCTAAGTCTAAAAAAGGCTACTAAAAAATTGTTTTCTGAAATGTTCACAGTATTTAAGTATTTATTTAAGAAATGTTTGTTATATCAGAGAGTGAAAATGGAGAAGGGACCTGGAAATATGTCTGGCAGTTTCCATTACTAGTCAAGCAGAAAAGTTTTGGTTCTGTTTAGTTTTCTAGCTCTTCCTGTATCCTACTTTGACTGCTGAAAATATTAGGGACATTAATACATGATATTATGTCACTCAAATTATTACTATAAAATTATGTATTTCATACATTTTAATATATATTACATATAATACTATCATTGTATTAGCTTTCCTTTAAAGTACCAGTGGCTTTTTTTTTCCAGAGCAATCATGAAATTCCACAGTATGAAAATGGAAGAAATCAACAAAATCATTCGTGACCTTTGGCGAAGTACCTATCGTGGACAAGGTAATATACATGATGTATCACAAATGCTCTTTCTAAAGCCCTGTCCCCAGCTCTTCCCCTGGGACCTCTCATCATGCCAGTACTACATCCTGGACTCCTTTCTGAACATCATTTTGAGATTTTCTAAAAATTCTTATCTTGACAACATCTTGTAGCAAGAAAAAAATGTGAAGTTTTCTATTCTGAAGCCCAATGGGACTTACATATTTGGCTGTGGTGCACATTATATTTAGCTGATGACATAATAGGTTCTGTTGAAGGGTAGATAGGGATAAGCCAAAATGTGATAAGAAGAAAACCATCAGGAGGAAAACTCGTAATAGGGGAACCAAGAAAGACAGAGCTGAGGCTGAGGGTTGGGGCATCTGGGTTTCCTCTGGCCTGGAATCTTCATGTATCCTTTCAGCCGGAGAATAAGATTCCAACGCCACCAGTTAAGGGTGATGTCAGCCTTGCTCCTTAGACTTCTTTTTGTATAATGTTTGTAAAGGGCAAAAGGCAACAGAGTGTAGGTTCCTCTGAAATCTTCTTTCTGTGACAGATATTGAATACATAGAAATTCGGTCTGATGCTGATGAAAATGTATCCGCTTCTGATAAAAGGCGGAATTACAACTACCGAGTGGTGATGCTAAAGGGAGACACAGCCTTGGATATGCGAGGACGATGCAGTGCCGGGCAAAAGGCAAGTATCTTAAGAGCCTAGGGAGCCACGTGTACACAGAGAAATAAATGTTAGTGCAGTGGAAGCCCTCAAGGCTGCCCTTGAATGGTGGGAAGCTCCTTACAGCAATCCTTGCTGCCATGTAAGGTGGATCAGGCTCAGCTACCCTCATTATGTTCTTCCAGTTCTAACCAGCATTTCTTGCAAAATTAGGTGAAGTAGGCTTTTAGGAAAAAGGCCTGAAACATTCTCACAGGATAGGCTAAATACAGAACAAGATGCTGAAGACCATTCATTGTTTCACACCACTCCTTAGGAGAACAAAGTTACCAGTTATGAAACACACCACTATTTGATGTGCCACCAAGAAAGGAAAAATGCAACTGTAATTGTAAGATGTATCCTGATTTTAGAGAAGTCAGAGGTGGGAGAAGGGGTATGTTAGAATCAATGCCCTACAGAACTAGCAAACTGGATCCTAGTTGAGGCAGATGAGGCATTACAATATATGAGAGTCTCATTGAGAAAGCAGCCCCATCACAGGACTGAGACCCACCCCAGCCTATGGGCCTGCAGACCATCTGACGAAAGGGCCCATGGGTGCCTGTCCCCAACCCCCACCCCCATGACTCAGAGTCTGGGCCAAGCCACCTAGCTCTACATGAGGCTCTGGGAAGACAGCCTAGGTTGGACATAGAGCGTGCAGTAAAGTTCTCAAGTTAGGAAGGTGGGACCTGCATCCTGGAGACACAAGCCAGTCGTTTCACTGCCTAGACCAGGGCCCAGGTGCCCCAGGTTCTTGAGCTTCATTCTTTCAGGTGAGAAGCAGAAGACTAAATTCTTGATAACACTTCTGGGCCCCTGATTTTAACAAAAGTTTAAAATTGTAGAAATGGGTGCTAACATCGTCTGATTTATTTTCATAAATAGTTTTGAATTTTTGCTTAAAGACATACCATGCATGTGTCAGCCCAGACAGCTGATACCAATTTAAGGCATCTGCAGATTATTATCTTACACATATTCTGCAAAAATGACAAATTTGTGATATATAGTCAGTATCCCCTACTGCTTTGGTGATTTTTTGTGGTAATTCTGAATGAGAAAATACCAAGTTTGAAACACGTCTCTTTGGATTAAAGATACTTTCAAAAAGACTTAGAACAAAAGTAGATTTCCTGTACCTACTCTAAATATAAAAAATAATCAGCAATAATTGCTTCCTTGGCTTTGGGGGAGAAGATACACAAATGGTTTGGTAGACATGGTCCAGGAGCTCCATTCAGACTCTACTCTGAGTTGGTGGGAAGGGGAGGGGCAGCAGAGAGGTTCAAGTCACGAAGAAAGTGCCTGTCCACAAGGCCAAGCTATGCCCCTGACTTCTACAGTGCTGGCCTATTCCTGCCAGTAAGGAGAAGCTGTGAACTACTCTCAAATCACTCACTCATTCACTCATACTCCTCCTCTCACACACTCAGGAGGGGAGATGTACAGCTCACACAAAAGGAGTTTATACTTTCTAGAATAAGCCTTAACTTTTAATCCTGTGTCCTTATGCACTCAGATGGCTTCAGCATGCTCTTTCTCCCCCAAAATTATACACACAAACAAGTTAAGTATGGGTTACAGCACTATACTGGTGCCTCTTTGGGACCTAGAACTTAGAGATGGAAAGATGACTCTAAGAGAGAAGGTATCATGATGCTCTGGAAAATGTAATGAGTCCAGGTTTTCTAACAAATCTCATTATCAGGAAAATAAAATAGGTCATGAATTTTTAAGGTTGTTATTATCACACTGTTATTAAAATTACTAGTTTGAGAAAATGGTAATGCATTTCTGACTCAAACCTGTAATTGCAAGGTTTTTCTTATTTCAGTATCATTAATATGCAATTACATGAGCAACATTGTGGTTACTAGATTCCCCCCATTACCAGGTCACCACTACATACTCCATTATACTCACCGTCCATCAGCACAGTAAGATGCTATAGAGTCACTACTGTCTTCTCTGTGCTATAGTGCCTTCCCCGCAATATTAGGTGTGCTAATCGTAATGCCTCTTATTACCCTTCTCCCTCCTTTCCCTCCCTTCCTTCCCAGTCCCTTTCCCTTTGGTAACTGTTAGTCCATTCTCGGGTTCTGTGAGTCTGCTGCTGTTTTGTTCCTTCAGTTTTTTCTTGTTCTTATACTCCACATATGAGTGAAATCATTTGATACTTGTCTTTCCTGCTTGGCTTATTTCACTGAGCATAATACCTTCTAGCTCCATTCATGTTGTTGCAAATGGTAGGATTTGATTTCTTCTTATGGCTGAATAAATATTCCATTGTGTATATGTACCACATCTTCTTTACACATTCATCTAGTGATTGACACTTAGGTTGCTTCCATTTCTTGGCTACTGTAAATAGTGCTGCAATAAACATAGGGGTGCATCTGTCTTTCTGAAACTGGCTGCTGCATTCTTAGGGTAAATTCCTAGGAGTAGAATTCCTGGGTCAAATGGTATTTCTATTTTGAGTTTTTTGAGGAACCTCCATACTGCTTTCCACAATGGTTGAACTAATTTGCATTCCCACCTGCAGTGTAGGAGGGTTCCCCTTTCTCCACATCCTCACCAACATTTGTTGTTATTTGTCTTTTGGATGGTGGCCATCCTAACTGTGAGGTGATATCTCATTGTGGTTTTAATTTGCATTTCTCTGTTGATTAGTGATGTGAAGCATCATTTCATGTTGGCCATCTGAATTTCTTCTTTGGAGAAGTGTCTGTTCAGATCCTCTGCATATTTTGGATGTCAACCCCTTATCAGATATGTCATTTATGAATATATTCTCCCATACTGTAGGATGCCTTTTTGTTCTGCTGATGGTGTTCTTTGCTGTACAGAAGCTTTTTAGTTTGATATAGTCCCACTTGTTCATTTTAGCTTTTGTTTCCCTTGCCCATGGAGATATGTTCATGAAGAAGTTGCTCATGTTTATATTCAAGAGAGTTTTGCCTATGTTTTCTTCTAAGAGTTTTATGGTTTCATGACTTACATTCAGGTCTTTGATCCATTTCAAGTTTACTTTTGTGTATGCAGTTAGAGAGTAATCCAGTTTCATTCTCTTACATGTAACTGTCTAGTCTTGCCAAGCTGTTGAAGAGGCTGTCATTTCCCCATGGTATATCCATAGCTTCTTTATCGTATATTAATTGACCATATATGCTTGGGTTAATATCTGGACTCTCTATTCTGTTCCACCGGTCTATGGGTCTGTTCTTGTGCCAGTACCAAATTGTCTTGATTACTGTGGCTTTGTAGTAGAGCTTGAAGTTGGGAAGCGAGATTCCCCCATTTTATTCTTCCTTCTCAGGGTTGCTTTGGCTATTTGGGGTCTTTTGTGGTTCCATATGAATTTTAGAACTATTTGTTCCAGTTCGTTAATGCTGTCGGTATTTTGATAGGGATTGCATTGAATCTGTAGATTGCTTTAGGCAGGATGGCCATTTTGACAATATTAATTGTTCCTACCCAAGAGCATGGGATGAATTTACATTTATTAGTGTCCTCTTTAATTTCTCTCAAGAGTGTCTTGTAATTTTCAGGGTATAGGTCTTTCACTTCCTTGGTTAGGTTTATTCCTAGGTATTTTATTCTTTTTAATGCAATTGTGAATTATTTTCCTGATTTCTCTTTATTCTGAGTTTGTTAGTGTATAGGAATGCAACAGATTTCTGTGTATTAATTTTGTATCCTGCAACTTTGCTGAATTCAGATATTAGATCTAGTAGTTTTGGAGTGGATTCTTTAGGGTTTTTTATGTACAATATCATGTCATCTGCAAACAGTGACAATTTGACTTCTCCTTTACCAGTCTGGATGCTTTTTATTTCTTTGTGTTGTCTGATTGCCATGGTGAGGACCTCCAGTACTTTGTTGAATAAAATCAGGGATAATGGGCATCCTTGCCTTGTTCCTGATCTTAAAGGAAAAGCTTTCAGCTTCTCACTGTTAAGTATGATTTTGGCTGTGGGTTTGTCATATATGGCCTTTATTATTTTGAGGTACTTGCTCTCTATACCCATTTTTTTGAGAGTTTTTATCCTGAATGGATGTTGAATTTTGTTGAATGTTTTTTCAGCATCTGTGGAGATGAACATGTGGTTTTTGTCCCTCTTTTTGTTGATGTAGTGGAAGATGTTGATGGATTATCAAAAGTTGTACCATCCTTGCATCCCTGGGATGAATCCTACTTGATCATGGTGTATGATCCTCTTGATGTATTTTTGAGTTCGGTTTTCTAATATTTTGTTCAGTATTTTTGCATCTATGTTCATCAGGGATACAAGTCTGTAGTTTTCTTTTTTTCTTATGTCTTTGTCTGGTTTTGGTATTAGAGTGATGCTGGCTTCATAGAATGAGTTTGGAAGTACTTCCTCCTCTTCTATTTTTGGAAAACTTATAAGGAGAATGGGTGTTATGTCTTCTCTAAGTGTCTGATAAAATTCAGCAATGAATCCATCTGGGCCGGGAGTTTTGTTCTTGGGTAGTTTTTTGATTACCACTTCAATTTCATTGCTGGTAATTGGTCTGTTTAGATTTTCCGTTTCTTCCTGGGTCAGTCTTGGAAGGTTGTATTTTTCTAGAAAGTTGTCCATTTTTTCAGGATTATCCAGTTTGTTAGCATATCGTTTTTCATAGAATTCTCTAATAATTCTTTGTATTTCTGTGTGTCTGTAGTGATTTTTCCTTTCTCATTTCTGATTCCGTTTATGTGTGTAGATTCTCTTTTTTTCTTAATCTGGCTAGGGGTTTATCTATTTTGTTTATTTTCTCAAAGAACTAATGGTTTCATTAATTTTTTTCTACTGTTTTATTCCTCTCAATTTTATTTATTTCTTCTCTGATCTTAATTATGTCCCTCCTTCTGGTGACTTTGGGCCTCATTTGTTCTTTTTCCAGTTTCAATAATTGTGAAATTAGACTATTCATTTGGGATTGTTCTTCCTTCTTTAAATAGGCCTGGATTGCTATATACTTTCCTCTTAGAACTGCCTTCTCTGTGTCCCACAGAAGTTGGGGCTTTGTGCTGTTGTTTTCATTTGTCTCCATATATTGCTTGATCTCAGTTTTAATTTGGACATTGATCCGTTGATTATTTAGGAGCATGTTGTTAAACCTCCATGTGTTTGTGAGCCTTTGTGTTTCCTTTGTACAACTTATTTCTAGTTTTATACCTTGGTGATCTAAGAAGTTGGTTGGTATAATTTCAATATTTTTTAATTTACTGAGGTTTTTTCTGTGGCCTAGTATGTGGTCTATTCTGGAAAATGTTCCATGTGTATCCTGCTGCTTTTGGGTGTAGAGTTCTGTAGATGTCTGTTAGGTCCATCTGTTCTAGTATGTTGTTCAGTGCCTCTGTGTCCTTACTTATTTTCTGTCTGGTTGATCTGTCCTTTGGAGTGAGTAGTGTGTTAAAGTCTCCTAGAATGAATAAACTGCATTCTATTTCCTCCTTTAATTCTGTTAGTATTTGTTTCACATATGTCGGTGCTCCTGTGTTGGGTGCATATATATTTATAATGGTTATATCCTCTTGTAGGATTGACCCCTTTATCATTATGTAATATCCTTCTTTGTCTCATTACTTACTGTTTTGAAGTCTATTTTGTCTGATACAAGTACTGCAACACCTGCTTTTTTCTCCCTATTGTTTGCATGAAATATCTTTTTCCATCCCTTCACTTTTAGTCTGTGTATGTCTTTGGATTTGAAATGAGTGTCTTGTAGGCAGCATATAGATGGGTCTTGCTTTTTTATCCTTTCTATTACTCTGTGTCTTTTGATTGGTGCATTCAGTCCATTCACATATAGGGTGGTTATCGATAGATATGTATTTATTGCCATTGCTGGCTTTGGATTCGTGGTTACCAAAGGTTCAAGGGCAGCTTCTTTACTGTCTAACCATCTAACTTAACTCACTTATTATGCTATTATAAACACAGTGATATTTCTTTATTTCTCTCCCTTCTTTTTCTTCCTCCTCCACTCTTTATATGTTAGGTGTTTTATTCTGTAGTCTTTATCTTTCCCTTGACTGATTTTGTGGATAGCTGATTTTATTTTGCATTTAGTTGGTCTACTTTCTTTGCTGTGATTTTATTTTCTCTGGTGACAACTATTTAACATTAGGCATACTTCCATCTAGAGCAGTCCCTTTAAAATACACTGTAGAGATAGTTTGTGGGAGGTAAATTCCCTCAACTTTTACTTATCTATGAATTGTTTAATCCCTCCTTCAAATTTAAGTGATAGTCTTGCTGGGTACAGTATGCTTGGTTCAAGGCCCTTCTGTTTCATTGCATTGAATATATCATGCCATTCCCTTCTGGCCTGTAAGGTTTCTGCTGAGAAGTCTGATGATAGCCTAATGGGTTTTCCTTTGTAGGTGATCTTTTTTCTCTCTCTGGCTGCTTTTAATACTCTGTCCTTGTCTTTGATCTTTGCCATTTTAATTATTATGTTTTGGTATTGTCTTCCTTGGGTCCCTTGTGTTGGGAGATCTGTGGACTTCCATGGCCTGAGAGACTATTTCCTTCCCCAGATTGGGAAGTTTTCAGCATTTATTTCTTCAAAGACACTTTCATCCCTTTTTATCTCTTCTTCTTCTTCTGGTACTGCTATAATGCAAATATTATCCTCTTTGGATTGGTCACACATTTCTCTTAATATTCTTTCATTCCTAGAGATCCTTGTATCTCTCTCTGACTCAGCTTCTCTGTATTTCTGTTCTCTGATTTCTATTCCATTAACAGTCTCTTCCACCTCATCCAGTCTGCTCTAAAACCTTCCATTGTTTGTTTCATTTCTGTTATCTCCCTCCTGAATTCATCCCTTAGCTCTTGAATATTTCTCTGTATCTCCATCAGCATGCTGATGACCTTTATTTTGAATTCTTTTTCAGGAAGATTGGTGATTTCAGTCTCACCAAGGCCTGTCTCTGGTGTTTGAGGAATTTTGGATTGAACAAGGTTCTTCTGCCTTTTCATGGCTATGGGAGTGGTCACCAGCAAGTGGCACACGTGTCAGCTGGGAGAACAAAGTCCCTTCCTGCTTGCCGGTCACCTTGCCTGTATCTGCTGTCTGTTCCAGTTTACTGCATACAGGAAGCAGCCTGTGGGTTAATCCCTAGGCTGCTGTGGGCGGGGTGGCCCTTGGGATGGCCAAGGGCGCTGGCGGGGGTCTCAGGCCAGCAGCGTGATTGTCTGCAGCAAGGACAAGTCCCCTTCGTGCTTCCCGGTCTCTGCGCCCTTCTCCTCTGTCTGTGCCAGTCAACCGCGCCCAGGGAGCAGCCTCTGGGTTGATCCCCTGAGCTGCCGTGGGCCAGGTGGCCCTCGCAATGACCTAGGGCACTGGTGGGGGTTGCAGGCAAGCAGCGCATGTTCTGCCACGAGAACAAAGCCCCTTCATGTGTTCCAGACTCCGCGCCCGTGTCCACTGTCTGTACCAGTCAACCGTGCGCAGGGAGCAGCCTCTGGGTCTGGGCCAGCTAGCCACGTGCAGGGAGAAGCCTCTGTGTTAAGTGTGTGGTTGCTGTAGGCGGGGCTGCCCCCTGGCTGTTCCGCAGCAATGGCAGGTCAGACAGTTTGCTTGCAGTGCCAGCGGAGAGGAAGGAATGGCAGACTGCTTTTTGCGGTGAGGGGCCTCAGAGCTGCGTTGCCAACCAGGGGGTTAGGGCGTCTGAAGTTCCTTAAAGTTCCCAGCCTGCTGGCCTGAGTGTGCCAGGACGATTTTGTCCACCTGTTAACCCTTGTCTCTTTAAGACTTTAAAAGCACCTGCTTTTCTTTTGTCCCAGGGCAGCCGGCTGTGGGCACCTATTCACAGTCTAAGCCTCAGATTTTGCTTTCCTGCTCCTCTAATATCCAGAGCACCATGCAATGTGTGTCTGTGCTCCTGGGGCAGATTACTAGGGCTGTTTATTCAGCAGTCCTGTGCTTCCAGTCCCTCCCCACTCTGATTCTTTTCCTCCTGCCGGTGAGCTGGGGTGGTGAAGAGTGCTTGGATCCCACTGGGTCACGGCTTTGTATCTTACCCTTTTCCATGAGGTGCTGGGTTCTCACAGATGTAGCCTGGCTCATGTGCTATATCTTCTGGTCACTCTTTTAGGAATAGTTGTATTTGCTGTATTTTCAAAATATATATGGTTTTGGGGGGAGATTTCTGCCACCCTACTCACACCGCCATCTTTTCCTTCTCTGATTGCAAGTTTTATAGCTGATGTGATTTATGTGTCAAGGGGAGTCAGCCTTGCTTTCAGCATTTGATTTTATTGCAAATTATAGAACAAGATAATGTACCTGATTGTTCATCTTCTGAAAGGGGGTGAGTGGTCACCATGCCAGGTTCCCCAAACAAAAGAGTAGTGGTTTATCTGAGGTCAGAACCTGTGACTTTGCCCCACCTTTCCCTTCTACAGACATTCTGACAGGTCTGCATGAATGAGAAAAAGGTCTCTGGAGTGCAGCTCATCTCTGGTGTTTTTTTGCAGGTATTAGCCTCACTCATCATTCGCCTGGCCCTGGCTGAAACATTCTGCTTGAACTGTGGCATCCTTGCTTTGGATGAGCCAACAACAAATCTTGACCGAGAAAACATTGAATCTCTTGCACATGCTCTGGTTGAGTAAGTATCTCAAATTTGGGGGCAGGTGATGATAATTTTTAAAGTAAGAATAAGAGTTCTCTGGTGGAAACCCTCTCTAGGTGTGTCTTCCTTGGGGAAGCTAGTTGGTACCAGAGGTTAGGCTTCACCTTCTGATAGTAATTCTTCAGATACTTAGGAAAAAACTGGATGGTGAACAGCAGCTCCAGACACATCCTATATCTCCCCAAGTGTGTTCGTAGGGAAACTCACAGTGTGGGTTTCCTGGCATCATTTGGTTTTCCTGTAAACCCCCCAAAGGCCTACATGCCCTGCTAAGACCTTTCTAGGAGGTGAGAATGGGTTTTGGACTGTATGTCTCCCAAGCTTTTCACATGTGTCAAACAACATCTCTGAGGAATGACAGCTTTTTTAAAAAGTATATTAGTGGTTAATAATCCAGAAGGTCAAATTGCACATACCTTTGGCCATATTTACCTGTGATGGGTACAGGCTCCAGGGTTGGGCAGCTGTTGCTGAAGGACTGTGCTGGCAGAGGAAAAGAGCTTCTATAGAGAAGCTGTTTTGGGTACTCCTGGCTCCAGATAGACCCTTTCTCCTATCTGATCGCAGGGATGGGACTGGGAGAATTGAGCGGCCATAGAGCCCCCCTTTCTCCGGCCATCTCTCTGCTGTCCTGCACGACCAGTAAATAAGGGTTAGTGCTTTTGAAACCTAAGAGCATTCATCTCAGACAAGGGGTAAGTAAGTGGTTAGTTAAAAGAAAAAGTCTCTCAGATCTGTCTCATAGCTAGTACCTTGTCATATAGATAATGAGCAAAAATGTTCTCAGTACACCCACTCAGGCCCTCTCTGTGTCATCCTAATGATGCATCTAGTTACTGACAGTGGCAGAATTCTAAGTAGACTTGGCTCCTAAGAAGGCAACAAGGCTTGTGTATGTTATTCCCCTTACCTGTAATGTTTTTTTTTTTAATTTTCTTCCAGATAATATTAGTAACAGGTCAGGAAAACCCCAGGCAGAGGAATAAGTCAAACTCCTAAAGTTGAACAGCACAGATACTAAGGAAAATTCAGTAAAACTTTTCCACCTGCTTAGTAAGAAGAACCTTGTGTTCTGGAAGAAAGTAGATCATGCATTCTTACCAGTCCCTAAGCTAGACTTAGGAGAAGAGTCACACCCAGCAGCCCCACTGTCTGAAGAGGAACTGGACTCCTGCCTGGGTCTCCCCCATCCCTCCCCCACTTCCTGCTGGGCTGTCAGAGGCCTCAACAGGCACATGGCACAGGAAAAGCCTGGTCAGCACACACAGCACACATTCGTGTGTCTGACAGGGTTCTCAGTAGCTTCTTCAAAGAAAGGCAATGGTTATTTATGCTCTTTAGTAATAACATGTTCTAAATATATTGTTTCAGGATAATAAAAAGTCGCTCACAGCAGCGTAACTTCCAGCTTCTGGTAATCACTCATGATGAAGATTTTGTGGAACTCTTAGGGCGTTCTGAATATGTGGAGAAATTCTACAGAATTAAGAAGAACTTTGATCAGTGCTCAGAGATTGTGAAATGCAGTATTAGCTCCCTTGGATCTTATGTCCATTAAAAATAGTCAAGATTTAAATGTCTTAAAAACACAGTTCCTTGGGCAACTGCTTATTTCTGGTATCAGCTGAATCAATGCAAAAAGGAGCTTCGTGTCTAGGATTATGAATGTCTGAGAAATTCTAAAATAATTAAAGTTGTTTCACATGCAATTTGGACTGACTCCCTGACCTGCATCCCCCTCTGGACAGCCTGGAGGGGTTTGTGGGGCCTCTGCAGCAGCTCAGTGAAGCCAGGTGCTTGGCACCCCTCCTCAGGACCTGAAGCTACAGGTTTTCCTTTTACTTCTCAAAGTACTGTCAAGAGGTAGGATCTCACTGCCTTGACAATTCCCAGTTTGAGATTTTTTTTTTAAATCATCACTAAGTGTTACCTCTGAATTTATTTCTTTAGCTGTGTTGTTAAAAAACTTAGTTATCAGTGAGTGTTAATATCTGAAGATGACCAGAAATTATATTTTTAATATTTGGCTCTGCTTTTAACTTCATAAATCCAGGCAAGATCTCCCTCTCTGGGTTTCAGTTTCCCCAACTAAAATTAGAAGTAGTCAAATGAGGTTTCAGGGTTTGAAAGTAACCTTATGTAATCATCCAATTCAGTGCCCACCATCTTCTCTGCCAGTTGTCATCCAGACTTGGGGGTACAGGGAGCGTTCCCTGCTGCAACACCCACATTTAGACAGCTATGACCAAGTGCAAGGCCTGCTTTCACTTGAGGCCTCATCTGTCATTATGAACGAGTCTGTAACTGTCCTCTGCCTGTCTGCCTCACCATTAATCCTGGCCTCCAAGTGGGAGGAGGCGGAACTCAACAAAGTCATGACCTACTCCCCGTGGGGTCCAACCATACCTGGAAAAGCAGGCCTCTCATTTTCATTCCACATGTCATTTCTAATAAAAGCCCAAATACACCTTCTTTCTGGAATTGTCACCCAACATCTTAAAGCCTTTCATGAGCATTCAACGCAGAATGCTACCAAGTCACACACTTTTGAATGGGACTAGAGTTCTATCATTCACAGTCTGTTGGTCTCTCAATCAGTTTTGTGCCATCTGCAAATCTAAGAGTGTCTGGTGCAGACAGCCTCTCCCAACCAGGATCTAGAAGAAAATTAAGCCCTAAGGTCCTAAGGTATCTGTGGTAAGTTAAATACTGGCCTCCAGAGAGATGGAGGTCCTAATCCCTGTGCCTGTTACTTAGTGGCAGAGGGAACTTTGAAGATGTGATTAAAGCTAAGGATCTTGAGGTGGGAGATTATCCTGGGTTACCTTCAGTATAATCACAAATATCCTAATAAGGAGACAGAAAGAGACTGGACATCAGAAAAGAAGGAGATGAAGTGTTGGCAGAAACAGATACTGGAGCAGTGCACACAAAGGTGGAGGAAGGGTGGTAAGCCAGGGAATGCAGGTAGCCTCGAGAGGCTGGGAAAGGGAAACAGACTCTCCTCCTCTCAGAGCCTCTCAAAGGAACCAGCCCTGCTGACACCTTGACTTTTAACACTGATTTTGCGTTTCTGACCTCCAGAATTAGGTAAGAGAATATAGCTTTGTGTGGTTTTAAACTGTCGAGTTTGTGCTAATTGTGTGTTACAGTAGTAGTACAGTAACATAGTTCCACTCTATGTGGTCAGTTTCTGTGCATCTGAAATGATACTCCCTACTACTGTCCTTGAGAGAACTGGAAAAAGTTACTCAAATCATTTTCTGTGTTCACATGAAGAACCCTGGTTGAGAAAGGCTGGACCCTCACCCAACCCCTGGATGAGAGGGACAAGCTGCCACTTTAACCATCTGCTTCCTTTCCACTGACAATGTTCAGTCATCTTGAGTAGCTACAAAATAGTAAAATTACCCATATTTACTAAACTGGCATAATCTCAACAAGGATACCGTGAGACAAAAGAGAGCAGACCAATCTCAGAGTTTAGATCCAGGAATTCATAAATTAAGAGCAAATCAATTCCCGTCATATATTAAAATAAACATACATGATAACAAGTATTTGTATCCCAAGAATATTTCAGAAAATGGTAGATCTGTTCATAAATCACCATAAAGCTAAAGGGAAAAAAATTCCAATACCTAACACCATTATTTGATAAAATCCAGTATCTCCTAGTACTAGCAAACTCATAATTTTGCAAATAAAAGTTTTCTTAATGTCATCAAATCAAAATTAAACTAATATCGATCTTAATAGCAAAAGATGAAATAATTCCCATTAAATAAGAAAACCCAAACAACAACAAATGTTGGCGAGGATGTGCAGAAAGGGGAACCCTCCTACACTACTGGTGGGAATGCAAATTGGTTCAACCATTGTGGAAAGCAGTATGGAGGTTCCTCAAAAAACTCAAAATAGAAATACCATTTGACCCAGGAATCCCACTCCTAGGAATTTAGCCTAAGACTGCAGCAGCCCAGTTTGAAAAAGACATATGCAGCCCTATGTTTATCACAGCACTATTTACAATAGCCAAGAAATGGAAGCAACCTAAGTGTCCATCAGTAGATGGATGGATAAAGAAGATGTGGTACATATACACAATGGAATATTATTCAGCCATAAGAAGAAAACAAATCCTACCATTTGCAACAACATGGATGAGCTAGAGGGTATTATGCTCAGTGAAATAAGCCAGGCAGAGAAAGACAAGTATCAAATGATTTCACTCATCTGTGGAGTATAAGAACAAAGAAAAAACTGAAGGAACGAAACAGCAGCAGACTCACAGAACCCTAGAATGGACTAACAGTTACCAAAGGGAAAGGGACTGGGGAAGATGGGTGGGAAGGGAGGGATAAGGGGGAAAAGGGGTATTACAATTAGCACACATAATGTAGCGGGTGGGGGGGATACAGGGAAGGCAGTATAACGGAGAAGGCAAGTAGTGATTCTGTAGCATCTTACTACGCTGATGGACGGTGACTATAATGGGGTATGTGGTGGGGACTTGATAATAGGGGGAGTCTAGTAACCATAATATTGTTCATGTAGTTGTACATTAATAATAGCCAAAAAAAGTACCTTCTGTCAACATGTTTCTGAAAGCTCTACCCATTGCAACAAGGAATGACAGAAGAGTCAATACAAGATCAATATAGGCAATGAAACAAAGTTATTTATAAATTAAAACAACTTCCCAATTTAGAATGTGATTTTTCCCTGAGGATGTGCTTCCCTTGCTGCCCTTTTGAGAGTGGCTGTTTGCTTTCCCGGTGCTGTATCTCAGTGGGCTTGGATATGGAGTAGATTTTCCTTCTGCTTTTCACTGCTACTTCTACACCATTCTCTGTTAAATACCCACCCTCAACACATGCACTTGAGATGAACAGGCATCACAGATGGAGGTTATCGTGAGCCACTCGGGCACAAATCCTAGCAGCACCGCTCACTAGCCAGTCACCCTCTTTGCTTCTGTTGCCTTATCTGTGAAAGTAGGTGAAATGGTACCCATCTTGCTGGGTTGTTAGGATTAAGTGACTTTATAAACTGCTTAGAACTGCCTGGTATGTAGTAAGTACTAGGTAAGTCTGTTCAAGACAGCTCCTATCTTCAGTTTCCTCTTTGCTGTTGCCACTGGACCACAGCATGGTTACTCTCCCGTGCTCACTGACAGTTTTATCTCACAGTTCACTGTCATTCTCCAAGACTACCTTCCTAGTCATTGGTGATTTTAGCATACAAATGATGATCTAAAACAACCCATTGCCCTCACAGCTCCCTGTTGCTTCCTCCGGTGAGAAGACCCTTACTCCACAGTCCTACTCCAGAGTCCAGGCCTTTTCATAACAACCTCAGCTTTAAGCACCTCACTCTCCCAACAGTACTGAGAGCTTTAAATTCACTCTGGGGGTGCCAACCCCAGCAAATTCTCTGAGCCCACCAGGATTTCAATCCATGGAGTCCACCACCTTGCAGTCCTTCACTTCCCTCCAGCCTTTATGTCTCTCCTGGTACAGCTTAAATTCCATGGTTCTCTCACTGTCAATAGACCCTCATCTGTCTCCAGACTTCTCAGAGAACCCCCAGCCCTGAGTGCACATCACTCTGCTTCTCCCTGCACATGCATTTTCCTTTTCCAGGCCCCCACCTCCCTGGCCTTTGGATGTTGCAGTGCTTTAGTGCTCAGTCTTGATTCTGCACCTCTTTTCTTCTCTATACTCACTTGTTTGGTGATCTCATCCAGTCTCATAGCTCTAAAGTTGTATTAGTTTGAGTGCCCTGCCAACAGAAGCAGACCCTGAAACAATGATTCAAGCAAAAGGAAACTAGGAGACTGGGGAATTATATAAAGGCAGCCAATAAAGAGTGTCCTCAGCCAGCTACCATAGGCAATTGTAGCTTAATTCACTTTGGAAATTTTGGCAAAATATATACCTCAGAATATCCCACATGAGGGACAAGAGAGCTGGGGTGTTTATATACAGCCTCCTGAGAGTTCCTAATAAGGCTATTCCAGGGCCTGTTACCTACCAGCTTGCCACTTGCACCTTCTACTAAGCTGTCTTCACTATGGGTTCAGTGAGACAGAAATGACAACAGAATGCTGTTGGGATAAAAGGCTTTACACTTGGCTTTATTCACAAGATGGTAGGTCAAGCACTAGAATCATGTCTGCATCCAGAAGTCTGCAGATCTGTAATCCACCTCCATCTCTGCCTCCACCCAGAGCACTGGGCAGAATTCTTTATATAGTGACTCAGTAATAGCTATTTGCCTACAGGTGTGGAAGCAGTAGCCTAGCAGCAGGCTAGTTACATCAAGTAGCTTAGGGTCAGGTGAGGATCCTGGCCATAGGAACTTCCATTTTTCCCACAGCTGCCTTACATGGTTTAAAAAAAAAAGTCTTTTTAAGAGAGAGATACCAGCAGCAGACAAAAGTGGCTGAAGTGCACTGAAAGTTCTTAGGATAAAAGGCAGGGCACTGACACCTCCTCTAACAATCATCTAGATGCTGATTCTTCAGTTGTGTCTCCAGTCTAGGTCTCATCTAAACTCCTGACTCATGTGGTGCTGCCTAATGGACATTTAGTTTCACTTGAATATCTAGTAGACATCTGAAACTTAAAACCAATCTTTCCTCCAGAACCTGCACCTGCCATAGGCTTTCAATTAACAGCAACTACGTTCTTCCAACTGCCAGTTCCAATTGGCATCATCCTTCATTCTATTTATCTCATATCCCATATCCAGTCCATCAGTTTGCTACAATGGGTTCAACTTTCAAATATATCCAGAATCTGACCATGCTTCACCTTCTAAACCACCACTGCCCTGGTCCAAGCCACCATCTCTAACCTGAATAATCCAAGTAACCACCTAATGCATCACCAATTTGGTCCAGCACCACCCCCCACCAAAGTTTGTTTTCAACAGTGGTAGTCATCTTTTTAAAAGTAAATCAAATAAACATGACCCTCACATGGGTTATAGGTTAGCAATTCTGAGAGCACTTCACATACTAAAGTCAAATACATAATATGTAGATAATAAGAACCACATCTCTCATTGTTGAAGAAAGATGTTTGCATATCAGGAAAGGGAAAAGGCTAGAAAGAGAACCCTGTAGTATTAGATTGAATCCAAAGTATCTATGTAAATATACGGTTTTAGTATATAAAGGATTTCTACTTCCTTAGGGAAGTAAGAGAAAGATAGGCAAGGAGCAGGGGAAGTAAGGGAAGAGTACTGCCAAAACTCTGCTCCCCCATAAAAGCAATGAGAGCTCTGGCAGAAATCAAAATCAACTTCTTCAGAACCTGGGAAATTAAAGGCTTGCAACAAGCCAAGGAATATTTATTCATGGAAGAAAGCTGAATCTCAGCAAGAAAAGCCAGTCGTGTTTTAACTTAATCTGAAACACTCCCCTCTCCCGTCTCTGTGATATGTGATAGTTTTGCAAACCAAAAGCCCCATAACTACAGTACCTGTGAAAACCAGCAGCCAGTGGAAGGAGCAGAATGGATTTGGAGCTCCCCAAAATCTTTAGCTGCAGAGAAATGCTACTATTTGACCTTTCTGGCAGTTCACTAAAAAGCTCTTTATCTTCAGGGCCACTCTTTATTTGACCTGACTGGAGCTCCCTCTAACAGCCCTAACTGCTTAGACAATCACTGGTCATTGGTTAACCTTGCAGCTGCCTGTGGCAGCATTTTTAATGGGGCCAAGAAGAGGGTGACCAAAAATCTTAAAAGGAAAAACTGGAGATGTCCATGGGAGCTTTGACAAACTTGCACATATTCCTGGAAATCTAGAAGTTCATGTGTGTGTCAGAGTTTTGTGCATATGCAGGAAAGACCTGAAAAAGCCCTAAGCTCTGACATCTGGCTGACCTCGAAACTCTACTCATACAAGAAGTGAAGGCTAAGGCACAGTTATAAATTGCCTGTGGAGCACTGAAGACATGACAACAAATTCTCAACCCCCCACCACACACAGACTCAGTGTGGGGAAGATGGAAGTTCCTATGGCCAGGATCCTCACCTGACCCTAAACTACGTGATAATGTAATTGGCCTACTGCTAGGCTACTGCTTCCATACCCATAGGCAAATAGCTGTTATTGACTGAGTCACTATATAAAGAGCTCTGCCCAGTGCTCTGGGTGGAGGCAGAGATGGAGGTGGATTACAGACCTGCAGACTGTTGGATGCAGACCTGATTCTAGTGCTTGACCTACCACCATGAGAATAAAGCCAAGTGTAAACCCTTTTACCCCAAGAATGTTCCATTGTCATATCTTGGTCTCAGTGAATGCATAGTGAACTTGCCCATGGCTGAAATCTTCAGGCAAGACACTCAGCCCTTCAACAAAGGCTTAGAAACTTTATTAGTTCAAGCCATTAAAAGAAATCTATGTCCAATCATTAACTTGCCACTGAGTAGAAACCTCAGAGACCACACACAACAAAGAATACAGCTTCACAAAATTAGTCCAGGAAAGTCACTAAACAAACAACAAACAGCAACAATTACAGCCCTGTGGAGAGAGTAATCTGATTTTCAGAATTGATGTATTATATTATTTAAAATGACTAGTTTCCAATAAGGAATTAAGAGACATGCAAAGAAAGAGGACTATATAGTCCATGCATAGAAAGAAAAAAGAAATTAGAAAAGTAATGAATAGAAACTATCCCTGAGGAAGCCCAGAAAAAGATTCTAAATCGGCTATTATATGTTGAGGAACTAAAGGAAAGTATAAAAAGAACTAAAGGTATGAGAATGTCTCACCAAATAGAGACTATCATTAAGGAGATAGAAATTACTTTTAAAAGAACCAAATTACTGAGTTCAAAAATACAATAACAAAAATTGACTCGAGTTCAACAGTAGCTTTAACTTCAACTGACAGAAGAAGGAATCAGAGAACTTGAAAACAGTTCAATTAAGATTATCCGGTCTGAGAAACAGAAAGAATGAAGAAAAATGAATAGAGACCTGTGAGACATTGTCAAGTATACCAACATACATGCATGATGAGAATCCCAGAAGGAGCAAAGAGAAAGAGACAGAAAGAAAATTTGAAGAAGTAATGGCCAAAAACTTCTCATATTTTATGAAAAACATTAATCATCATATTCCAAGAAACAAACTCCAGGTGGAATAAATTCAAAGTCCCGCTAACATCATACTCAACTGCCAAAAGCTGAAAGCTTTTCCTCTAGAAGATCAGGAACACAATAAAGATGCCCACTTCACACCATTTTCACTCAACATAGTATTGGAAGTCCCAGCCAGAACAGTTAGGCAAGAAAAAGAAATAAAAGGGATTCAAGTCAGGAAGAAGTGAAAGTGTCACTATTTATAGATGACATATTATATATGTATATATAATCTGAAAGACTCCACCCAAAAACTGTTAGAGCTAATAAATTCAGCAAAGCTGCACAATACAAAATCAGTGTACAAAGATTGTTGCATTTGCACACGCTAATAATGAAATACCAGAAAGAGAAATTAAGAAACAAATCTCACTAGCAATTACACCCAAAAGAATAAAATACCTAACTAGGGCAGTCAAAGACCTGAACTCTGAAAGTTATGACATAGAAGAAAGAAAATTGAAGAAGAAACAAATAGAAATTCCATGCTCATGGATTGGAAGAATTAATATTGTTAAAATGTCTCTACTACCAAAAGGAAAACACAGATCAATGCAATCCCTAACAAATATTCAATGTCATTTTTCACAGAAATAGGACAAATAATCCTAAAATTTGTATGGAACCACAGGAACCCTGAGTAGCCAAAGCAATTTTGAGAAAGAGCAAAGCTGGAGGCATCACACTCCCTGGTTTCGAACTATATTACAAAGCTATAGTAATCAAAACACTATGACACTGGCATGAAAACAGACATATAGATCAGTGGGACAGAATAGAGAGCCCAGAAATAAATTCACATGTACATGGTCAATTCATTTATGACAAAGGAGCCACAAATGTACAAATGGGGAAAGGAGAGCCTCTTCAATAAGTTGTGCTGGAAAAAATTGGGCAGCCACATGCAAAAGAATGAAACTATTCTTCCATTCACACTATTTCACACTTTACACAAAAATCCACTTAAAATGAATTAAAAACTTGAACCTAAGGCCTGAAACCATAAAACTCCTAGATACGTAGGTGGTATAAGCTCTTTGACAATGATTTTTAAAAATTTGATACCAAAAGCAAAGGCAACAAAAGCAAAAATCAAATGGGGCTACAGAAAAAGCTTTTGCACAGTCAAGGAAACTGTCAACACCATGAAAAGGCAACCTACCAAATTGGAGAAAATATTTGCAAATCATATCTGATAAAGGGTTAATATCCAAAAAATACATAGAACTCATACAACTCAATAGCAAAAAAAAAATCTGATTTTTAAATGGGAAGATCAATAGATGAATGGATGAAGATGTATAATATATATATTCATATATATACATACATATATGTATACACACACACACACACACACACACACACAATAGAATGTTAGCCTTAAAAAAGAATGAGATCTTGCCATTTGCAACAACATAGATGGACAAAGAGGGTATTATGCTAACTGAAATAAGAGAAAGACAAATACCATATGATTTTACTTATATGTGGAATCCAAGAAATCAGAAATAGACTCATAAATACAGAATATAACGTTATAGGGTAGAGGGTCCAGGGGTGGGGGTGGAGGGATGGATGAAATATGTGAAAGGGAGAAAAAAAAAGAAAAATAAATAAATAAAAGGTTGTCAGTTTTCAAGTAAAAAAAAAATTCTCAGGTTGCTAAGCTATCCTATCAATGAAACAAGAACATAGTGCTATCATATATATATATATGTTTAAATATCTTTGGGATGGAAAATAATGGCATGGAAATATCCCAGAGAAGAAATTTTTTAATGGAAAATAAGAGAAAAAGATAAAGTAAGAGCACCAGTCCAGGAGGTATATAATCAAAACCTGATAGTTCCAATAAGAGAGAAAATGGAGAAGAAAATATTGTAAAATAATTCAAAAATGGCCCAAGTTCTCTACGGTGGGACAGATTCTATTAATATAGAAATATAAAGATAAGTGAGAAAAAGCTAGGTGCAAAAGGTGTATAGGATACTATGTCATGCAGTAATGAGAGGAAAATAAGACCATATATTCATAGTTGTTTATACAAACTCAAGACACACCAAAAAACTAATAAAAATAGTTATTGGTGAGGGGGTTAAAGTATTCCACTGAATGTTTTTGTACATATAGTTTTGATTTTTGAGCCATATGAATTGAATTGAATATTCAAAATTAGAAGCAAAAATAATTTCTATGGGAACCAGTGTTGGTGTGGAAATTTGAACTATAACTGATAAAGTGTCGGTGACTCAGCATGGACAAGTCTGAGAGAGAAAAACTCGACGGACCTGGTCATCAGGGGGCCTCCACACTTTTATGCATTTTGCTTCCAGGAACTCACCAGCTTCTCACAGTGAATATCAAGAAAAATCTCCTCATTCTTCAGACAGAGGGAAGGGAATGAAACATTTTGAAATATGCCAAAGAATTCTGTTCTTAACAAGGCCTGTCCTCAGAAGAAACTATTTAATCAGTGCCAAACCTGCTAGGGTTTTATCAGAGCCTAACTGACCTGGGAGAGAAGTATACAGCTCCAGCTGCTAAAGTCTTCCAAGTGGAAGAAGGTGAACAGCCAACTGCAGCCCAGTCTAGCCATCCTGTCCCACTGAAGGCCCAGGGGAACTGAGAAGCATGTGTGAGTTCATAGTCCAGAGGCACAGCCTAACTAAAAGATTAAGATTTATTACTCATAGGACTATGGAATACTCTCCCTCCCCCACACACCTTGCCATCACATTACTTAAGGCCTATTTACAGCTGTTGTTTTTACCCAGTATATCATGTCTGGCTGTCAAAAAGTTATAAGACATAGTAAAAGAGAAAAAACACAAGTGGAAGAATCAGAGCAAGCATGAGAACCAAACTCAGATATGGCAGGGATGTTGGGATTATCAGACCAGGAATTTAAAACAACTATGATAAAGATAAGAATTCTAAGTGGATAAAGTAGACAGAATACAAGAATGAATGGGCAATGTAAGCAGAGATGAGAATTCTAAGAATGAACCAAAAAGAAATGCAAGAGACCAAAACACTGTAAAAGAAATGAAAATGCCTTTGATGGGCTTATTGGTAGGCTGGACACAGCTGAGGAAAGGAAATAAAGACTTTCTGAGATAAACAAAAATTGAGGGACTCTGTTGCTAGTAGACCTGCCTTGCAAGGAATGTTAAAAGAAATGCTTTAGAAAGAAGGAAAATGATAAAAGTCAGATCTACAAAAAGGAAGAGCATCAGAGAAGGAATAAGTGAAGGTAAAATAAAAACATTTATTTTCTTATTCTTAATTTGATCTAACATAATTTATTCAAGGCAGTAATAGCAACAATATTTTTAATTACAAATGCTTATATATACATAAATATATAAAAGTGAAATGAATGATGACAGTGAAATGAGATGGAAGAGAGGAATTTGGATTCTTTTGTTATTATAAGGTTCTCATACTACCCATGAAGAGGTATACTGTTACTTGAAAGTGAACTTGGATTACTTGTAAATGTATATTGCCAACTCTAGGGCAACCACTAAGAAAAGTAAAATTAATACACTAATAAAGGACAGAGAATGGAATCATATAAAATGCTCAATTAAATCATAAAAGGCAGAAAAAGAATAGAAGACAAGAGAAACAAAGAATAAGAGCAACAAACAGGAAACAGTAGCAGATATTAATTCAACTATATCAATAATCACTGTGAACATCAATGGCCTAAATGCATCAATTATTTATAGATTGTCAGAGTGGGTCAAGAAACAGACCCAACTATAAACACCATAACCAGGTAGGATTTGTTCCAGATATGCAAGGCCAATTCAATATTTTAAAATCAATTGATGTTATCCATCACATTAATAGGCTAAAGAAGAAAAACCACATGATCATATTAATAGATACAGAAAAAGGATTTGACAAAATCCATCACCCATTCATGATAAAAAATCTCAGTAAACTAAGAGCAGGGGGGAGCTTCCTCAATTTGATTAAAGATATCTATGAAAAGCCTACAGCTAACATCATACTTCATGGTGAGAAACTCAAAGCTTTCCCACAAAGATCAGGAATAAGGCAAGGATATCCGCCTCTTAGCAATGCTTTTCAACATCACACTGGAAGTTCTAGCTAAGGCAATAAGACAAGACAAGAAAAGAAAAGGTATACAGATTAGGAAGGGAAAAGTAAAATTGTCTTTGCAGATGATATGCTCACCTAAGTACAGAATCCAAAAGAATCAACAAAAATCTCCTGGAACTAATAAGCGATTATAATACGGTTGCTGGATACAAGGTTAATACACAAAAGTTGATCACTTTCCTATATACAAACAATGAACAAATGGAATTTGAAATTTAAAACAGTATTATTTACATTAGCATCCCCAAAATGAAATACTTAGGTATAAACCTTACAAAATATATACAAGATCTACATGAGGAAAACTAAAAAACACTGATGAAAGAAATCAAAGAACTAAAATGGCGAGATAGTTCATGTTCATGGACAGGAAGACTCAATGTTGTCAAGATGTCAGTTCTTCCCAACTTGATTTTTAGATTCAGTGCAATCCTAATCAAAATCCCAGCAAGTTATTTGGTAGATATCAACAAACTGATGCTAAAATTTATCCAGAGAGGCAGAAGATCCAGAAAAGCCAACATAATACTGAAGGAGAAGAAGAAAGTTGGAGGACTGACACTACCCAATCTCAAGACTTACTATGAAACTACACTAATCAGGAAAGTGTGACATTGGTAAGAGAGTAGACAAATAGATCAACAGAACAGAATAGAGAGCCCTGAAATAGACCCCCATAAATACAGGCAACTGATCTTTGACAAAGGAGCAAAGGCAGTGCAATGGAGCAAAGATCATCTTCAACAAATGGAACTAGAACTGGACATCCACATGCAAAAACACAAATATAGACACCTTATCGTCTTCACACAAATTAACTCAAAATGGATCCCAGACCTAAATGTAAAACACAAAACTATAAAATTTATAAAAGACAACATAGGAAAAAAGGTAGATGACTTTGGGTTTGGTGATGACTTCTTTCTTTCTTTCTTTCTTTCTTTCTTTCCTTTCTTCCCTCCTTCCCTCCTTCCCTCCTTCCTTCCTTTCTTCCTTCCTTTCTTCTTCTTTCTTTTTCTTTCTTTCTTTCTTTCTTTCTTTCTTTCTTTCTTTCTTTCTCTCTCTCTCTCTCTCTCTCTCTCTCTCTCTCTCTCTCTCTCTCTCTCTCTCTCTCTCTCTCTCTCTCTCTCTCTCTCTCTCTCTTTCTTTCTTTTTTCCTTTCTTTCTTCTTTCTTTCTTTCTTTCTTTATTTTTATTAAGGTATTATTGATATACACTCTTATGAACGTTTCACATGAAAAAACAATGTGGTTACTACATTTCCCATATTATCAAGTCCCCACTCATACCCCAATTCAGTCACTGTCCATCAGTGTAGTAAGATGACACAGATTCACTATTTGCCTTCTCTGTGCTACACTGTTTTCCCCGTGGTCCCCCACACCATGTGTACTAAACATAATACCCCTCAATCCCCTTCTCCCACCCACCCTCCCACACCCTCCCCTTTGGTAATCACTAGTTCCTTCTTGGAGTCTCTGAGTCTGCTACTATTTTGTTCCTTCAGTTTGGCTTCGTTGTTACACTCCACAAATGAGGGAAATCATTTGGCACTTGTCTTTCTCCGCCTGGCTTATTTCACTGAGCATAATATCCTCCAGCTCCATCCATGTTGTTGCAAATGGCAGGATTTGTTTTCTTCTTATGGCTGAATAATATTCCATTGTGTATATGTACCACATCTTCTTTATCCATTCATCTACTGATGGACACTTAGGTTGCTTCCATTTCTTGGCTATTGTAAATAGGGCTGCAATAAACATAGGGCTGCATATGTCTTTTTGAATCTGAGAAGTTGTATTCTTTGGGTAAATTCCAAGGAGTGGGATTCCCGGGTCAAAGGGTATTTGTATTTTTAGTTTTTTGAGGAACCTCCATATTGCTTTCCACAATGGTTGAACTAGCTTACATTCCCTGGTGATGATTTCTTATGTGCAACACCAGAGGCATGATCCAAGAAATAATTGATAAGTTAGACTTCATTAAAATTAAATTTTTCTGGTAATTGTAGAATAATGATACCAAAATAAATTATAAAAATTAATTAATTAATTAATTAAAATTTTCTGTTCTGCATAAAACAGTCAAGAGAATGAAGACAAGCCACAGAATAGGAGAAACTATTTGGAAAAGACATTTCATATGAAGGACCGTTATCCAATATGCAAAAACTCTTAAAACTCAACAATAAGAAAACAAACAACCCAATTTTAAAAAGTGCCAAAGACCTTAACAGACACCTCACCAAAAAAGATATGCAGGTGGCAGTAAGCACATGAATAGATGGCTGCACATCATGTCATCAGGGAAATACAAATTAAAGCAACTGTGGGACACCATTACTATTAGAATAGTAAAAATCCAAAACATTGGCCATACCAAATTCTCATGAGGATGTGGAACAGCAGGAACTCTCATTCATCGTTGGTGGAATGCAAAACAGTACGGTCACTTTGGAAGACACTCTGGCACTTTCTCACAAAACTAAACATATTCTTACCATACAATCTGGTAATTAGCACATACCTTGGCATTTGTGCAAATGAACTGGAAACTTATGTCCACACAAAAACCTGCATGTGGATATTTATAGCAACTTTATCATGACTGCCAAAACTTGGAAGCAACCAACATGTCCTTCAGTAGGTAAATGGATAAATCAACTTGGTACATCCAGAGAACAGACTATTATTCAATGCAAAAAAGAAATGAGCTATCAAGTCATGAAAAGACATGGAAGAATCTTAAATAAATATTACTAAGTGAGAGAAGCCCATCCAAAAAGGCAAAATACTGTATTATTCCAGCTATATGATGTTCTGTAAAATGCAAAATTGTAGAGACAGTAATAAGATCAGTGGTTGTCACGAATTCGGAGGGAAGGAAGGATAAGTAGATGAAGTGCAGATGACTTTTAGGCAGTGAAACTACACTGTATGATATCATAACAGTGAATACATGTGATTACACATTTGTTAAAACCCATGGCATGTACACCACCAAGAGTGAACCTTAAAGTAAATTATGGACTGTGGGTGATAGCAATGTGTCCATGTAGACTCATCAATTGTAACAAATGTACTATTTTGGTGAGGGGTGTTGATTGTGGGGAAGGCTGTGCATGTGTTGGGGAGGGAGTACCTGGAAACTTTCTGTACTTTCTGCTCAAATTTGCTGTGAATCTAAAAGTGCTCTTTAAAATAAAATCTATTTTTTAAAAAAGCAATGCCTTTACCAAAAAAAATGTAAAAATAAACAGAATGAAAACAGAAGTTTTAAGTTTAAAGAATGAAAATTTCCCAAAACTAACTGATATGTTTTCAGTTTAAAAGGGTCCAGTGGCATCATAGATAAAAACAGAACTATAAAAAGTACATCATTGTAGAATTTAGAGCTCGGGGACCCAGAAAATTTTCTACAGATTTCCAGAAAAAGTGTTAGAAAATATGTGGATTCAAAATGCTTTTGGATTTCTGAACAGCAGATAGGAAGTAATAATGATGCAGGCATTGAAAATTCCAAAAGAAAATTATTTCCTGCCTGAAATTCAGTTTATTAGGATGTGTTCCCCCAAGAAAGAGGAAGACCTGGGATGCAAAGAAAAGAAAAGTCACAAAGAAGAGAGGTGAAGGGAAGTCTCAGACGGGGAAGTACAGACCTCAGGATGACAGCCGTGCAGGACATGTCAGAGGACAGATGACCATATCAGAGCAGGTCAGCAGGCTCCAGGGGAGACTTTCTTGGGAAGATGAAATTTTGAGAATAATTTATTGAAAACTGTTAAGAGGAGATGCATGTAAATGACCAAGGATTTAGGGTTAAATCATTGAGAGGAGTAGAGAAAATAAGCAAATGCAAAAACAAGACAACATTAACTCCAGAGGGGAAAAAAAATCTTGGTTAACTATGTGTTTCAGCTTTGAATATATTAATATAATTATGTAAATGGAACAAGGCTTTTAACTGACCCAAATTATGATCCAAGGATACTGGTAGGATGGGGAAAAAAGGAAGGATACAAGTAGAAGAACGACAGCAAGCAGAAAAGAACATTCATCACAGACCAGAGATAATGCCTGTATCTGAAAATCAAGAAATTTAGAAACATGGAGGAGGTAAATACCAAAAGAAACAGTTTGGTTCCTCTGGAGAAGAGGCGGAAAGGAAGGCTGCTTGTCAACAGCAGAAGGCTGAGATTTTATCCTACTTGCATACTAACAAGTTGGCTTGCCAGTTTCACGGATGCTGGCAGAAGACACAAGGCTCTGGGATCGGGGGAGATGAATGGTTTATAAATGCACAGCAGTCGCATTAAAGTATTTTGTTCTCTGAACCTAATTCTCACAGCGTCGTGCCAAGAAAGCCAGATAGCACCTGTACACACAGTGGGTTGCGTCATAGGAGGCGAAGCCTGAGCTTAGGGAGCCGGAATTTGTAATTATGGACAGTGGGTAAGACTTTTGCTTCCAATGAAGATGCTCTCTTCCAAGGCTCTTTGCTATGCAAAATCCTTAAAAAGATAGTAGGAAACAAAGCACAGCTGCGTGCATTAGTGCAAGAGACCCATGGAGAGCTGATTCTCAAAACTGCCGTTTTTCATAACCTCCTTGAATTATTTTTTAGGATTACATGCAAATACAATTTTTATAAAAATTAAAATCTAGCAGATTAGCTATTTTAAACTATTAAAAACAATTCGCCTACCCGCCTACCTTTACTCCTACTGACTGGCATCTTTTCTTTCCAACGGGACCCAAAAGGGAAGAAAATTGGAAAAGGAGGTTTTCCGAAACTTGGAACAGGGCGGACTGGTCGGGAAGAAGGGTGGTCTCGAGCGCGGCGATGGGCCTGGCCCTAAGGCCTCGCGGGCCCCGCCCTGCCCTGGCCTGCGGCGCCCCGGGGCAGGATACGCCAGCGCCCAGAGGGCCGGGCTCTGCGCCTGGAAGGCTGGCCTGGGCGCCCCACCCGCGGGGCTGCAGGAGAGTTGCAAGCCACGTGTGTCAAGTGCCCGGAGCAGCCCTTTTGTAGTTTGTGCTGATTACAAGTATTCGGGATGTGAATAAGGCTGAAAATCAAGAAATGGCAACACAGACCGGTTGACATGGCCAGGGGGCCTCGTCCCGGGGCTGAGGGCCGGAGCAGGTGTCGCGGGCCAAGACCCGACGGCGCGGCCCTGACGCCCCAGGCGGAGGCGAGGCGGGCAGCTCGGCCGCGTCCCCAGCGGATCCGCGGTCCCGAGGGTCCTGGGCCAGGTGCACCCGCGCTCGGAGAGCTGGGGGGCCCGCGTGGTAGCCCGGCCTCTGCCCTGCCTGGCCGGCGCTCGCACGCCTCGCTCCGACCCTTGCCGCTCCCTCGCCGGGCCTGCGAACCCGCGGCCCGGGACCGGAGGCTTGGCGGGGAGGCGGTGCGCGCCTTCAGCCCTCCCCCGGGCATCCGCCCCCGCCCGAGGTGCGGAGGAGGGCCGGGCTGCGCAGATCCCGTTTATCGGCCCCATCTCCCGTTACATAAGGCTGCCTCCCTATCTCGGCGAGCATCGCGGCGACCGCGGGCCGGCGCGCCTTCCCCCGCGCGCGCCCACCGCTGCCCTCCTCAGTTTTGCTGGTCCTGGGACTAGGAGGACTCTGGCTCATCTGGGCTTAGGGCTCCGGGACTCAGCATCCCGCGGTGGTTCCCCCTCCCCTCCCCCGACACGAAGGTCCCGCGGAAGATGCCACTGGTCCTGGTCTACCGATGAAGACACTAAGGCCCACAGAGGGGCCACACAGCCCGAAGGCAGCATTCCAGGCGCTAAGGGGCCGCGAGGGACCGGGGGTGGCTTCCAGGCGTCAGGGATGAGCTAGGAAACAGGGTCTGGACTGAAAAGAGGGTGGGAATCATGTTACCCGGTGGGAGGAGAGCGCAGACAAGACTGGAAAGCTTCGGAGCGGAGGGATTGTTGCAGCATCCCTCGGACCCTTGAGAGGTGGTTGAGCTCCCCTGGGAGTGGACAGAGGGCGCCCGAGCAGGCAGAGAGGCAGCTGGGGGCAGCAGGCGCTGGCTTAGAGGAGGAAGTGGGTGAGGGAGAGGGCCAGACACGTGCCCTTGATGGGCGAATGCTGCGACCTCTGTTGCAGGGGGTTCTGGAGGACTTCTAGAGAAATGGGGGGAAAGCAGGGACATGGCTGCATGCCAGTGTCCCTGCAGGGAGTGGGGGCAGGCCCAGCTGCCCTCTACAGCCTTCCTTCTGCAGAAGAAAAACGAGTTCCCCAGAGGGCAGACGTTGGTCCTACAGATACTGGTGGTCACCCCAGGTCACAGTAGCACTGGAAACAATTGTACTCTCCCCCCTGCGCTGAGGCTGGGCTTGTTAAGGGATTCCCAGCAGGAGAGGCCCATGCTGAAGGCCTGCGGGGTGGGGGGGTGCCCAGTGTCTATGCTGCCCATGCTCAGGGTTATCATCAAAGCAACTTTAAAAAGGAAACATCCCAGGAAGATCCCTGAATCTGGCTGGATCTTTCAGCAGAGACCAGGAAATCTGAACTATCATAATCCTTCCCACAGTGGGGCTGACAGGCTTTCAGCTGGGCCAAAAGAAGTGAACTTCACTCTTGAGTATTTATCTTGTTTGAATTTTGTATCCAAAGCCAGTATTACTTTGGTAATGTAAGACACCAGTTCACAGGCAAAATGAAACCCCCAAATTGCCATATCTGATAGACTGTGATCTTAGCCCTGTCTGCCCACCACTTCTGACGGACCCAAAGAGATCTGAGGACGGGAGCCAGGCAGACATTCAGGGCAGTCACCAAGCAAGACCGCTGGCATTCTGGCTGGCACGGCTGACCCAGGCCCCCCTCAGCGCCCTGTCGTCTACCGCTGGAGCAAGCCCGTCCAGGTCTTGGAAACTCCTCAGCCCCCTCTCAATGATAAGTCCACAAAAAAATCAAACTCTTTACTTTATGAGATGCTGGATTTTCCACAAAGTAAAATCAAGATGAGTAGAGATGTGGTTTCCAGATAGTGCCTGACAAAGTGGAGACCACGGTACAAGGCGTCATCACTTGGGCCTATAAAAACTGCTGCAAGAGGCCAAGGCCACACGCCACTCAGCTCAGGCCAGCTTGCGTGTCTGCTCCTCGCGCCTCCTGCGTTCCTCTAGGCACCATGGCCCTCTGGCTGACCGTGGCCATTGCCCTCACCTGCCTTGGTGGCCTCACCGCGCCGGGCCCTGTGCCTCGCTCCACAGCCTTCAAGGTTCTCATTAAGGAGCTCGTCAACATCACCAAGAACCAGGTGAGTGCCCGCGGTCAGGGACCCCGCCGGGAGAGCACTGGGGAGGGTGACTGTCAGGGAGGGTGTGGGTCATGGTCTTGGCCAGGAAGGCTGAGCCTGGTCCTAAGGTGCCTGTGAGTCACAAAGAAGCCCCAACACACAGAGGGATTTGGCAGAGCCCCCGGGGACTAGCCGTTCCCTGGCCTGGCCCACCCTGCCGCGGCCAGATCCCACTCAGCCATTCCAGAGCAAGGAAAGCAGAAAAGGCCAGCACCCTCCCAGATCAGGTGGCATCTGCCAACTTGATTTGAATGCAATCCTGGGGCCCTTCTTAGGGCAGGATTCATTAGTAGTGTCAGCTCCCCTCCCCAGGGGTGACAGCTCACACTTTCTGAGCACGGATTGTATGCCAGGCCTGGTGCTGGGAGCTTTGCATCTCATTTCATCACTGCCGACCACCTCAAGAGGCAGGTACGATGACCTCATTCTGCCAAGCTTCAGTGAGGTCAGCTGACAAAAGCCAGATTCACACCCGGCTGAGCCGACATCAGAGCGTCCATGCTCTGAGCTGCAGTGTCCCTCCATTCAGAAGGCAGGGTTCTTTGTGCCCTAGACGCCCACTGCCTCCTGTCCGACTGACCAGGCCACCCTTCCCTCACCTGACCCTGCCGTCACCCTTCCCTGCTGACCAACCTGGCGTCTTCTGTCCTCCTGCCCTGGCTGTGGCAAACAGCCTTGTCCCTTACTGATTGTGTCAATTTTTCTCTCTTTGCCCAAGACACTGTACAGTGGGTCTCCCTGCTGTGCAGAAAAGGGATGAAGCTCGGGAACACTGAGAGGGCCCAGGCCCACTTCTGTGAAGCACCAGGGATGCTTGTGGGTCCCGATCTCCGTGGAGACCCGGCCTGGGCTGGCTGGGCAGGCCCGGGACCCCGCCAGCATGTGGCTCACTGTCTTTTTGTCCCCTAGGCATCCCTCTGCAATGGCAGCATGGTGTGGAAAGTTAACATGACAGCTGGCAAGGTAAGGATGTTGGGGGGAGGTGGCTGAGGCTACAGGCCTCAGGCCTTCTTCTCTGAGCCTTGCACACATGGCTGGGGATTTCCACGAAAGCTTCAGGAGCTACTCTCTGCCCTTCATAATTTGGGCCCTTTCCACCACCCAGACGGATCTCTGCCTGACCTCCAGTCCCCTCTTCCTGTAAACTCACTGAAGGTACAACCTGAGGCAAATGGCTGGGGGCCCCTGCAGGGCCTGACACCAGTGCTCTCCTCCTAGCGGTACTGTGCGGCCCTGGAGTCCCTGACCAATGTCTCTGACTGCAGTGCCATCGGAAAGACCCAGAGGCTCCTGAAATCGCTCTGCCCTTTCAAGCCCTCACCCATGGTAAAGCCCCCTGCCCCACGCTCCCAACCCTGCACCCACTCCTGCCAGCCCTGGACTCACCCTAGGAGCTTCAGGGGGACCTAGCTGAGCATCTGAGGTGTGTGTCCACCCAAGGGTGGGTCCAGTGTGGCAGTAGGGACACGGCCCTTGGGATGGGAAATAATAATAACCACCTCATGGGGGCTTATGTGGGGATGAAACCAGCCAGTCTCTGGAAAGCCTCTGGATGCTGGTTATCTTGGCTCTGGGTCCCACTAAACTGTGGCCTCTCTGTCCTGCACAAGGTTTCCAGTGAGCATATCCGAGACACCAAAGTCGAAGTGACCCAGTTGGTAAAAGACCTGCTCAAGCATTTAAGGGAAATTCTTCGCCATGGAGAACTCAACTGAAGCATGAGGAGCGGGCGCTGTTATTTGCAGAGGAAGAACCTGACCATTTAAGTTGCAGATGCGTTTCTCTTTCAGACATCAGGAATTTCTTGGGGCGATAGGAAGGAGGGCTGGGGAGGGGGGGATATTTTTCTTAGCTTAGCCCTTAGTCACCTGCCTTCAGCCTAGCTGCCCCCAGCTGCTACTTGGCGCCTGAGCTCGACCTGGTGGACGCCTTCCCTCTGGGTCTCTGAGCTCGGTGGACGAGGTTAGAAACATTGCCCACATGATCTCCCCCTCCTTAGATCAGACTGTGGCGTTACAGTGGCTGCCGACCTTGCCAGACACATGGTGGGAGAGAGACCTGCTTTACACAGGGCGACTGAGGCACAGGGCAGCTCGGGCATATTTCTTCTTGGCCTTATTTATTATTGTGTGTTATTTAAACGAGTGTGTTCGTCTGCACTGGGGAAAGGGAGGGACTGGTACTGTCAGAACTCGGAGCCAAGGGCCCAGAGACTTGGGGCTCCAGCGCCAAAGCAGTGGGCATTAGGAGTCCCTGTGAATAAGTACTGTGTGCAAAGACCTGCTACCTCACTGGGGGGTCCTGGGGCTGAGGCGGCGGACGGGACAGAGGGCTGGAGTGTCGCTCCTACCTGCCAGTCAGCAGCAGGCCCTCAGCCAAGGAGTAATTTATTGATTTTCCTTGTATTTAAAGTATTAAAATATGTTATCAAAGAGTTAATAATATATACAAGAGCAGCGTAGAACACTGCAGATGGTGCGTGCGGATCGCGGGGAGGGTCATTGAATAAGTTGTTTCATTGACTTTGCCGCCTGGAAGCCAGAAATAAAGATGGTGACAAGAGACCTGATGGTGTCAGCCTTGTAATCTGGCCTTTGGGGACACTGGTCTGTTCTTAAGACTCTGAGTAGCTCTTTGGGCAGCCGGCCAGTTGGAGGAGGGGGCCTAGGATGGAGTGGAGGGGCGTGGGGGACAAGACCTGGGCTGAAAGCAAGCAAGTCCCCCCCCACCTACCACCCCCAGGGAGGGTTGGGGAAGCTGGGGCCAGGACGGCAGAGTTCAAGGGGGGCGTCTGGAGCAGGCAGAGAGCTCGGAAGTCATCTCATGACTACAGATCTTGATGAGTGGCTAGCCTGTGTGTCATGCCACCCACACCCTCTGGTTTCTCCCTCATAAACTCTCTGAGGCTCAGAGAGGAGAAGGTGGCTTGCCCAAAGTCATACAGCTGGTAAGAGGCAAAGCCAGCATTTGAACCCAAAATTCACTCCAACGCCAAATCCCACACACCTAACCACCCTGCCTCCCCCTGTCCAAGTGTCATCTGGCTTGAATGCACGACTTTTATAATATTGTCATCCACCCGTTTGGGCACCTCTCTCAATGGGGAGCTCACTACGTACTTTCTAGGGACGGCCCATTCCATTTCTGGGCCCCTCTCATCATTAGGAAGTGCATACTCACCACTTCTGTGAGCAAATATGCACCCATGGTGGGCAGACAGCCAAGGCTGTGGAGCCCTCGCCCAGCGGCTTCTCTGAGAAGGTCCTTTTGCTCATCCTGGGGCCTGGCCAGCAGCTGGGTGGCAGAAGCAGCAGGCCTCACTAACGGCCATGCCTGTCCCCAGGTTTATACCATGAACCTCTGGGAGGTGCCCTGAGCAGAGGCTGCCGCAGGGGACAGGAAGCATTGCAGTGGTGGTGGGTCATCAGAGACCAGCCCCACATGCTGAGCGGCGGGCAGATGCCCTCCCTGGGTCACCCAGAGCTCTGTGGGAACACCTCCAGTGAAGCTCCGAAGTCAGAGGAGGCAGCCCCCCGGGGGCAGGGGGGGCCCAGGCTGCACGTGATTCAGGCAACAGTGGCCATGGCAGGACCTGTCCAGTGGGGGGATGACCAGGTGGACTGCTCCAGGGCCACTCCAAATAGAGTGGACCCCTTGCCTGCACCCAGGCAGAGTCAAGAAGCCACGAGGCAGTGCAGAGAGCTGGGCTACTCAGCTGGAGAGAGAAGACCTGGGGAGGGGCATGGATGCTGAGGGTCCCACAGGCTGTCCTGGGCAGGGGCTGCATTATCTATGTGGTCCCCAGAGGACTCAGAACCTGTGAAGCCCCACTGCACTCGCTGAGGATACCCTGTGGCCTGCACACACCTGCGTTCCGGGCTCGCAGCGACCTAACAGCCCATGCGCTTGAGGGGTAGCACCAGAAAGGAGTCTTTGAACAATGGAGGGTCCAAGAAGGGTGCCTGGGGGTGGAGGTCAGAGGCAAGATCGCCACTGGCCTGCTCCATCCAAAGATTTGAGGATTTTAAAACCAGAAGGATATTTATGGAGGTTGAATCTTTTTTAAGTAAAAACTGAGAAATCCAGTCTCTGGTAGCATCACCTTTGATCCATGTCCTCTCTGCCCAACCAGAGAGTTGGCCTGTCTATTCAGAAGGAAAGTACAAAATTCCAGTGAAAATCCACACGCATCTCCCGAGAAGAGAGCCTGGGACTGAGGCTGGCATGGGCAGGGCCCTCAGGAGTAGCCAAGCTGCATGCCAAGCCAGGCAGTGCGAGGGCCCTCCTGTGGAGGCCCAGTGCCACTAGGGCCACCCCGGCCCCACCACTAGGGGTCTGCAGTGTGCCACATCCTCGCCACCCGCTGCAGCCTGTGTGCCAGCACCTCCAGGACTGTCTCCCAGGCAGGAGCCTGGTGGTCACCAGTGGTGTGCAGGGAGGCAGAACACGGCTGGGAGCTTTCCAGGAATGACGGAACTCACAGAGGCACAGAACCACGCCACTGCTGGTGGCTGCAGGGAGGTGGGCCCAGCCAGGAAGGAGAGAGGAGAGAAAGAAAGGCACATGTCAGTGGCTGGGAGCGCTGCTACCTGGAGACTGGACCCCAGGGTGTTTTCTCTACCCAGGTCTCAGTTCTTTCATGCATGAGGCAAACCCTGCGCAGGGCCCAGAGAGAAGGGGGGCCAGGAAGAGAGAGAGTGCTTGGTGAGTGGGAGGTAGATACTGGCCATGGGGCCCAGGGCGGGGAGCCCCTTGGCACCCCAGGAACCCCAGGCCCGAAGGTTTCACTGGAAGAGGGGCTGCGGCTCAGGTGAGAAGTGAGACACGTACTCAAATTTCCGATAAACTCGGCACCAAACACCTCTGTTTGCTGCTCGGATGAGGTGTCAGAAAACACTCCAAGTCACTCCAGGGGTTTCTCTGTGGCCAGCCTCTGAACTGCTCAGGACCCTGGAGGCCGAAGACCTGCATCTTGTTTCCTGTGACCAGGCAGCGTTGAGGCCGGGGTTTATAGAGTCCATCAGTCCGTCACTTCCCATGACGATCAACAGCCTTCTGCTCATTACCTTAATTCAGTCGGTCAGTTTGAGCAAACAGAAACTGTTCCTCCCTTGAGCTGACGCCCTTCTAGGAAGGCCTGTGTAAGTCCAGGCTGACCATGTGCCCAACAAGGCAGCCTGGCCTGGGACACACTGGCCATTATCTAGCCTTTCTTAAAGGGTCAGGCTGATGTCAGAACTGGCGGCTGTATCCAGTCACCACTCCCACACGTGCTGCCCACTCCTACTCTGAAAAATAAAAGTCATGAAGCACCATCATCTTCATGCATTTTGCGGCTCCACCCAAAAGCAACAGAGAAGGGTTTGCCAAGAAATTTCCCAGATCAACTGATTTCTCGGCAGCAAGGAGGGCCCCGTGACGAAGCCATTCGAAATCCCAGAAGCGATCTTCTACTGACAACCTCACTTTCTGTTGCACTCTCTCCCTTCCCCTGCACGACGCCTTCTCTCATGGAAAGTGATTCTCTCGAGTGCCGTTCAGAAACACCCCGGCCCGCGCCCTGCCCGAGATGCTGCTGTGTGGTCACCAGTGACGCAGACGCCAAAATTAAATACAGTAACACTTGTCGGCTCTGCTCTCTGCCTCCATGGACAAGCCCCACAACTCTTCCTGAAACTCACGGGGGCAGGAAAGCCGGCTGGCTGCGGCGTGCTGGGGGCTGTAGGCCCGCATCCGAGGGCCTGCGGACAGCCAGAGGGCCCGAGCCCGGGCCGAAAGGAGGCGCAGCGACATCACTCAGAAATGAAATTTCTCATCTCTTGTCTCTTCTTTCTTCTAATCACTCTTTCTCACATTTTAAAAATACTGAGTATATATCCATTTCCCACTGTGGGATAAAGAAATTAAAAAAAATAAAAGAACATGAAACTGATGATGTGTGGTCCAGGAGGGAGCTAGAAAGGGGCCAGCAGCGCGGGGACAGGGGAACCCGGAGCAGGTGAGACGGGAAAGGGCGGGCCACCAATCCAGCTCTGAGGCTGAGGTGACATGGATCCCTGAGGACAGGTGAAGAGGCCCTGCAGACCCAGCTTCCCTTCTCAGGAAAAGGACCTGCCTGCTTCCCGAGAGAGGCTGGGTCCCCCCCTGGCACCCGTAGAGGGCTCTGCCTTGCCTCTGCGCTCTCGATCCTATTCCCGGATGCCTTCTCCAGGGCGTTGCAGGAAGAACTTACAGGCTGAAATAGCCCTGGCTTCAGGTCCCAGCTGTGCCTCTGGCTTCCTCTGCTGGTACTTAGGCCAAGTGTCGGCTTTCCCACTGTGAAACAGAGCTCCGCTCCTCAAGAACCTGGTGCCGGACACTAGTCTAGGTTCTGGGCATCCACTGTGGACAAAGCAAGGTCACTCCTAGTGGGGTAAGGAGAGGCAGAACCCACAGACAAGAGAGCACAGTGTCGAGGTGGTGGGGAGCGTTACAGAAAGCAAGGGGGCGGTCAGCCGCCGCAGGGACAGGTAGGGGCTGCCACATTGGGAGGGAGGTCAGAGAAATCCCCCCTGGGGAGATGACGGAGATCCGGATGAAGAGAAGGACCGAGAAAGCCATTCACGTAACAACGGAACGCACCCAGAGGGGACAGCAAGTGCCAGTGTCTGAGCACGAGCAACCTGGAATGCTCCTCTCCGCAGTGCTCTGGCTAGAGCGAGGCAGGGGCTGGAGCAGCGAGAGGCGAAGGCAAGCTGGGCTCCTCGGGGGACGAGGGTTTTGCTCTGACTGGGGCGGAGCCGCACAGTCTGGCTCACGTTTAATAGAAGCATTCTGGCTGCTGGGGGAAGAGCCGAACTGGGGTGGGGGCGAGGGCAGAGCAGGACGGCCGATGAGGCTTCTGTGGGAGCCCGGTGGGAGCCAGCGGGTGCGAAGTGACAGGCGATGTGACAGTGGAGGGACGGGATGTGGTCGGATTCTGGAGGGGTGTGTGTGTGTGTGTGTGTGTGTGTGTGTGTGTGTGTGTGTGTGTGTGTTACATGCATAACATCCACTTTATTTAAATAAACATTACATATGGTATATAAAAGCTATATATGTATTTGTTTTGTGATACATAAATATATGTTTAATTTTTCTAACCATGTGAAGTCTTAAAAATCTTTTACTGTGGGAAATTTCAAACACATACAAAAGTAGCCCCCCCAACCTCGGCAGTTAGCAACCCCACCTGCGCCCCACGCCCCCAACCCAAACACTTTATTACCTCTTAAAATCTTTCCACATCCCTATTATTAGCCCCGTTTGACAGAGAAGACTTGACAGGGTGGCTTTTCCGAGGTCATCCTGAGAGTAAGCAGAGCCGGGACTCAGAACTACCGGGGCTTGCTGACTGCAGTACACGTGGCCTTCCCTCTGACCCTCCGGTGCTGCCGAGTAACCCTCGGCCCACAGCGCTCACCCTCCCTCCCACGCTCACAGCACCGCAGTGTTCCAGCTGGTTTCCCCTCCAAGGCCCACTGGCTTTCTTCCAGGGACCCCCCCCAACATTTTTATAAACACCTACTTTCCTGCGTTAAACACCTCTGCATAAGTTACCCCAGCAGTGTCTGTGTCCTGCAGTGACTCCACACACACAGCAGTAGGAGATGGCTGCAGTGGAGCCAGGAGACGCATCCAGGGGGGACACATATGGGGCATGCCCCCTGGAGAAACCTCTGCAGGCCCTGTCCAGGCCCAGGCCCCCCTAACAGGTCAGGCACCACAGCCATTCAACCAACCAAGGGTATGAAGAACAATGATCATGATGTCAGCACGTCCCGAACACCACCGCGTACTACTCTGATCTAAAAACATTGACATGTATTACTCAGAACCACCTCATGAGGTGGGCATCCCCTCCGCCCCACTTCCCGCCCAGAGAGAAGGCAGAGCAGCCAGGACACACGCGCTGCCCGGGCCCACTGTGTGCTACAGTGGCCTCTGGAAAGATCCCACTCTGTGGAGGGACCGGCACCAAGCATGTCCCATGGCATCTCTCACTTGGTCTTCACGGGAATCTCATGAGGAGAAGCTACGTGACTCCCACTCACAGGCGAGGAAACTGAGACCGTGTTAGTGACCTGCCCACAGCCACAGAGTCCACATGCGGCTTGTTTGCAGGATTCCAAAACCCACCGCTCCTAACTGCTATGTTCCAGGGCCTGAAAGGAAAGCTCTGTGGCTGCACAGGGCCCAGCCCTGGTTCCCGTAGCTCACACCGGTCAAGGGGAAGGGGACCTCAGACGGACACAGCCAGACGCCCGCAGAGCCTTCCGCTTCCCTCTGAGCTTCGGTTCCCACCAACCCCCAAGCCCTCTGCTGTCCGGTCTATTCGCTGCCCATCACTCTTGCAGGACGGGAGAGGCTCCTTTAAGGGTGGCGGCTGTCATTGTCCCTGGTGGGCAAGCCCTAGTCCTCCTACCTCTGCCCAGCCAGTCACACCACAGCTGCCACAGTGCCAGAAGAACGGCCCGTTGTCTCCTTCTGCTTTGGAGAGGACCTTCTGGTCACTCCCTGATGTTCTGGAAAGCTCACCCTTTTTTGCCTGGCCTCATCCAACCACTAGAGCAAAACAAAGAAGGTCTAATCTTGAACTACTGGTTTCCATATTATAATATTCTATTCCTTTTCTCACGTCTTTGCCACCAGAGCCCCAAGACTGGGGTCTGACCCTCAGAGAAGGCAGGCACTAAAAAGCAACTGCTGAATTCACGGAAGGCCTTGCTATTTCTCTCACACACTCCAGGACCCTGCTAACCTCCCCGCCTCCCCAGCTCACCCTCAAACCTCAAGACTTTGAGAGGTGTGCTTTGGGCCCCAGACTCTCCTCCAGTGTGTCTGCACTTCTAAGCTCACTCCTGGTTTAAATGAACCTTTCCTCAAGAGAGGAGTATGCCCCATTTTGCTCCAAATAATAGATGTGCATTTGAAGTCACCTATCCTGAAAGGAAGTCTGCCATTCTTACTAAGTAGTGAAGAATTAATTTACCCTAGCAAAAATAAATAAATAATCCAAGAAAAAAAATGGGCAAAGGACCTAAAAAGACATTTTTCCAAAGATATACGAATGGCCAACAGGTAAATGAAAAAGTGTTCAACATCACTAATCATTAGGGAAATGCAAATTAAAGCCACAATGAGATATGACCATGATCATGTCTGTGAGAACATCCATCAAGGAGACAAAAGATAACAAACGCTGGCAAGGGTGTAGAGAGAAGGGAACCTTCCTACACTACCGGTGGGATTGTAAATTGGTGCAGCCCCTATAGAAAACAGTATGGAGGTTCCTCAAAAACTTAAAAATAGGACTACTTCTGGGAATACATCCAAAGGAAATGAAAACACTATGCCAAAGAGATCTCTGCACCCCCATATTCACAGCAACATTTTTTACAATAGCCAAGACATGGAAACAACCTATCTATTGACAGATAAGTGGAAAAAGAAATCGTGCTGTAAAGACCCACACAAACACAATGGAATATTATTCAGCCATAAAAAAGAAGGAAATCTGCCATCTGTGACACCATGGATGGGCTTTAAGGGCGATATGGTTCAGTGAAATAAGTCAGATATAGAAAGACAAAGACTGTATGATCTCATTTGTGTGTGGAATCTAAACAAACAAAATCCTCACTAAACTCATAGAAAAAAAGATCAGGTCTGTGCTTACCATGGCACGGGGACTATAGAGCAAAGGGAGACTGGAGAGGGAGGTCAGAAGGCACAAAGTGCCAGCTCTAAGAGGAGTAAGTCCTAGGGATGTGACGTACAGCATGAGGCCTACAGTGGACACTGCTTTGCGGTATATTTGGAAGTTATTAAGAGAATAAATCCTAAGAGCTCTAATCACAAGGAAAAAAAAACATTTTTTTTCTGTTCTATCTATATGAGATGATGGATGTCAACTAAAAGTTATTGTGCTAATCATTTCTCAACACACATGATCATGATGCTTGTACATAATCATTATGCATGTACACTTCAAATTTATACAGTGCTGTATGTCAATTATATCTCAATAAAGTTGACAAAATGATGTCTATTCTCCAAAAAAGAATTAACTTACCCAGGGAGGTCTGGGCTCTTGGGAGGTGAGCTCTAAACCTCTGGAATAAAGAATTTGGCTGGTTTTTATCACCAGCTCCTCCCTCTTAGAGGCAGGTCCTAAATCACTGGGATTTTCCAAGTGCAAAACACAAGGGGTGTCTCTGCTCTTTCTGGTGGCCCTGGATCGTTTATGCTAATGAGGCGATACAGGATGGGGACCTGTTGCACCACTAAGCTACTGGGATCTCCACCGAGCCGCCAGGGAGGGGGCTGGAGTATGAGGTCAGCCAAGTGGCCAGTGATTCAGTCAATCACACAAACAGAATGACAGCCCTGGAAAACTCTGGACACCCAAACTCAGGTGAACTACCCTGGCTGGTGGTACTTTGAGCATTGTCACACATCAAGGAGCTAGGGAGGTGACACGTTTGAGTCCATGGGCAGGAGATATACAAAGCTTCGTATCTGTGACCCTCCTAGACCTCACCCTCTGGGCGTCTTCTTCTGACTGGGTCTGACTGGCTTCCTTTTGCTATGAGAAAACTGTAACTTCATGTGCAACGCTGTCTTGAGTTCTGGGAGTCATTCTAGGGAGTTCCTGAGCCAGAGAGGGTAACGGGAACTCACAAATCTGTAGCCAGTTGGCCAGAAGCGAGGGTGGACTGGTGACCCCCAGATTCGTAGCTAGTGTCTGAAGTGAGGGCGGGCTTGTAGAGGCTGCACCCTTCACCCAGGAAGTTTGGCCCACATCTGTGTAGTTGGTATGAGAAGCCACTGTACTGAGTCAGGCTAACTCATTGCAGTTCCAGTGGAAGGACCCTAAATGGGGTCGAAGGCCCTTCCCGATGCAGTGAGCCAGACCCTGTCCTTCAGGGAGAGCCAGGCACTGTAACACCTGAAGTGCAGGAACCACCTTCGCAGCGATCCTTTCTGTGTGACCCTGCAGAGGAGATCAGGAGGGAGAGGAAGGTCAGAAGCCAAGAGAAGGAAGGGAGTGGAGAAGAGGAGAAGGCAAGGCTGAGGGAGGAAAAAGCAGCAGCACACTAAGGGAGCCTGGAGTGCAGGGCTGCGTGCGCACGCCTCCCCAGGGCCCCAAGAATTAGACTAAGGCAGCACGGTGGGTGGTGGAGTGTTCTGACAATTTGTAAGTCAGTATGGTAAGACTCTTTCCTAATTATCTGAGAGTGTATTTAAATTCCATTTAAAAAGTGGTCTTTCCTGGAACTTTGGGATAGACATACCTTGCCTAGGGCCTCCTTATTGTTAAAGTCCTGTGCATCTGATGTGACCCAAATGAAGCCCCACCTGGTGTTACCTGTCCTTTGCCAAAGTCCTAAAACCTGGAAGAACACCATGACGGAGTGTCAGCATGGGAGAAAATCTGTGTCCGTCACTTTCCTTCTGCCCAAAGTACCCCAGATCAGCTTTTCCACAGAGGCAGACTTTCCGAGATGCCTCCCATACTTGGAAGAAGCCAGGCTGAAGCATTACTCAAGTCAGGCTTCCTCGGTATCGCCTCGCCTTTCCGCAGGACTGCACTAAAACAGACTCGGACACCTGTGGCTTCTTCCTTCTGTGCAAATCAAAAGCCAGCAGCAACCCCAAGCTGATAAGATTAATCTAAAGAGCAAATTATGGTGTAATTTCCTATGCTGGTACTTTGTAGTTAATTTTTTAAAAAGGTTTCATTTTCCTCTTGGTATGATTTCACAGGAACATTTCACCTGTTTCTGTGAGGCATTTTTTCTCCTGGAAGAGAGGTGCTGATTGGCCCCGAATGACTGACAACCTGGTGTAATGAAAATTTCCAATGTAAACTCATTTTCCCTCCGTTTCAGCAATTTTAAATCTATATATAGAGATACCTTTGTCACAATGGTATCGGTAGTTTCTCCTGGTAAACTTACCGTCTCGCATTATCACTGCAAATAGAAACCTATTAATGGGTCTCACCTCCCAAGTGATTCCAACTCTGGTCTGCTTTCTAGCATTTACCAGCAACTTCATCCACGGACACAAGTGGGATGTGACCTTGCGAGAGATCATCAGAACACTGAACATCCTAACAGCGAGAAATGTGAGTAAGCTATCTGGCACCATCTCTCCAGATGTTTTGGGGATGCTGGGGTAGTTCTTAAACTAGGAGAAGAATGATAGCAGCTTCTAGAGAAGTTGGTAGTTGGTGGTTGGTGACAGGATGGGGAACAGTCTTCTTCCTTGGAGTCTTTTTCTCCTGAGGGATTGTAAGAAGTTTTCTCAGTTCGGGAGTGAGAGATGCTTGGCAAGGACCCCTCTGCATAGCTGGAGGTAACTCTGTGTCTCTTGCTTTCTTGTTCCTGCCTGGGCCAAGGATTCATGCATGGAGCTGACCATAGCAGATGTCTTCGGTGCCCCAAAGGTAAGAATTGTCTAATGGTCTGCTTTGGCAAGTGGGTGACTTGAGAGAGGACAGCCATCCGCAAGTGTTTGAATAAGAAACTATTTAAATAGAAAATAGGCCCAAATGAACTATAAGGTGTTACATGTTTTCAACGAATGAGAATTCTGATCTTTACTCTCGAATATGTTTTGGTGTTTCTGGTTTCACTTGACTTAGAAGATGTGTGATACAAAGCTTGGGTTTTGTAATCCTAATTCAGACTATAGTCAAGGCAAAACTCTTTAGGATTTTATCCAGACCTGGCCTAGTACCTGGAATATGGGACGTACTCAATAAATGCTTGTTGAAGGAGAGAATTTTTCTGGCCCGTGCATTTCTGAAAAACCAACATTCTCACAAAAGCAGATATTGAGATTACAGGTTGAGGGAGCTTTCATTTTGTCTAAGAGACTTCCTATGGCAACAGAAAAGGCATCGCCAAGAGCCCCTCCTCTTCCGCAGCCTGGCCACCTAACAGCCCGCTGCTCAGGGGGCAGCTGTGCAGAGACCCTCAGCTCGCTCGGTCCTGCCACCTCCCCTCCAGGCTGGCCCACAGCCATCCTGCCCAAAGGGGCCCCACACATCCCTGCTTCTGGCTGCTTGGGCATCTGGCCTTTCCGCCTCCTAGGCCGCCTCACCCCCACCCCCCAATCTTTAGTGGGAGGAGATAGATTTGACAGCTGATAATGCTTTTTCTCTGACAAACACATGACTACAGCCATATCAATAGCTTTGTGCACATCAGTTCCTGTTTTCATGGAAACACACGACTGAAAATGAAAAACCCAAAGCTTCAATTTCCCAGTGGTCTCCTAACCACCTGCTTTCCAAGTGTAACAGAGGGGCTACCTCGGCCAGGAGTGAAGCCTGGCAGGGTGAGCAGGGCCACACCCCAACACTCAGTTTTACTACTTCATGAGAAAAACTGTTCTTCAGGATTTCATCTGGACTCTGTCATTTCATTAAAGGTTATTCCATGAGTCTAATGTACAATAAGATGTAATACTGTAATATAATTACATATAATATAAAGTAAATGCAGAATATATAATTTTGTCCTTCAGAAGCTCATCCTGTATCAGACTGTTCATCAATAGGTTGGAAGGTCTTGGAGATTTTACACAAAAATATAACATAAAAATTATGTAACATACATATTAAATTATATATATATATATATATATATATATATATATTATAGACAAGAGTCACTGGGTGATGCTCTGGGCTCCAGAGGGCAGCTGCCCTGCTGAAAGGCTTCTACCAAAGCCAAGGGTGGGCTCCAGGGAAGTGCTTAGGGTCTAGAAGGGAGACAGTCTATGGCTTCAGTCCGGCTCTGCCATTTAACTAGCTGTGTGGCCTTTGGCAAGTCCCTACAACTCTATGTGCCTCAGTTTCCACAGCTGAAGATATGAAAGTGATGTTCAAAGTGGTTGGAATCCAACTCTGAGTTAGTGGAAAATGTTATTGTAAGATGAAACAAATGGATTAAAGGCAAAAACTGGTTGTAGAGAAGCGCTAATTCTGAGGAGAAGCCAGTGGTTGGAAATAAGCGAACCCTCCATGAATCTAAGCCTGGGGAAGACCTCTCCGGGCTAGCTCTAGAAGACCCTGCCCAGGTGCTTTCCTCCCGTTCTCAGGTCTCCTGACACTCGGTTCCCACGGGCCTCCCTCACAAGCAGGTATCTTCCAACCCAAGCCCCACGGCCTTCCTTTGCCCCCTTTGTTGTATGCCTTCCCCCAGACTGCTTCTGGTTCTCTTGGATTGACAATCTCATCTTTCCACTGTTTCTTCCTCAGAGATTTAGCACTGATTAATTATCTGTTAATTTTAGAACAAGAGGTTATTTTCAAAACCCACAAAGGTCGTATGTGAAAGGAAGTTACTACTTTGTGTTCCCAAAGACCATCTTTCCAAATGCAGCGTATTCATTTTACTTCTTTCGGGGATCAAGAATTCCGTTATTTCCAAGTGGGCATCCTTCTCAGGGCAGTTGCTGGAAAGAAGTACTGGCCTAAATCCTGGGCTTCTGGGGCAACAGCTCCCAGGGGCCTACGGCGTGAAGGCGGTCTGAGCAGGCGCAGAGCGGGAAGCTGGAACGCAAGCCCCGCCAGCCGGTCTATAATGGGTTTCTTGGGTGGACCATGAGCTGGAGGCACTTCCTACTTGCCAGAGAGGGCTAAAGTCCATAATTTTTAAGCTCTATGCCAGTCCCCCAATTTTTTTTTTTTTTTTTTTAGTGAAACTAAAGGTTTTTCTCATATGTAACCCTGCCTGACTAAATTTGGACAGAAGTGGAAATAATGAATACAACACAAAGAGGACTCGATTTTTATGGCCTTACATGAAGGGACTCAGAGCTAAGTTGAAGCCTCAGAGTCCCGGCCACAGAAGAAACCTCCCAGGTGGAGTCGCACCATTTGCTGACATTCCCGAGAGGGACATTAACAGGGTGTTCTTTCGGTAACGGACTTAAGCCCCCCTTTTGGGTCTCTTCTCTGGGGCAGTCCTGAACTGTGAGGTCACTAGGCCGCCAGAGCGTGCCCCCTGAGCTATGGCACGCCCGTGGGGACAGCCGGGCGAGCGGAGGGAGTGTCACCTTGCTGCTGCAGCGCCCGTGGGTCGCAGGCTTCAAGGCCTCTGACTAAAATGCCTTTAGAATTACTTCTGAGTTTTTCCATTTGAGTCAGACTTTTAAAAATTCCTATTTTATCCTAATTACCTTCAGAAAGTCCTTTGAAAAATATCTTTAGAGGGTATTTTCCTGTATTATATAGTCATATACTCAAAACTGAGGCAATTTAATTTCTAGTCTTCAAGCCAAAGTTTTAGAAACGTCTTATTAGGTTTTGATGGGAAAGCAGCAGGAGAGCTTTTCTCCTTTTGGGCTTCTTGAGCCTCTTGGTTGTCTCTCCGGCAGCAGAGGTGTTCGCCCACATCTGTGGACACACGTACTGTCTGCTGTTCCCTCGGCCTCCTCACCTCGCCTCACCCACCAGGCCCTCAGACATATGGTGATTTATGAGAAGCTTCTTGACTCCCAGAGCCCTGAAAAATGGGTGCTGCTGTTAAACTTCCAACTAGAACCAGGGCCTCAGAGGGCTGTTGGCCAGTTCGGTAAGTGCATGTCCTTCCAAAGGCCATGTCAGTCCCACAGGGAGAAGGGGAAGCTTTTAGTCTAGGGTACTGATGCCTCAGTCTGGGTCTAGATCTTGGAAATAACCTAAAATAGGAACTGCACTTCTAGAATTTAGCCTAAAGAAATAAGAGATGAACACAAAGATTTACACAGATAACCCACTGCCACTTTTACAGAAGCAAAAACTGCAGTGACAAGGGATTGATCAATTATGGTACAAATATGCCATGGGTTCCTCTGCAGCTCTCAATCCCAGGTTCTTAAATACTCCTGAATGACTTGAGAAAATCCTTGTACTAGATGTGTGTAAAAAAGGTCACAAAACAGTATAGCACTTGATGCTTATTTTTTTAAAAAGCATTTTAAAAACATAGGAAGATATTTACAGTAGGTATCAGTAGAAATATTAACAGTTATCACTGGCTGGTGGAATAATGAGTGAAACCATTTTTGCTGAATATATATTATTTTTATAGCAACATAGTAAGTATATGTTACCTTGATAATCAGAAAAAATATCTAAGAACTTAAAAAGCTGCTTGGACAGCTCTTCTCATATAAATCCCCTGGAGATCTTGCTAATGTATACTATGATTCACTGAGTGTAGGGGAGAGGAATGAGATTCTGCATTTCTAGCAAGCTCCCAGGGAATGTCCATGTGGCTGCTTCAGGGACCACACCTGGAGGGGCAAAGGACTGAAGTATGTGCCGGCAGAGGCTAGAGATGCCTCAGTCTGAGCTGGTTGGGCTCAAGCCAAGACCACACTCTAGGCTCCATGCCTGGTGAGGGGACACACCAGGCATGATTCATTCTGAGACATTCTCTCTCCCAGGTTCCCAACAAGAACTGTTTCCCCACTTGTACATTTCCTCTTCTAAGGCCTAAACCCCCCCCAGAAGGGCCAGACCCACACTGGAGATGCCAGCATCCCAAGGAAGTTCTGACCCTCTCTGCCCACTCAAGTCCAAAGGCTCCTTACAGGAGCTGTGACCAGGGCTCAGCTCAGTGGCACCCTCTCTCAGGAGCATCCCCTCATGAGCACCTAGCCCTGACCCTGGCACTCACCTCAGGCTCTGTGGGGAAACATCTACCTCCTTACCTGCACCCTGAGCTTCAACACACACTTCAACACTGCTATCTCCCACAGGTGGGGGTGGGGGCTAAATGGAGAGTACTGTCCAAAGCACGACAGAAGTTGGGCAATCATTCATTCAACAAGCCCATAGGATTTCCAGGGAAGCCTGGATTTTAAAACCTTACGGGAATGAGAAAGAGCATAAATTGAATACGGCTCATGTAGACACCTTCTATAATGAATAAGCTATTCTTTAAGCTACATGGTATAAGGAAACAGACATGGGTTGTTGACAGAGATTCCCCACTCTTTCATTTACTTAGTTGAGTGACTTTATTCAGGTACTCACCCTTTCAGCAAAACCCTCGAAAGGGAAAGAAATGGGGAGGTTCTGAGGAAAAGGTTGCTGCATTTGTAGGTGATTGCGTGAGGGTGTTTAATGAGATGAGTGGCCTTCATTCCCATGGCAGGAATACTTGAATACCTGACCCAGAGTTGAACATACCTTCTCCACATTTCCTCCTGGAAAGAAGAAATCAGAAGGAAAACCCTCTCCTGTTCAAAATAGAGCTAGCTTATTGCTATCTGTTGCATTTCTTTTCCTAGAACACAACCGAGAAGGAAACCTTCTGCAGGGCTGCAAATGCAATTCGGCAGTTCAATAAACACCACAAGTGCTGGAACAGATTTCTGAGTGGACTTGACAGGAACCTCAGCAGCATGGCAAACATGGTAAGCTGCATTACACCAACAGTTTAGCTCCTGAAAGATAACATTCTCACTTCTTAATGTTCCTCTTTATGAGCTGTAGTACCCTTGAATAATCCATCCGATTAATATTTGCTGGGGCTCTGTGCGTGCCAGGTGCTGTTCCAGGCGCTGAGGGTACAGTCCTGCTCTCACAGAATGTTCTGGTGGGGAAAACAGTAAACATGTATTGTCTAGTAGTGATAAGTGCTATGAAGAAAAACAGGAACAAAAAATGTAGGGGTCATGAGGGAAAGGGCTGATTTAATGGTTAGTGACATCATCTGAGCAGATATCTGAATGGAGGGGGCTGGCCACATGACTAACTGGGGACAGAACAGTCCAGGCAGGGAGAACAGCTGTACAAAGGCCCTAATGTAGAAATGAGCTTCATGTGTCCAAAGACCAGTAGGAAGGCCAGTGTGCTTGGATCAGAGGGGGTGAGAGAGATTTTAGCAGATCACACATGGCCTTTGGATTCTTCCCCAAGTACGGTGGACCAAACCCACAGGGTTTTGAGCAGGGCAGAGACTATGATCTGATTTATGTGATTTAAAGCAATCACTCTGGCTTCTGTGTAGTAAAATAGACCGAACAGGAGTAACCACAGAAGCAAGAAGGCCTGCTGAGAGGCTGCTGCAGCAATCCAAGCTAGAGATGAGGGTGGTACCAACAGAATGGGAGCAGTAGAAGCTGTCAGGTTTGGGATATAATAAAAAATAGAGACAGAAGGGCTTGCTGACATGGGATTGTGAGAGGTAAGGGAAAGAATACAACGTACCTCTTGGTTCCTGGCCTAAGCCCATTGAGGGATAGCTGGTGCTATTTACAGAGACAGAAGACCAGGGATGACTAGGGGTAAAGCAGGGCTGGAGGCTGAGTAGAAGACTACTCTCTATGCATAGTAGGTTTGAGGTACCTGCTGGAGAGCCAAGGGATGTTGAGAAGATTGTTGGGCAAGTCCGAAGCTTAGAGGAGAGGTCAGAACTTGAATAGCAAATGAAGAGTCCTCAGACAGATGTCACTTAAAATCATAAGCCTGAATAACACGGAGAAAGGGAAAGAGATCCAAGGACTGAGCCCAGGAAGAAGAGAGTCCAGCAAAAGAGCCTAAGAAGCAGCCAGTGAGGTAGGAGAACATCAAAAAGTCCTAGATGGCAAGTGAAGAAACTCTTAAAGAGGGAGTGATCAACTGTGTCAAATGAACTGTAAGGTCAAGTAAGATGAAAACTGAGAATGGCCAGTGGACTTGGCATGATGGGGGTCTTGATGCTGATACAGATGGAGATGTGGGAATGAAAGCCTGACAGAAGTGGGCTCCATAAATAGGGGTGGGGAGGAGTGAAAAAGAAGGGGCTGTGAATGTAGAAAACTCTTTTCAGATGTTTTGCTCTAAGGTTGCAGAGAAATGGAACACTAGTTGAAGTACAGGTATGGAGTGAGGGAAGTTTTTTTAAGGTGGGGTATATACTTAGAATGATAATGTGCCAATGTGAACTCTCCAGTAGACGGGATAATTAATAGTGTAGTAAAGAGGGAAAACCAAGAGTGGATGTGCTCTAATGTCAAGTAGAGGAACTCACTGAGCCTTGCCTTATTTATAAGATAAGGTAACGGACTCATTCTCTCTTATATCCTCTTAATTATCTTAGGAAGTAGGCACTATTATCCCCATTTTACAGAGGAGGAAACAGAAGCTTATATAAATGAAGTAGTTTGTCCTGAGCAATGCAATTAATAAATTGGCCGAGCTGAGATGCAAAGGAAGCAGCAGCCTGATCGTAGGTCCCTGGAGTCCTTTCCACCCAAGTACTAGCCAGCTGTGGTGCTGCTGTTTAATGGGCAGGAGGGCAAATGGACTGACGCTCTGTCTCCATGGCCAGGCGGCCACCAAGAGGCCCAGTGCGGCAGTGGGCAGGTGGAGCCCCCATATCATGTTGCACCCCGAGCAGCACCTAGCGGTGACACCTCTCCAGAGACTGTTAACCCCTGAAGGCAGACAGTTAGCCATGGTGCCGTTACCATCGCCGGAAGTGTAAGAAGCACACACCAAAAACAGGCAAACCCTGCTGTCTCAGAGGCAAAATGAGACTCGCAATCAAGCTAGTGCTACAGTAGGCTTGACTCAGTAAATACTCAAACACCTAGCAACACAAGCTAAGGAAATGTTTCTTTTGCAGAGCTGTCCTATGAAGGAGGCCAAGAAGAGCACATTGAAAGACTTCCTGGAAAGGCTAAAGATGAACATGAGAAGGAAATACTCGAAGTACTGAAGCTGAATATCTTAATTTATGAGTTTTTAATACCTTTATTTTTAAAATATTTATATATTTATGACACTATAAAATAAAGTATATGTAGAATCTGATAGCATGATTTCACTTTAATGGCACTGGCCATGTTTACTTAAGCAACATTTTGGAAATGCAATTTAATTTACCAAGAGACTAAAACTGGTGTGGGAGTAAAACAGGAAACACTCTCAAGGAGGTTCCCTCTCCAGTTGAGGACCTAATGCACAAAATGGTAAAAGAATACAAAGCCACACAAAATGTAAATGGTAAACAAGAGAGCTTGCAGAGTTGGTCCATGAGACCTGACTACCAAATTATTCTGAATTGACAAGGTGTCAACCGGATGCTCAGAAAATTCTGCTCCCGCTGGTATACAGTTGTTATAGTGAGTCTATGGGGGAAAAAATTCTAGCACATACATGGCTCTGCAGTGAACAATATTTAAAGTCCTAATAATGTAAATTCCTTTGATTCTCGTCGTGAAACCAACCAATACACAAAGCACAGAATACTTAATTATGGTTACAAAACAGACTGCAGATGCTATCAACTTGATAAAAGGTATAGCTGAAAATGGTTGAGAAGTAAAAACAGGAGGATGAAACAAAGGTGGGCACTCATATCCCCAGCTCACTCAGAGAGCAGGCCAGTTAAGCACTCTGGTCTAGGGTTGATGGAACAAGAAAAAGAGATTTAAGTATTTATTCAAAATTGCAAAGGAAGTAGAAGATGTAAAAATAGTTTATTATAAAAAATTCATAAGGGGTGGTATAAATAGGGTAAACCCTCCCTTTTCAATAGGGAAATAAATACCCCAAATCTAAATTTAATAAATCAAAAAACAGCTGGCCAGAGTGGTCATGGTTGACCAACGATGTGGCAGGGGAAGTGGACATGGTGGTTGGTTGTACTACTGTGCTTTTATACATGCATGAAAGTCTTCATAGTCAAAAGTGAAAGAAAAGAAAACAATAGTGAGTCAATCAAGATTTTGGGGGCAGACACCAGAACAGAAAAGGGAGACTGTTGGGAATGAGACTTGGAATAAGGATTGGTGAAAGCAGGGTAGGAGACTGTTGGCTTTCCATATTAAGTCTGCATGTAGTGCATAAATGATAGAATGTCTTTAACAACTGAAGAACTAAAATTAAAAAGAAAGGCAATGGCAAATGCTGGCAAAGATTTCCAAAAACTGGAATCCTCATATGTTGCTGGTGTGACTAGAAAATGGTGCAGCCACTTTGGAAAATAGTGTGGTACTTCCTCAAAAGGTTAAACACAGTTACCATATGACCCAGCAATTCCAATCCAGGTGTCTACCCAGAGAGGACAACTGAAAACACATTCACACAAAAACCCCTACACAAATTTTCATAGCAGTGTTATTCACAATAGCAAAAGTAGAAACAACCCCAATGTCAATCAATTGATGAGTGGATAAACAAAATGTGGTATGTTAGGCAGAAAAATAGATATGAGCAGGGTGGACAGAGAATAAGGCCAGTAAAGCCCACTAAAAGGGACTCAAAGAGTTAACCAGATAAAACTAGAGAGCCAGAAAAGACTCAGAGTTAATGAGTTAATCAGTTGAAGCTCCAAAGGCCAGGAGTAACTTGGAATGTCCAGATATTCCCCAGATAAAGAAAAGTATCCCAGCACAGCCCATGTCTTCATCATATCAATTAGATCATGCCATTGTAAGATTTACTTTAGCCTGCTAACAGGCCCAGCTTATTCTTTAACTTAACCTGTATGCTGTTTTTTTCCTCCTGAAGCCCCTAAACAAGTAATTTGCAACCTGGGCAGGAGACAAGCATCATGGTTAATTTAGCAAATAAGCCCAGATATAAACAGTACAGTAAAAACAGGAAAGATTCCGTCTTAAAGCTAAGATTGCATTTTAAAACCCACCAAGTTAGGAAGATTCTTAACATATTCTTTAGCAAACAGACAATAACTCAGCCCACCTTGGGGGCAGGACAGGCGGTCTTGATTGGCATATTCCCAGAGGGAAGCCGCTATCCTGGGAAGGAACCAGATCAGTAAACTTCTTGTGTTAATTATGCAGAATTACCTAGAGGACTGATAATAGAAGAGATTTAATGTCTCTCATCAAAGATAAACATCTTGAGACCACTTGACAAGTCTACACCCCCTAGTCCTTTGTCACATTCCTGAAAAATCCTTATAAGGGGGAACCGCCAACCTTTCAGGGCACCTCCCTCCTCTCTGAGGACACCACACTTTCCAAGTGTGTAACCTCAAATAAAAATTTTCAACCTTTCACACCTCCTCTGAGGATGCCCACACTTTCTAAGTGCGTCACTTTAAAACTCTGACTCTGCTTCACTACTGTGTCTCTGTCCTTCAATTCTCTGTGGTGGCTGGAACAACCGAGGAAAATAAACAACCACCCCCTAACAGTATATTCATATAATGAAAGAAGAAATTAAATACTGACACGTATGCTACAATATGATGAACTTTGGAAACATGATGGTAAGTACAAGAAGCCAGACATAAAAGGCCATATTGTATGATTCCATTTATATGAAATGCCCAGAAGAGGCAAATCCACAGAGACAAAAATCAGAATATGGGTAGCTGGGGGCTGAAGGAACAGAGGAATAGAGAGTGACTGCTAATAGATAATAGGGTTTCTTTTGGGAGTGATGAGTATGTTCTGATAGTAGATAGTGGTGATAGCTACACAAGTCTGTGAATATACTAAAAACCACTGAATTGTACATTTTAAAAGGATGCAATTTATAATATGAATTTCATAATATGAATTTTATAATATGAGCTTGTCTTGCAAATGAGTTTCAGCTCCAGGCAAGTTTGCTATAGATTCACTGTGACCAAAGAAATTTACAGCAAAGGGTTCTTGGGGTGAAAAGGTTATACCCAACTTTATTTCAAGGTGGCAGGTCAGTCCCTCGGTGCTACCACCACTCCAGCCTCCGCTCCACTCTCCTACAGCCTTCCAGCCCGCCACCCAGTCTCCGGTGAGCCCTGGACGGAACTCCTTACATTAACACAGTAATGTCTTATTGCCTAAAGGTATGGAAGCGGTAGCATAGCAACAGGCCAGTTACATTTAAGTTCAGTGAGGATCCTGGCCATAGGAACCCCACTTTATCCACAGCTATATATCAATAAAGCTGTTATTTTTAAAAAATTAAAGAGAAAAAAGTGTCACATCACTGAAAATCGCCTTTTGAAGACAAGTCCTCTGCAAGAATATGGATCTAGTAACAGTGAATGAGAATGCTGTTTTCATTCTCACAAGTGTGACAGAAAATTAATACTAGTACTAAAATTATACCAAAACATATAACATCTTTTTAACCCTTTCAAAATAAGGGAACATATCAAAAGCTTTAAGTCTCACCCTGACCACAGCCAGTTTCACCCTGCCCACATGAAATACCAGCATGCCAAGGGCAAAAGTAACTAAGAAGTCGAGCCATCTATGGCCACAGTGAAATACTTAACTTCCTTTCTTCCTTGTTTGATGCTCATTTGCATTCAATGGCTAACGTGAGCTGTAGTCTGCCACTGGATAGGAGTTGTGGGTTTTAGTTTCCATGAGCCAGGATGGCAAAAGGAAAGGCTGTCGGGAAGAAAGATTTAGAACAGGCCGTAGAAAGGCTCTAGGCAGGTCTGTTTTAAGATAAGCTTCAATTGGTAAGATGCAACTAACATTTCTATTTACTTCAGACAGGTTGTGCTGGGCTCTGGATGGTAACAACCCAAAAATATGCCCTTGAGTTTACCAAGAACATGACTGAGGAGGACCTACATAAGAAGAACGAGCAAAGAATTAAGGATTCTTTTTAAGAATTAAGTGAAAGTCGAGATGTGTGTCATTCAGCACATTCATTAGGAAACATGGCACAGCCCATGCCTGCTTCAGGGGATGCACCTCCTTTCTGCGCATGGAACGCATGACATTGATGGCAAAGACTGAACCCCTCCCTCATGTTATCAGCTGCCTCCACCTTTGCCAATGAATGTTTTATATATCTCCAACTGGCATTAGTAGGTAATAAAAAGTTACTGAATAAATAAAAGAAAAAAACATTTTCCATAAATCTATGGTTAAACATCTACTGAAATATCCTCGGGCCAGTTAGAAATGCTGACCTCTGATAAATATACATTAAGAGCTCTCTTGCTGCTATTGGTCTGTCCATGCCAATGACTCTTCCCTGTTTTTTCCCACCTGTTGCTCCAGGAGCAGGGGGTTCCCCAGCCTGGGCACAGTCACTGTGAATTCACTGAGACCGAATAATGACAATGGAACGTTGTGGGTAAAAAGGGGCTCAAACCAAGCTTTATTCTCACGGCAGTAGGTCGAACACTAGACTCCTATCCACCCATCTCAGTGTCTGGCCCCAGCGCTGTGGTGGCTCCATCTCCACTCCCTCCTGTTCCCCAATCCTGGCCCCACTCCTTCCCACTGTGCTCTGCGGCCTCTCCGCCAGCCTCTGCTCCCTCTTGCTTCCCAGCAGGGGGATCTGTTCCTTCTGCTTCCTGCTCCCCTCTGCCCCTCTCCAGGCCAATATTTCTGTGACTGACAGTTCACTCTGGGGGCTCTATCAGCCTGTAAACAGCTCACTGCCAGTGGCCATGGAAGCAGATTAAGTATGTATAAGATGGGCGATATTAGAATCAGGTGAGACTCCTGGACATAAAAGTTCCATTTTCCCAGTATCACTGTCCTCCACATGTCATCTCATTTGGCCTCCCAGGGAGCCCCAATCATCTGAGAAAGGGCATCTCAGAGCAGAACACAGTGCATGGGTTTTTCTCACAGAGCAAGGCCTGCCCTATCAGCATGCAAGGTTAGCCTCTCAGTTCCTACCAGCTTCCACAAAGGGCAAGGCAAGCATTCTCTAGTTTTGAGGGCTGATTCTGCTTCAATTTGTCAGCTCAAGTTGGAGTTCCATTCCCACAGGGAGTACTACAATCTGTCATATCTAGCATTTTCTGAACTGGTCTTTGTCCAAAGCTCTCAGAAATTCTCACCTCAGCTCTCCAAAGCACTGATCTTCTAACCTATCTTTTCTTTCAACTTCTTCCTAGCTCAACTTTCAGTCTCTAAGATGTCTGTTCCTTTCTTGTTTCCGATTAGCCTACGTTAAAGCAAACACAAGCATGGTTTGATGTTTTGTGTGCTGACTGCGTGACTGGGTGCCTGCTAGGCAACATGAGTAAAGGGAAGTAAAGATATTATGTTCCCTCAGTCTAGGTACCAGCCATGGGTACAGGAGAGCCAGCTGAGAGGACAGGGAGGCTCATGACCACTCCAGCCTCCAGGGTACAGCTGTGTACATCATCTGCCCTCCATCCTAAGTGTTCACAGCCTTTCCAGTGGATATTCATCTAAAACAGATGGTGTGAGCGACCCACTTAAAATCCTCCCGGAGCTTCCTACTGCTTACAGACAAATCTTTCACAAGGGGATCCTGGCCCGTCTCCTGTCTTTTCAGGCTCACCTGTCCACAACCCTCTTGCCTTACTTCAAACATACCACCAGTGCTCACGGCATCTAGCATCATGTCACTCCTGCCTTTACCTTTGCCCACTTACTGGTCTGCTTTAACACCTCAAACAGCATTCCCCTGAGAAGAAAGCTCTCCTGACCTTTCTGTCAGGTAGACGTGCTAGGCACCGTGTTCACTGCTAGGGAAGAAGACATGCCTGGCAGCTCACCATACACCCTCCTTTGCTACAGTCCTTGACATGCTGTGTGGTAATTCTCCATTTATATGACCACCTCCCCTCCTGCGGGAGGCTATGAGCTTTGCAAGGACCTTCTTCTCAGCCCTGCACAGAACACAGTGAATACAGAAGACATCTGGTGACTGAGTGGCATAACTCATGATGGAATAGAAATCAAGACCAACAGAATATTTCTGTGATGACTCTGGTACTTTTAGGTTGGGTTAGGCAATATCCTCTTGCTAAGATTGGTATCTACTCTGAGAAATATTTTATTCAGTTGTAAAGTCCCAGTTAAATTCCTTTGTACAATTGGAGAAATACAGCCTTTGATTAAAAACTAAAATTTCCCCAGCCCTCTAAAAAGGGATGGGGGAGGGGAGCAGGTGTGGAAGAATGTGTGATCTGGCATATTGTTTAGTCAGAGCCATAAACGTGTTTGGGTAAGACAAAGTGATGTTCTGATAACATTGATAAAAGAAACTTGAAGATTGGGTCACAGGAAGCCCAAGATAAATGCTGAGAGGAAACAGTTCTTTTTGAAGTAGCCTCTTCATAATCATCTTCCCACACAGTTGTTCAACTTCCGAAGGAGGACTGAATACCTGATTTGCTTTGCAAATGAAACAGCTTAAGAATGAGACATTTAGATAACTAGAACAAATGTCTTTAGGAGGTTCCTCCAGCTGGCTTTAAGTTTAGCTGCGGCTTCAGAACTGTGTTGACGGTTCCCAGAGGCACAGGCTGACGCTAGTCCTTTGGCTGGTACTGAAGTTTTTTTTGCTTTTGTTTTCTTTTTCACACTTGTGGTTTTAAAAGAGTTCTTGAGGGTCTTCATGAGAAGGTGGGTTGGACAACGTCCTCAGCGGCATCCCGGCAGCACAGGGGTCCCTTAGGTGCGCCTTAGTGGTGCGCCTGACAAAAGTGAGTATCAGCTCCAGAACTCAGCCACGGTGGAGCAGCAAAAGGGGCGCAGAGCACTATTTATCATCTTGCATATGCCATGGCAGGCCTTTAACATTCTACACACACGTGAGAGTTTTACCTGAGCTGGCAGTGGGGAAAAGGAAGAGAGAGAGCCCTGAAATGGCAGAGCAATTCTCTATTCCTATGCAAAAATACATTTAAGTCCTTTGAAACTTGCCAACAAATCAAGGTCCACTGCAAATTTCTTAGGGATGCCTAGCACAGTGCTCGGTTATCAGTAAATGTTTGTCAAAAGAACACAAGATTAACAATAATCCAAGCTATGTTATTGTTTTAAAGATTTTTTTTATTTTGCTATCATTAATGTACAATTACATGAACATTATGGTCACAAGACTCCCCCTATTATCAAGTCCCCACCACATACCCCATTACAGTCACTGTCCATCAGCGTAGGGAGATGCTACAGAGTCACTACTTGTCTTCTCTCTGTTATCCTGCCCTCCCCGTGTCCCCCCCCAACATTATACATGCTAATTGTAATGCCCCCTTTTCCCCCTTGTCCCTCCCTTCCCACCCACCCTCCCCAGTCCCTTTCCCTTTGGTAACTGTTAGTCCATTCTTGGGTTCTGTGAGTCTGCTGCTGTTTTGTTCCTTCATGTTCTGAAGATACTTTAAGTTTTTTAAAGACATCATGATATCATTACCACCAAGAAATGTCTCCTTTTACCTTCTAGTGAGATATATTCTGCACACACATTTCTTTAACCTTCTGTTCTCAAATACCTGATGAAAATGATAACAAAGCTTGGGTAAAAATATTTTTAGTGAAAATAAATTTTGTCAATGAGAAGAAGCGCATTTAGAAACCTCTCCCAGGTTTCTGATTCATGATGATTTCTATTTAAAGATGGATAGTAAAATCACACAGGCTTCTCTTAAATATCTGAAATTGAGATGCGATGCACAAAAAACCTGCCTATTAATATCAGGATGGATGTAAACACAAAAATAGTTCAGTAAGAAAAAGACTACTACTACAGACATTAGGTGAAGATTTTTATTTATTTAGCCATGCTGAATGTATACACACAATATCAATATATACAAATTGAACAAACACAATTTATACATAAAATACAAATGAAGTGTGGCTTTTTAAATTAATTCAACAAACCCATTGTACAATTTGTCATTTTGGCTAGTATATAGTATTATAGTAATGCTATTGAAGTAATGCTATTAAATTAATTATTTAAATTAGATTACAGTATAAGTTCAAAGGCACTAGGAAGATCTATGTTTTCTTCTAGCATTTTAAAAACAAAGAATAACTAAAAAGGAAAACAAATGTATACATTAAGAAACTGAGCAGACACTGGCGTGCTTACAGGTAAACTCTACCCACTCCTAAATTCACAGCCCTGTAGGAAAAAGAGGGACTTTCCTTAAGATAAGAGTTAAGGGGAAAGATATTTTTAAAAGACTAAAAAGAAACAAAACAAAAACCAACCCCAAAATCCTAATCATAATTTTAAAAGCATGTTACAGATGAAGCAGTACCCCCCAAGTAACCTTAAAGTTCTTGCTGCAAAAAAAAAAAAGGTCCCCTTTTCCCAGAAATTAGATGACATAGCTTGTCAAACAGATTCTACTTGCGGACCAAACACATAGATGCAGACCAGCCCCACCCCTGTTTACAATCTTATACTTTTCAAGAATTTTACAAAAAAAATGAAGACTATTTTAATATCCTCATTATTAGCGCACATAATTATATGGTTTATTAAAGAATATACTACAAACAAATAACATTCTACCAAGCTCCTTTTAATAAATATTACTTTTTTAAAGAGGAAAAAATACCCACTCAATAACCTACTTATATGTGACATTTAAATCTGCTTACTTATTTCAAACAGTGAGCAAGTTTATCTATATCTTTTCGTGAAATTAACACTGAAGTAACAAAATATTTAATTTGTGGACAAAGGCATAGTAAATGTGAAGAAACCACAAGAACTGCTACACTTGAAATCACATGAACAGTTCTAAAGTCAGTGTCACATGTCTTCTTATGGGGATATTCAGGCCTGGCTCAAATATCCGATTTTGGTATTTCAAAAGATGAATAATGTCCTTCTAGTGTAATCAGTTCTAATGTAAATGATTTTTTTTTAAATGCTAAAGCAGCCTGTTTTTCAAATTTCTCGGTGTGTTGACTTTTTATAGATTTCTTTTTTTCATTTTTCCACTGCAATGTAGTGGAATAGAAATAAAATCTAACACACTGGCTTCAACTTTCTATAATGTTTTAAAGCTTAATGCAAAGTTATTCCTTTCCTATTAACTGGATGGTTAACGGCTAAAACATGGACTTTTAAAAGAAGTATTCGTCTTCTTTTTCTATTGGTAAAATTAAGACTTCTCTCGGGTAATTACTAACAGTTAAATATGCATCTACAATTGCCAAGATACTCTTCTCACACAAAGCTTTTACAAGACATGGTTCACCTCATCTTCACAGTACCTAAACAATGCCTCACAGATTAAAATTATAAACTTCTATCTCCCTTACATATTACAAAGAAAATGCTGACAGTTAAATGCAATTCTTATGACCTAGAAAATATTCACCATACACAGGGTACCACCTTTAGTACATGATCTTTGGAATGTACTTTAAACTTATGGGCACACTTTTACCACCACCTCAAAAGTACATCACCTACACTCATCCTTTTTCTACAGCTTTGTTATTAAAAACATTAATGTTAACTTTATAAATACTAATTTATGAAGTCTCAAAGCTTGCAACCAATGTGTTTCAGGGCTGCTTACATAATTTTAAAACTCACAGAAGATATATTAATGGTTCAGGAGTAGCATAACTTAAAAAGAATTGTAAGTAGCCAATAAAAGAAACAATCTAACACTTAACTGTTTTGCTATAAAATAAAAATAATTTTTATTTTAAGAGGAACATGGTCTAATTGGTTTTGTCAAAGGAAGAAGTTTAAGTAAGAATATTTTCTACTTATAAAATATGAAGAAAAACAAACTGTTTTAAAGGCAAAGGATTAAAAGGTATTTTTCTTGGTTTGGCTGCATTTTCTGGAAAATGGAGACCTTTCTCAATTGGGAGGTGCAGAGCAATTTCCACCAAAATTTAGAACTCAGACACAAGAAAGCATCCATTAGTCATACTTCAAAGTGAACTTTAAAAAATATACACATATGGGCAAAGATTAGTAACCAGTATTTCTTAATTTTGAGCAACTGTGACTTCTTCATATTTTGTCACAAATTCAATGTTTCAGGAGACCATGAAACCAAAACAAAAAAGTGTCTTACACTTGAAGTCAAAGTGGCAAAAAAGGTCAAGAGAGGTCCAGATGAAACATTTTCAACTTTTGTTTTTTAAACATTATATTTCCAAATACTGGCTGTTGAATTACAAAATTTTCTGCAGATTAATAAGATCAGTCATCTAATACCTAAAATACAATGAATGTTAGTATAAAAATTGGAACATATTTAACAAGCTGGGTTAGTATTCAATTTCTTAGATATGCAGCCCATACATTCATATACAACAGCACAACACAGGATAAGCAGATCTGCCACTTTCTATGTGCAAGTCAGGAAATACAGTTTTTGCTGTTTTGACTATCGGGTTATTGGTATATATGGTAGTTCAGTAAATTATTAGCAGATTTATGTGTATACTCAAACTGCAATCCTCCATAGTATGAGCTGTTCCCCCAACTTCACTGCACAGTATAAACTGAAGAGTAATACAACAACTTGAATTACCAGTTGTACAATTTTAATATTATATTAATATACAGAGACTAAAAGTTACTAGGTAAATTATTAGTTCCACTCTTACTCCATGATTTATAGCTTCTGTTATTTGAAATTACACAAAAATTTCCAGTGTTTTAAAGATTTTTGTCCAGGCAAGAAAATATCACTAATTTTTATTGTGATTTTGGGTCTGTAACATTTATTGAAGTAAAGAGTCAATTACAGTTTCAGGCTTTGCAGAACGCTTTCTGTTTGGAGAAGAGAAAAAGAAAACATGAATGCTTTCCTAAAGGACTGAGATTCAAACACTTGACATTATGTAGTAGATAATACAGGGTAAATCATACAGTGTAGAAACAGACCCAGGTTTAACATGGTTGACCATTTAAGAGATTATATTATATTATATTATATTACCTGCCTTTTCAGGCTAGGAGAAGGTGACCTAGAGTATGAGCAAGACCATGCAAGGGCACTGCCCTCCATGGCAGCACCCAGAGTGGCAAGGGACTGAGGAGATGGTAATCTCCAAAACTAGACTAGACCAACATGGCCAGGCCAAGTGGGCTGCATGCTTGCCAAATTTGAACCCATTCATGATTTCTTCTGGGGTATGCTGAAAGTGCAGGTTTATTCTGTGAAACTCAGAGGCACAATTCATCTGAGATAACACCTCACAGACAGGTGTAAGGACTGATAGAAATGCTGTATTAATGTATTGTGTTTACTGCAATTTTGCTTAGCACACTGAACTATGCATTTCTAATGAGGAATATCTGGCACTGAACATTATCATGTAATGTAATGTATCAGAAACTACTTATTATGTGTATTTGTCTATGTTTATGGCCATCTACTGATTTTATAATACAGCAGGCTAATTCTGGTGGGTTTGGTTCATCTAATGCTGTCTTACATTTTTTTTAGGTTAATTAAGCCAAAATAAATATTCTTAAATGAGTAGTCTGAAAACTCTATTTAAATACCTTATCAAGTTATTTGTTTTAGGTCCACATAGTTTTTAAAAAGCAGCTAAAAACAGAGAGATCTCATATAAATAATATTCCTGAAACAAGAAGATCCAGAAATAATAGGCCCTCTCTTCCCAAAATTAACTAGGAGCAGGGTAGAAGCCAGCCACTTCAGACAGACCGCTCTCCAATCTGCCCCAGTCCCTATCACTGCCTATTTCCCTCCTACACCAAGACCAACCATTTATGATTACACTTGATGTTATTTTTCTTACTAAATGCAGTTAAGAATAAAACATCTTTATTAGAATGGAAAAGTGAAAGACCTAGAGGGATTTGTGTCTTTGAACTGATTTGCTTCATTCATTAATATTACATGCACGGCTTCTGTTGGCATACAAAGTTTTTAACCCCTGGCATCCAAATGCTAAAGAATGTAAAAATTTGTATACTTTTAATAGGCTACTGATTCCTTCTCCCCAAGTACAACTGTCCTAAATTCACAAATGTTAGGTTATGTCTATGAGATTACATAACACATAAATATTAAAACCATACAACTTCAGCCTACACGTAACTCAAAAGTCTAAGGTATTCAAGTAGGAGAAAAAATAAGCTTATTATTTCCTATCATTTCAGGAGCCCCAAAATCTTACAATCAGCTTAAACAAGCTGAAGAGTACTTGATGTAGAAAAGGGAGAAAAGAAATAAGCTTCAACCATGGCCTTCACATCCTGATTTCCCTGGCTTGTGGTATAATTCATACAGACTACTCAGCAGTCAAAATCAGCATCAGACCAACAGGGAAAGGCAGTCAGAGACGTTTTCTCTAACTAGTGACTGAGGAAATCAAGGTTCTTGGGGTAATGTTTATGATAGGAAAAAAACGCAGATGAATACAATCAATACCTCAGATATCTAACCCAGCAAGTTACTTAGCATCTCACTAGAAGTAGTGTAAGAATTAAGGAATAAGACAGTAGATGACTTATACATTTGGAAAGAACAAAATTAAAAATAAATTCAATTACTCAGGGGGGCTAACAAAGTTGGCAAACCTTAATTCTTCAGCCAGATTTTATTTACTCAAATCATAACTAGTTCAGGACTTTGATACATATTTAATTAATCAGCCAAAATAGTTATTAACTAAGTTTCCTTTAAATGTATCTAATTAGAATATCTCACTACCTTTATTTCATGGAATTCAAAGATAGTCCTTACCTTCTCCCTGTCTTTGGCCTTGCCTTTCCCTTTGAAGTCCGGGGCCTCTCTAATTTCATCAAGGACTGCCGTAGGCTCTCCTCAGTATAGGCAAGATACACATGGGAAAGGTCCACTTCAAAGGGCTATGTCAACAAATACAAGACACTTACAAGGAAGGATTTAAACCAGATTTGGGGGAAGATTTAGAACAATGAATAAACACCTAGAAAAAAGCCACAGAAGATGAGACCAAATAAATGTCTAAAAAGATCTTCTAATGCCATTTATCTGAATGCATTTTAGCAAGGGCTGGTGAATAAAAAGCCCTGACACACCTAAATTCCTTAGTAGTAGAGAAAAACTATTGCTGTTTTCCCTAAAGCTGCTACTTCCTCTTGCAGGCCTAAGACTAGGACTAGCTTTGAAAAGGGCAGACACACTCAAGTATCTAATATCCCTAGGATCCAGTTAGGTGGTGAAGAGAGTGCTCCGACGATGACTCCATGCCACTCCTGTGGTAGAAATAAGCCTGCCATCACAACTGAAAGTGAACAGAACTATTCTAATACTCACCCCATCCTAGAACCTCTATTCCCAAAAGATAAGCCTATTTTTCAGCAGAGATGATTAGTAAACATCATGGTGAAATACAATTTAGTGACCCACATTCCTTTAAAGAAACAACTGTAGTTAAAAAAAAAAAGGCAATCTTACATCTTTCTCTTTTTTATCAGGGACTGGAGTCTGCTTCCTCATGTTATTTCCTGTGTAGGCAACACATTTCTCAAAAGAGGAAAAAGGGGGAGGAGAATTGTCTTAGTTAGCAATGAATATTGTGAATAAAGCAAATCACTATAAGATAAACATTCATAAAACATGCTTTAAATGCTGGAACAGAAAGGGACCCAGAGGTCATTCAGTCCTATGTAGCCCCAAACTATCCCATTTCCACTGAATAACACAGTTAATCAGAAAAACATCTTATTCGCCCTACTGGATTTTCATCTGATTCATCATCCTGACCACCTTCCTCCCCATGGTGGCCAGCACAATTCTCAGTCTACAGGAAGTACTCAATAAATATTTCATAAAGAATAAAGGTAATACTCACTAGCTGCCATTCTCCTATGTCTTCATTCCAATGGACATAATTTTCAATCATTTCCTTTTAAAAGAGTCAAAGATGGTCTACTTTTAGTATTTAATAACATTTAAAATACTGAAATATATTCATGTAACTGAAATCTTTACATATTAAATGAAAAAATTAAGTCTCAAAACATTATATACTTCATGATACCCTTTTTATAAATTTAAAAATATATACTTGTAAGGGATATAAAAAGATGGAATTAAACTACATAAAAATGAAAAGAAAATGAAGAACATGGGATTCAGGATGATGGTTACCTTAAGTTAGAAGAGCCAAAGAGATGGAAGAGGGGATAGGGAAACCGTTTGGTTAAATGTAGGTTATTGTCCTGGTCCTAGCTTTCTTTTTGGGTGATGAGTTCACTACAAAATAACTAACTAAATAAAAGCAGACCATCAGAGACCAATAAGGAGAGTGTACCATGAACCAAAAACAATAATTCTGTGCACCTGAGGTCGAAAAGAAAAAAAATACTAAGGTTTATATTCAAACAAATTTCTTAAAAGTTATGTAGTCAAAATAAATTCTTAAAAATTCAATATGTTATCTTACTACACTGATGGACAGTGACTGCAATGGGGTATGGGGGGGGACTTGATAATAAGGGTGAATGTAGTAACCACATTGTTTTTCTTGTGAAACCTTTGTAAGATTGTATATCAATGGTTTCTTAATAAAAAAGATTTCAATATGTTAGTTTACTAAAATGTACTGGATGATGGAAATTTGGGTTAAAGAAAAATAGAGACACAGATTTTAAAATTATATTAGTATTATGAATTAGTATCCATATTGGCTGAATATTTGCATATCAATCAATGTGGTATTAACAAAAAGGATAAAAGCCATATGATCACTTCAATAGATGCAGAAAAAGCATCTGACAAAATGTACTATCCATTCATGACAAAAAAGTGGGTAAAGAGCAAACATACCTCAACATAAAGGGCCATACATGAAAAACTCACAGCTAATATCACACTTAATTGTGGAATGCTTTCCCTCTAAGATCAGGAACAAGACAAAGATGCCCACTCTCACCACTTTCATTAAACATAGTACTGGAAGTCCTAGCCACAGCAATCAGACAAGGAAAAGAAATAAAAGGTTTTCAAATTGGTAAGAAGTAAAATTGTCACTATTTGCAGATGACATGATATTATATATAGAAAACCCTAAAGACTCCACCAAAAAAATATCAGAATAAATGAATGCAGTTAAGTCACAGGATACAAAAATCAATATACAGAAATTTGTTGCATTTCTATATACAAATAACAAACTAGAAGAAAGAAAATTAAGAAAATCCCATTTATAATTGCATCAATGAATACAGTCAATAATTCTGTAATATCTTTCTATGTTGATAGATAGTAATGACAAAAGTTGGGGTGAGCATTTAATAATGTAGATAACTGTCCAGTCACTGTGTTGTATCCTTGAAACCAATATAATATTGCCAACCATAGTTCAATAAAAATAAATAAAAATAAAAAACTACAATTACATCAAAAAGAAAAAAATGCCTAAGAATATATCTCACCAAGGAGGTGAAAGATCTGTACTCTGAAAATTGTAAGACAATGATGAATGAAATTGAAGATGACACAAATAAATGGAAAATATTCCATGCTCATGAATAGGAAGAATTAATATTGTTAAAATTGTCATACACCCAAAGCAATCTACAGAGTCAATGCAATTCTTATCAAAATACCAATAGCATTTTTCATAGAACTAGAGCAAATAATACTAAAGTTTGCATGGAACCACAAAAGACCCAAACAGCCAAAGCAATCTTAAAAAAAAATAACAAACCTGGGGGAATCATGATGATTTCGAAGTATATGACAAAGCTACAATAATCAAAAACAGTGTAGTACTGGCACAAAAACAGACACATAGATCAATGGAACAGAACAGAGAGCAAAAAAATAAGCCCATGTTTATATAGTCAAATAATATATGACAAAGGAGGTAAGAATATACAATGGGGAAAAGACTGTCTCTTCAATAAATTGTGCTGGGAAAACAGCTACACACAAAAGAATGAAACTGGATCACTGTCTTACACATACACAAATATAAATTCAAAATGGATTAAAGACTTGCATGGAAGACCAAATCCCATTAAACTCCTAAAAGGAAACAGACAGTAAACTCCTAAATATCAGCATTAGTAATTTTTTTGCTGGATAAGTCTCCCCAGGCAAGGGAAACAAAAGCAAAAGAAACAAGTGGACTGCATCAAACTAAAGTTTCTGCACTGCAAAGGAAACCATCGACAAAACAAAGAGGTAATGTACTGAATGGGAGAAGATATTTGCAAATGATACATCTGATAAGTTGTTGATATCCAAAATATATAAAGAACCCATACAACTCAACATAAATAAAACCTCAAATAATATCCAATTAAAAAATGGGCAGAGGACTTGAATAGATATTTTTCCAAAAAAGACATACAGACAGACAACAGGCAGATGAAAACATGCTCAACATCACCAATCATCAGGGAAATGCAAATCAAAACCACAATGAGGTATCACCTCACACCAGTCAGAGTAGCCACTATCCAAAAGACAAGAATAACAGGTGTTGGTGAGGTTCCTCCTACACTGTTGATGGGAATGTAAATTGGTGCAGCCACTGTGGAAAGCAGTATGAAGGTTCCCCAAAAAACTAAAAATAGAAACATATTATGACCCAGCATTCCACTTCTAGGAATTTTTCCAAAGAAAACAAAATCACTAATTTAAAGATATATGCACTCCAAAATATAGAAGCAACTTAAATGTCCATCAATAGATGAATGGATAAGGAAGATGTGGTACACATATACAATGGAAAACTACTCAGCAATAAAAAAGAATGAAATCTTGCCATTTGTGACAACATGAATGGACCTAGAGTGTATTGTGCTAAGTGAAATAAGTGAGACAGAGGAAAGACAAATACCTTATCATTTCAGTTACATATGGAATCTAAAAAACAAAACAAATGAACAAATAGAAATAGACTCATAAACACAGAGAACAGACTGATACTTGCTAGTGGGTAGTGGGGTCAGGGGATGGGTGAAATAGGTGAAAGGGAAAAAAATTAGTGAGAATGTTTGATATCTTGATCTGGGTGATGGTTACATGAGTATATACACATGTCAAAATTCATTAAGATTTATGCATTTTATTACATGTACTTCAATTTAATAAACAAACAAATAGATTAGCATCCACCTAAAAGCAGCTGGTGGTGATGGTTATACAACATTGTGAATGTACTTAATGTCTCTGAACTGTACTCTTAAAAATAGTTAAAATGGTAAATTTCATGTTATTTGTATTGTAACACACACACACAAAATTAGCAACCATAAGCAGGGAGAAAAGGTTAGCATAGGAGATCTGTTTATTCTATTTATAGAGTAAAAGGATGTTGAATGAATAAACAGGACCTAAATCTTGATTCTGATTGCAATTACATAAATCTGGTTTCCTCCAAAGGGCTGAGAAATTCTTACTCAGATACTTAGATACTCAAACAGAAAATTATATATTAAATTAACAGCTGAAGTGAATGTGATAGCATTAGTCCAGGAAAATTGTATATCATTGGCAACTGAAATTTAAGTATTTACTACCAGTCAAATTAGAAATTATATTTCCTTATTCCTTAACCATAGCCAAGTGATCTAATATCTAGGTCAGACAACTTCCCTGTTACCTGGTAATCCTGAGGTATAAAGTTATCAATAATAAGCATCTGAAGTCGAAGCTCGCGGCTAAGTTGTCTAATGTTCTCCAGTAAGCCTTCAATTTCCCTCTGATGTTCTTGTTGGAGATCAGCCATCTACCAGAAAATCAATGAAAATATTAAGGATAAAACAAGATTTCAAATATAAAATGTTCCATCTGACATAAGGTACTGCTCTAAGAAACCTTGTAAGAGCTTACCCAGTTCTTTCACAAAAGCAATGGACAGAATGACACATCATGACATGCATATTCATTCCATGTCTTCAGTTAAGGTTGGAAATTAATTTTATCTTTAGATTTGTAAGCACACATTATGATTCCTTTAGGATTCTTAATCATACTTAATCAAAGAAATTCTTTTTAAAAAAAATTTAGAACCACATTAGCAGATGATTTCTAAAGACCAACCTCTGACTTTGCAGCCATCAGCATAGTCCAAACTTTCTTTAATTTCTTGGTCTTTCCCTGAGCTTCCTCTTGTAAACTGGTATATTTTTCTTCAATATCCAAGCGCTCTTGCTATGACAAAATTTAATAAACTTAAGAATAATTTTCCTCATTAAATCATAAATTCAATTTTTTAACAAATATATTTAGCAACTATTATGTTTCAAAGTAATCGATAATCTGCTTTAAAATTTAATTGATGCAGTTATTTAGCTTCTCGCTAGAAAAGTTTAATACCTTTAGCAAAGAGTCAATCAAAAAGAAGTCACATTACCTCTTTTTCCTCAAGTTCTCTACGAAGTTGCTCTGCTCTTTTCCTCCTTTCTTCCAGTTCCATATTAGACTCTTCAAGAAGTTTCTCTTGTTCCTCAGCTTTGGCCAACAAATCAACCCCACCAACAATTACTTTCTTCTCCAGGGCAGATAATTTTTCTAGCAAAGACTGATGCTCTTGTCTGTTGATTAAAATGAGAATACTCTACATCCACCAATTATCTACTGATTTACTAGTAGTATCATTTCCCAAAATTCAACAAGAATTTGGATATAAAATTTCAAAGCAGGAATATAATTATGTAACATCTCTACCAAATTATATCACTGTGCAGTATTAATTCATGATTTAATCTATAACTAATTTAAATTCACTGATATTTTTTCCTCCCACAGAGATGAAATAATCCAAACAGATTTTTAGAAATCCAACACATACAATGAAACCTTTTATCCAAAAACTACCTACTCTTGAGACAAAAATCAAGCTTTTAGTTACTATTCAAGTTTCTTGCTTATATATACTATGAAAAATATGAGAAATTTAAATCATGAATCCATCTCTATTAAGTTAATACTCACTGGGCCTTAAGAAGATCTTTTTCCCGTTTCTCTAATTCAGCTCTAGCCTTGTTTCTTTCTTCCTCTTCCATGTCAAGCTTTGTTTCAAGTGCTTTTCTCTCTTCATCAATTTTTGCTTGCATTTCAACCATCTTATCTGGGGAGACTTTCTTTTTACCTATTTGAGTCATTCAATTCCAACAATCACTTTAGAATCAATGTTTCAGACTGGTATAAATTTTCTTCAATATGCAAGATACATTCCCGAACAATAAATATCAACATTTTAAGGAAATCAATTGAATAATATATTTTGTATTTATTTAATTGTACTTCTATTTATTATATTCCTAGATGAACTTTATAACCAATTGCTAAATTCAAAGTGTTGTCCAACTGTACAGTGATAACTAAGAACAAAGTAAGTGCAAGAGAAGCAAACAGATGAGCATGAAAAAGGAGATTGAGAGACTGATTAATGGGAAAGCCAAAAAAATTAAAAGCAAAGATCTATGTATCTCCAAATATCATGTATGGTAAAAAAATTATGATTATTTAGTTACTTTTTTCTGAAAACCAGATACAAAATCAAGTGGTTTCTCAAAATACCTCCCCAAAATTTATTAAAATAAATGAGTAAATAAAAGACACATATTGGTAAAAAAAATGCACAGATAAAAATATCAGGCAGAACTTGCATAGTTTTAATATATATCTTCAGAGTTTTTCTGAAATTTTTGTTTAATAAAATTACATGAAAGCACTCTGCTTCATAGTATATACTTTTAAAGGAAGAAATTCTACACAGTAATTAACCAGGCATTTTACAGTTGCTAAGCTGTCAAGACACGTCATATCTTAAATGAATAACTAAAATAGATCATTTTCATGTCAAACTCAGGATCCAAAATCTCCTAAGCCAATTAAACATGCTAAGTGTCAAACAAAAGTAGAAATACTACCAAATAATAAAGATGAAAATACAGGTTCCAGGTGATCATTTTGATTATAATGTCTAATAGAGTGTTTTTTATATACATAAAATAGGTGTCCAACAAAAGTTTATTGAATGAATTTCAAAATCATGAAATTAAAATGAAAAATCAAAAAGAGAAAATAGAAACTAGCTTATTAAAGAGGTTATGAAACCACTTATGAAAGACAATTCATTTCTGGTAATACAATTTCTTTGAAACATACTTTCCTTCAGAAAAACAATCAAACTTTTCGTAGAATTGATCTCAGGCTCTCCTGAAAGCTTTTTGTCATTCTTAACTTCCTTCCCAAAGGACCACAGAAGAGTGTAAACCAGAAGAGTTTATAAATTGTTAATGTCTCCACTCGGAAGCTAACCCCTCCTGCTACCAAAAAAAGAGAACTGAGAAATGATGAAGGAGATATATTATATATCTGAATATATCCTTTCAGGAACTATGAGACAAAGAATCATTCATTTTGACTTTAATTCTTTACGATAAAATTATATTTAAAAATTCAAGAGTTAAAAATATATTATCCTTCATTTCTATAGAAATATAAGACCAAAGCAAACCTAAGCTACAAAATAAAAGAGTAAATAAAAGCAGTGATCCAAATGCATACTTTGGTGTGGTGTGATTCATTGCATTCCAAAAGTCAGGATACAGGCCTGATTCTGGGGGTTTCTTTGGCACAGTTACCTGTGTTGAACATTCTGAATTACACTATTAAAAAGTGATTTTAAAAAGTAATCTAACTCCTATTCCCAATGAATTCCTAGAAAGGATTTCCCATTGGTAATACTATTTCTCAGAAATCTGAAGGGAAAAAATATAAGTTCACACATTAAAAATCGTAACTTCCTTTCCACCTCGGAATTACAAATATTTAAAGAAAAAATGGCAAATATGTTAAGACAAAGAAAAAAACCTGTATGTGTGAAGACATGAACACTAACGGTACAGAGGAAATGATATGATCAACATGTATATTAATATTTTAGGCTTCTAGGGTTCTAATTGTTTTGCTAACAGTTAAAAAACACATAGTTTCAAAACCCATTAATGCAGTGAAATAAAAATATTTTGTATGTAAAATATAAAAAGCACATGCCTATTGATGAATTACTACTATGTCTGAATTACATTATCTATTCAAAACCATTCCAGTAATATTTTCAAACTGATGGTCTAGCAGTAAAAATCTTGTGCTCTTACATTTCCATAAAGATGGCCACGCATATACAGTGAGGTTCAATTTCAAAAGTCTAATATTTAACTACCATATTATTGTAACCAGAATTACACTGATAAATCATTATACTTCTCCCCAAATAATATTTTAAGCTAAATGTGAATATGTACCAATTCTCCTAACCAAGCACTTAAGAAACATGAGATCTGGGGAGGGGAAAAAAATGTTGACATCAACCAATCAAACTAAAAACCCTTCTTTAAGTATTGCCTAAGAGAATTTAGCACAAAATTGTAGTAAATAGTTTAATGTTCCTGTCACAGAGTATTTAATTAAGCCAAACATGAATAGTAATATTTTTAATTGTTCTTTGCTATGTGTTCTAACTACAACTGTGAAGGTGAAATTTGGCAAGGTAAAGTTAAAAGAATTTCAGGGAAGTGTTAATTGAATTAATTTTGTTTTCATTACATGAGCACCCAGGGGCATAAGTAGGCTTTTGATTCCCTGCTTTTAAAAAAGAGAAGAAAAATGCTTGAATGTGGAATCATTTATATTTGTATTCCCAAAATTTGTCTTAATGGGTCTTTAAGAATTTAGGAAAAAGACCATGCCATCTGGTTCCAGTGATGTGTTTATTTTTGTCTACTTTGTTAATTAAGTCTGGAACATCCCATGTGTTTGTCACTGTCACTCTAATATTTCTAAGTAATTCCCCTAAAAAGATCATTTAGGAAACGAGAATATTTCTAATATCTTCCTCAATAAAAACTGAAACTTATTTTTGAGAAAAAGGAAGTTTTTTTAAAATACAAAAGATGGATACTTACCTCGTAAAAAATTCTCAGATTAAAAAAATGTAATATAGTTAAATAAAAAGTTCTTTATAGTTTAATTAATCGTACAACATGGAGTGCAAATCAATCACACCAACCTGCTTGGTCTTTCAATAAGAAGTAGTAAGCAAATCGTAGACAGGAAGCACATGCACAGAGATGAGGAGGAAAAAGAAAAACATTATTTCTCTTGTAGAACAAAGAAAAATGTGTAATAGCATTTATTTATAAGTATAGAAATAAATCATTATCAAAACTGAAATAGTTTTATTTAAAAAGAAAAGCATATTCAACACAGAGATGTAATTTAAATGAGGAAATATGAAGATTAATTTAGTCTAAGATTACAATTCAAATCAATCTCAAGAGCTCACGCTGACTCCCAAACCCCTACACATGCAGTTCAGCACTTTGGGTCATACTAACAGCAGCCATTGGACTGGAAACCTGCTAAGACCTGAGAAGTACTCTAAAAGGGCAAAACAGAAAATTATGCCAATTAAAAAAATTAGTAAATTAGAAGTAGCAAAATTCACATTGTCCATTTTCAAAATTCCCCAATTCAATGTTCTTCTAATATAAGGATCCATTACAGGTGTGTTTCCCTTTAAGAAAATCCACCACAAAACTTAACCAACTAAACACATAAATTAGATTTTTTTTTTTTGCAGTGATTTGTAGTAATTTGCAGTGATTACTTGATTAACAAAAGGATTTAATAAAAATTTTTTAAAGACGACAGTAAGCTCTTCCAATATATTTTATTTTCCAACTTGATTTATAACAGTTTTTTCAGAAAAACCACTTGTTGCATAGTCAAGTACACCTGTATAATAACAAACTTGCATTCAATCTATTAGTACATTAAGATTAATTATAATAATGATTCTACAGAGGTAAAATCAACTGATGACTAAAGCAAAGAATAGAAAAGAAGGCCGTTCATATTTTTAAAAGGAAAGATACAATTTGCAACAAAAGGGATAGAGCTAGAGGGTATTATGCTCAGTGAATAGCCAGGCGGTAGAAGACAAATACCAAGTGATTTCACTCGTTTGTGGAGTATACCAGTGAAGCAAAATTGAAGAAACAAAACAACAGCAGACTCACAGACTCAAAGAAGGGACTAGTGGTTACCAAAGGGAAGGGGGTGTGGAGGGAGGGATAAGGGAGGGCACACGGGGAAGGCAGTATAGCACAGAGAAGACAAGTAGTGACTCCATAGCATCTTACTATGCTGATGGGCAGTGACTATAATGGGGTATGTGGTGGAGACTTGATAATAGGAGTGAATGTAGTAACCACAATGTTGCTAATGTGAAACCTTCCTAAGATTGTATATCAATAATACCTTTATAAAAAAAAAGCCTTTAAGTTTGCCATAAGTTTAGACAGATCCTTCATAAGCACCTTCTTATGAATTTGAATTCTCTAATCAGACCATAGAAAGTTTCTTAAAATTAATCAGGTAATTTAGAAATAGGGATGGCCATTTGAAATAAAGTACTCTTCAATTTTCCTTTACTTGCTTCAAACTTTACTTTTTTTTAAATTTGGAAGCTTTTAATCTTAAGTTACCCCTAAAATAGGACTCCTTAGTGTAAAATCTTTATAACTGTAAAACATGTTACAATGGGCACTAGTGTACTTCTTGGAATTCAGGATTTGCTATTACATGTCCCTTACACTGACTAGGATTAGAAATTTATCAGGGAACACAACAAAGGAACAGAAAGATTTATTATTTTATACAGCTTACTTGCTCTCTTTACATTATCTCAATTGCAAAAGCATGAATCTCTCTTCCATTGTCTCAAACATAAGCTTAAGCATATGTTTTAACAACTATGGTTAAATGGAAGCAATGAAGAGGGTGGAAGTCATCACATGCTTTGTTCTACTGAGAAATCCAACATGTATTCTTTAAGTAAAGAAGGCAGCGGGGCAGCATTTCTCAGACGAAGCCCGTGGGTTAGCACTGGAGTGTTTAAACGCCCCACTCACTAGGAGGGATTCATCCAGAGGCCTGTCCAGGGCAGAACAGGTGGCGCCCAAGCTTCTGCTGCTGCCCAGAGGGAACCAAAAGCCAGTGAATGAGCACAAGAGGAATTCAGTTACAGAAAGAATTTTAAAGGACAACCAAGCTTTGTATTAAAGAACCAAAACTTACTTTCCCTTAAAACCAGTCTTGGTAAATGTATTCATAGTCTCTCACTGCAAAGCCACAGGGGAATTAGAAACTGTATTCTTTTAAGCATTTACTATGAGCAAACCCCACTATTCACCTAAAACATAGTAATTCAGAGGATTAGAATGACAAGAATAAAAAGTAAGTAAGTCACCTGGTGACATTTAAGTTTATTTAATATATTTAGTTTGATAAGTTAAAGGAACTGAGTTTTAATTTAAAGTCATGCACAGTTAAATTATAGGAATGATAAATTGTTCTTCACAATAGACAGGTCGGTTTGTCTCCAATTTCACTCTTTTCCCTCCAAAACATCTATCAGATATAATAATATATGTTTAAGGTTTCAAGGCAAAATTTTGAGAGGCTCATTGAAAATTAAAATATTTCTAAGCCTAGAAGGAAGGTATTTTACTATTAAACATTTTAAGATATTAAGCAGTAGCATTTTTTCCTTTTTAAAATTGTATTTTTACTAAATCTAGTAATTGCCTTAGCTTTGAATAGTGCATGAAAAAATAGGTGTGAACACAAAACCATTTCTCTAAATCAAGAGCCAGCAAACATTTTCTGTAAAGGGACAGATAAAAAGACTATGGCTTTGTGGGCCATATAGTCTCATGTGAAAGAAGCCACAGACCATATATAAACAAATGAGCATGGCTGTTTAAAAAAAGTTTATACACAAAAACTGGTGGTGGGCTGGATTTGGCCAGCAGACTGTTTTCTGCCAACTCCTGCTCTAAATCACTCTTTTCCTGTCTCTTGAAGTTATAGAATCTTTATAGTTTATAAATCTGGGACTCCTGATCAAGCAGTGGTGGGTTTATTTTCAGCAAGATCATTTTCATAAGACAAGCAAAATATGCACTAGCTTGAAAACAATGAGCCACATTAACGGAAGAGAGTTCTGAAATAAATACATAGGGTAAAACGAATTGAAATATAGACCATTATAATATGTCTGTCTCTCTCTTGCATATTATCTATATCTTTATCACGGTCAACACAGTCTTAATTCACACTTGGCAACAAATGCCCCATAATAGGATAAGAATTAGAGTACATCTTATAATGAAAATGAAATTAAAATATAGAATCTCCAAATTTATTACTTGAAAATTCAGGCTTCTAAAGCCTAATCATGCTTGAGAAAAATTCTGCATTATCCTAATTTCCTAAAAAATTGAGGTTCCTAACACAGGTGAAAGTCCCCCACACAAAATTAAAACCCTACATGAAATCTTAAAATGGTATATCCACTATCACAGATTTTTACAATTCTGAATTCTAGAATAAAAAAACAGAGTGTATGACATTATGATTCAGCTATAAATGGGAGATCAATATGGAAGAAAAAATAACACAAAGTTAATCAAGTATACAGCATACCTCCTGTTCAAATTACTACAGTAAATAAAAATGGCGAAATAAAAGGTGTACACTCAAGCACCTTAGTAATGTTAAATCGTCATTAGGTGGCAATCCAGTTAATTTCTAGAACACAAAAAAGAACTTACCCCTCCTTTTCTTCCTTTTCTCCCCATCTTCTCCAACCTCACCCTCTTCATCGTCATCCTCCTCTGAACCACTGATATCAGAGCCTGATATTTCTTCTCCTTGAATATAAGTTTAATACAATGATTTTTATTTTGTACAATGTCATCGGCTATTTAGGAAATGCCTTTATCAACTTTTTATTGACCTAAATAAACCTTATATTAGTATTCCTAGACACTGCATCAGATACGCAAACTTCAGAAATAGATATGATTGATATACACAAAGGCTTTGTTTTTAAAGTTCCTAAAGAGAAGTTAAATTCCAATCCATTTAAAATTTCAAATGATCACTTTAAAACAGTTCTAAACAGATATAAAAATTACATGTTGGAGTTACTGTTTCAGTTTAAAAATCTGATCACTTTTGGAGACCATTTTCTCCTTGGTTTTCTGTTTAAGAATTTAAATAATTCATTCGACCTGCATATATATATTTTTTGGTATCATTAATCTACAGTTACATGTGCAACCTGCATATTTTTTAAGAGCCATAAAACTGTCATCTTAACAAAGTGATCCTACTTTTAGGACCATATTACAAAAAATTCATTAAAGAAAAAGGGTTTATTTGTACAAAGATTATATTAACTTAAAAAAATAAAAATCAAATAAAAGGGAATAATTAAGCTAATATTAACACAGATCAGTACTATATTACCTTCAAAGTAGTTAAAAATACTACTGTCCACACATGAAATGTCTAAGAAAACAAAGGTAATTGGGAAAAAAAGTAAAATATACACCGATCACAAAGCTATATTTGAATCTGTAAATAAAGAAAGGAAAAAGATCACAGAATCTTTGGAGAAGAAATTCATCAAAAATATTTTGTTCTGTAGGCCTAGAAACAATGGCATCCTGGCAGCAATGAGCACACCTACTGCCTAGTCTTTGTTTCCAAATACCATTCTCCAATGAAAGGAACCCAGGAGAAATCCTGGGTAGGAAAAATACAGGACCTTTGTATTAGTCTCATATCTCCCCACAATATATATGTTAATTACAAAGGAAAAAATAAAATAGTAAATCTGTAATGGAGAAACTGTGCAGAATTATTAAAAGAACTATAGACAAGCCCAAAACTGAGGGACATTCTACAACTGTATGACAAGTACTCTTCAAAAGTTCCCAGATCATGAACAACAGAGAAAAACTGAGGAACTGCAGACTGCAGGAGACTAAGAGGACATGACAACCAAATGCAATGTATTCTACATTGGTTCCTGGACTAGAGGGAAAAGGGCATTAGAGGAAAAACTCAAAATTTGAGTAAGATCTATAGGTTAGTTGATAAGTTTGTGTCAATGTAAATTTCCTGGTTTCAGTAATTGTACTATGATTATGTAAGATGTTAATATTAGAGAAAGCTGGGTGATGAGTATATAGGAACTCTCTTTATTTGCAAGTTTTCTATGAATCTAAGATTATTTGAAAATAAAAAGTTAAAAAAACTATACTTTTAATGTTTTACCTACTTTTTTATTAACTAGATTATAGAATTCTATTAACTGGATTATAAAAACAATGTCAAAAGAACATAACAAAATGAAATGTGTTAAAAATAAAGTCAGCATTACCATATGACCCAGCAATTCCACTTTTGGGTATATACACAAAGAGTTGAAAGCTAGGACTTGGACAGATATTTGTACACTCAAAAGCAGCATTATTCACAATAGTCAAAAGGCAGAAGCAGCCCAAGTGTCCATCAGTGGATGAGTGGATAAACAAAATGTGGTCTAAACACAGAGTGGAATATCATGCAGTCTTAAAAAGGAAGGAAGTTCTGATACATGTTATAATATGGATGAACCTTGAGGACATTATGCTAAGTAAAATAAGCCAAATACACATTATATGAAGCAAATAGAATAGTCAAATTCATAGAGATAAAAAACTGAATAGTGGTTACCAGGGACTAAAGGAGAGAGGGGGATGGGAAGTTACTGTTTAATGGGTACAGTTTCATTTTGGGATGACTAAGAAGTTCTGGAGATCGATGGTGGTGATGGTTGCAGAACATGTGAATGTACTTAATGCCACAGAACTATATACTTAAAAATAGTTAAAATGGTAAATTTTATATTAAGTATATTTTGCCACAATAAAAAAATGTAAAAAAACAAATAAAGTCAACAAAATAAAGGTATGAACTTCACATCAGCTAATCTAAGTAATTTAAAATCTTTAAAACATATTGACTAAAATACCACCTAGTGGTCGCATTTAAAACACCAAATTTCGTATCTAAGAGGTACCTCAATTACTACTTTTTCTCAATAATCTCACTCAAGTTTATTAAATCAGTACTTTCTCCAAATGTTTGTGATGTTGGTGTCTCTGGAACTCACATCTGATCTAACCAGTTTCCCCACAGACTGAAAAGAAGCAGTTTCAAAGCCCTCTCTGTTTTCCTGGTATGCAAAGGAGCCCCATGTGATCAGTTCTTTGCATGAAGAAACAGGAGTCACACTGAGCATTCCATGGTAGTTAAGTTTCTCACCCTCATGAACAAGGTCTCAAACTTTCTAACCTTCTAACATAATTTGTTAGAATAACATAACTTTGGAAAGAACTTCCAAAATAGAATCTCATGTTCAAATGTAAGTATGAAAGTGTATTTTCAAGGCCATGCAATAAAATTTTACCTACAGTAATCTTAGTTTACCCATGACTCTCACAGCTTTCTTCAAACAATAGTGACTGATATGTATCATAAAGAACCTTGATTATTTTCACCTAAATAGATATACATAGATGGTAGAACTTGCTCTTATACAGAAACAAATAAAAATTCAGTATTTAATAAGTGGTCATATGAATCCTCAAAAGGTCATGGGGATTGAGATGGAGCTTTAAATTAAATGAATTTTTAAAATCACATTAATAAATATTACATAATTTTACCTGAGCTTAATAATAAAATGCTAAAGTATGTAAGTGTCAAATTACCTTACAGAAATGTTCCTTTAAATATTAATGTTAGAGGCTCGAAGAATTTTTACTAGGTGGTTTTTATTAGAACATTTAGTGATTAGGCAACATACTTTTAGCTAACATTAAGGTTAATATTTTGAGGAAAAGTTACCTTCTTCAAGCTTTTTTTTCAGTTCTTCTATTTCTTTCTGAAACTGACGAAGCAAAGCATCCTTTGGATCTTCATTAATTCTAGCTTTATTTTTAATATTCTTAGCACGGTTAGCATACCGTAACGTACTGATAGTTTCATCATAATTGTAATCTGCTGGCCCAATATTTGCACACTGTTGAATTAGAAATACAAAACTAAACACTTGACACTTGATACAGTTAAAATCAATACTACCGTTACAAATATACCAAAAAGAATTTTTGAAGCGTATTTCCACTCTGACCTTCTTGAAAAAGAAAGCATCAATCACATGGATTTCCAAGCAACACCATTAGGGGCCAGTACACATAAAGAATAACCACATGTCAAAAAAAGTAAAATTGTTTTTAAAAATGTTATGCACATCAATTATTGGCATAAACAGAAATCTTAAATTTGTCTGATGATAAATATACCACCTATTAAGTCTTACCATCATGGTTTTTGAATTTCCTCCCAAAGAATCCTGAAGAAGACGAGTCAATTTGGAATTACGATATGGCACATGAGTGCTTTTTCCATCAACCAAGGCAGAAATTACATTACCAAGGGTGGAAAGTGAAAGATTGATTTTTGTAGCTTCCTTTAGGCGTTGTCCAGTAGCTCCAGTTTTTGCTTGTCTTTCTGAACCCTAGCAATAATCAGAGACAGAAATAATGTTACAATAAAAACTGTACAGAATATTCTTCCCAAAGTTAAAAAAATATTTTTTTAACTAAAAAAATCTAATGTGATATCTGGAATTCACTTCAAGACAGTACAGGATGGGAAGAAGTGGCTGAGGGTAGAGAGGAAACAGGACAAGCTATGAACAATTAATTGCTGAAGTTGGGTAATGGTTCATGGGCGATCATTATACTACTCTATTAACTTCTGCATAGATTCAAAATATTCCATAATAAATAATAAGTTAAACACATAAACAAGTATGTAACTTAAAAGTCACATGTAAATCACAGCTTTTCACTTGAATTTTTATTCATTTATAAAATACAAAGAAAATAACAGTTACTTCTTAATAGTATCCTGTTACTTACAGCAAGATCTACAAGATGGAGCTTCCCCATCCTGACATGCATGTTACCATCAATGCCTTTTTCACTGCATTCTATAGTAATTGTAAAAATGGCATGGGAACGGGAACTGTGTTCATTCATATTAGTTGCACCAACAGAACCTTGAATAAAGGGAGGGAAATTCTTTAAAAGTATAACAATAGGGAGTGCCTTTGAAAATAATTCAGTACCATAATGGTTTAAAATACTTAATGTCATAAGAGCCAAAGCCAGAGATCATGACTAACCCATAGAAGCACAGGTGTATTTAGCCATTATTAGAAATTTATCTGACAATTTATGCTGATAGCAAAAGAATTTATCTTATTAAAAAGGTAGTTTTAGGACAAAAGAATTTCAATCACAAGTATTACTGACTACAAAATACTAATTTGAAAATTTTCAGCTCTTCCAGCTGTCTTAAAAAATATTATTTTCTGGGACTCTAAGCCACAGAAATACTTGCACATTTGCATTAGATGATAAAAGGATATTCAGTGCAGCACTGATCACAACAGTGATAGATCAGAAGCAACCAACAGGACAGTGGTTAATCAATTAAGGATTACTAAGCAGTCCTTTAAGATAGTTCTGTATGACATGGAAAGACATACGTAACAAATGAAACAAAAAAAAAGAGAGGAATATATAATCCAATTTCTGTAAAACAAAAGCATCCATTTAAAATATATTAATTACTTGTGTGTGTGTAAATATTTTACATGAATATATTGTGTAAACAAAGGAAAAGGTCTGTTTTTTTTATGATAGTCACGTATTGGTTTTATTCTTAAATTCCAAAGTATTTAAAAAGCACTAGGTTAATCTTGCCTAATGTCAATAACTTCTCCATGAAAGCTTTGATATTAGAATTTAAACATTAAAAGGGCATTCTTTATTTGCATATGGCTATATTAGAAGCCAGACAACCAGAATGTAAACTGCACTGATTAAGAAAAGTCAAGTCCAATGAAAGAAGGCAAATGAAAAATCAGTGAAAGAAATGCAATGATCTGTGACTCTATATTGTATTTTTCTATTTTCTTTTAAATCAAATTATGAATTTATGCATTTTTCCAATAATTAAAAAAACTACTAAATGACACCTCTTTGAATCATTTGATCAGTAGTGATACATAAAAAATTTCCAGAGTATTGGATCTTATTTTATCTTGTTTTTTTCTACTTAACTTCATCTCCTATGATTATTTCCCTGTAAAAAACTTGAAAATTTTACCAGAACTGATTTTGCTCTTCCCTCACTGAGAGAGATTTGGGATCGTTCCCCATTTCAGGTCCTCACAGGGAACACTAATATGACCATCTTTGAGAAGATACCTTTCTTCCTCTTTAATCTTTAAGATTATTTCCCTGGGATGTCTTTTCCAAACTAGAATTACCAGGTCAAAGGGTAGGAGTAGTTTTATAGCTATGTGAACATAAAATCACACTGTAGCACTGTTTTTCAATTTGGAGTGGGAAAGAACATAAAATCATATTAAATCTTTTAATACCTATTGTTTTTGCAATTTATGTAAAGCATGCGATTTAAAATTTCATTTTTCTATCTTTCTGGTTACAAAAACAAAGCAATGCAACAGACATGCTGTTAAACAGTGGCCTACATTGAACTCTATAGTCCCTAGGAGAGAACTGGCGGCAACCAAGTAGACTCAATGCTCCAATCTATTAACACATCATGTAATGGAAACAAAACAAAAAAAATTCTCATAGCTTTCATTTTTGTCAAATATTATTTTGGGATAAAAAATTAATTTATGTTTTTCAATAGGATATAGAAAATTTTATCCTATAAACATGCCTGCATATGTATAAACTCATGTATATATAAGAATTTTATTACAGTATTGCTCATAATAGCAAGATTGAAGACAACACCAAAGTCCATCAGTGAAAGACTGGGTAAATAAATTACGTAGATCCATCAAATTAATTACCAGAGTTATTTTTAAATGCCTATAAATGTACCAGTATGTGTTAGTGTGAAATGATCTCCAAGATAATATCATTAAGTGAATAAAGTTTATGATTATCTGATTCATAAGGAAAGAGGACAAGCACTCTCTCTAAAAACACACATGTCTACGCACACATAGGCTGTATCAGGAAAGGCACATGAGAAACTAGTTGCCAGAGGGATGGGGAACAAGGTGACTGAGACACAAGGGTGGGAGAGAGACTTTCATGCCTTTTGAATTTTATACCATGTGTATGGATTACCTATTCAGAAAGATAATTTTTCAAAGAAAAGGATTATGGTTTAAAGGTGGGAAAACACTGTCTGCAGAAATACTAACCAATTTACAATGATGCCTATAATTTAAATGTACCTCACTAACTTAAATTTGCATTTTAGTTGCTAGGTAGGCTGTGTATTTGTTCCTGAGATGACTGGCGTATTTCTGAAGTGTAAAATTAACTATTTCTAAACTGTCCACCAGTAAAAAGTGGGTACTAGTTTTATATTTTTATCAATTTTTCATCTATTTATATTTGTAACAGCAGCTTTTATTGTCAGATTCCCATCTCTGTTTTCCTCTTGATAGTTATTTTACTATATTCCAGTATGATTAAACTTTGTATTGTTATGTTGGAACTTTTCTTTTTGGACATTTGTACTAAATGGCTAATTCTTGGACTCATTCTACTTCTTAATTAAAAATATTTTCCTTTCTCCTATTTTAAGTCTTTAAATATCTTTATCTTTATTTCATTTTACTTCTCATTAGAATTTTTTAAGTTTTCTTTGAACAAGTCTCACATACCAAGTTAAATTAATTCTTAGGTAGTTAATGGGAGGCTTTGGTCACTACTATGAATAGAACCTTATGTTAAAAAATATTTTTAATTAAATAAGCAATACATGAACATATTCTGGTGTAAAAAATTAAGAAATAGACATACAAAAAACATTAAATGAAAGCTCCCTTCACCCCTTTTCCCAATCTTACTTACCGTTCCTTAAAGGTAACCACTATTAAATATCTTTTCATTTTGTATTTCACATACACAGATGTGGTCTCACACACACACACATACACACACACACACACACACACACACACACACACACACACCCCAAATATATAGGTTAATATCTTGACTTTTTGGTAAATACATAAATGGGATAATGCAGTACATATTGTTCTGTACTACTTTACTTTCTTTTCATTAACAATGTATCCTGAAAATCTTTCAGGTCCCTACATGTAGGTTTAACTCATTGGCTTTTTTACAGCTTCACTGTAGTCCACAACATTTTTGTACCATAATTTATATAATTAACATTTTATTTATATTTAGATTGTGTCAAGCTTTTTGCTGTTAGAAGTAATGTTGTGCAATAAGGCATTTTTTTATACCTAAAAATTATTTTTCCAGAATATACATTTAGAATTTTAAAACACTGGGTCAATAGGAATACATTTTAAAAATTTCAACACTGTTATACTGCCCTTCAAAAAGGCTATACCACTTTATATTCCCATCACCAGTGCCCATTTCTTCAGAACCTCACCAACCTAGATATCCTTTCATCCAAACTATTTACCACTGTTGTTTTAATATGCATTTTTCTGATTACCTGTGAAGTTGAACATCCTTTGATATGCTTATTACTGTGTAAAGTTCCTCTGTGAATCACATATTCATACATATCTTCTTATTTTCCTGTTAAAATTTGGTCTTTTTCTATTACTTGGTTTATTAGAGTCAATGGTTTTTTTAAATGTTTAACTTCCTTGAGTTTGCTAGATTTATAGCCTAGTCATAAAAACTTTTTAAAAATCTCTAATTGCTGTTAGCATCATCACTAGTACTAGGTTTGGGGCATCTATGTATTAAATATTACTAAAGCTATTATTCTTTAGACAAAATTTGAAACAATTACTAAAAAGTGCCATTTTATTTGATTCTGTTTTGCTTTTCTTGTCAACAGAAGAGAAGCAGAATACTGCCTGGTTAATGCTGACAGATGGCCTAGGTCTAAATAGTCACTCTGTCACTTTTTAAGTAGTATTAACCTTGGACAAGTTACCTAAACTAAGTCTCACTTTTCTCAATCATTAAAATAGGACTGTAATACCTTCATAGTCCATTGTGAGGATTAAAAGAGATCATTTTCATAAAGCACTTGGCACTAGCATTTGCCACACAGTAAGTGCTCAATAAACATTACCAATATTATTACAGCTGATAAGAGACTGAGTATTTCAAAGATATAGCACTATTACTAAATTTTGGACAGCATGGAAAGCAATCTGAGATATCTTTCATTCATATATGCTCTCTAAATAGTAAAAAATCAGAGTAAGGGTTTTCAAGAAATCTAAAAACCAGTCTCTATAGGGCAAAGTGTCATACCAAATTTGTTTCTAAACCAGCCTACTCAATGCGTAAATGTTCAATCACAATTATGCACTACACTTACGATTCTTGTGGCCTAGTGTCATAATTCTATCCATATCATCAGCATTATTTACCACATAAGCTGATAAATCTTTGATATAAACTCCCACATCAGGTCTTTCTTTAACCTAAGGGGAAAAAAACAAAAAGTCTTTACACATATGTCCAGATTCTTCCACAGGTATTTATTGAAATCCATGTGTTGGACACTCTGCTAGATGGTGAGGACACAGTAATGAACAAGGCAGGCACAGCCTCTACACTTGTGGAGCTGACAATCTACAGGAAGAGCATACAAGGAAATAATTATGCACAAAAATCATTTTATTTCAATTGTAATAATGCCATGAAGAAAAAAATACAGGGCAGTATGAGAACACATTATAGAGAGACTTAATCTAGTTAAGCAGGGACAGGATAGCCTTGAAGAAATCTGGGTTGGGGTAGAAGGAAAAGAGCATGTGCAAGGATTGATTCTAAAATGGAAAAGAACCTAGGTACTTAGAAAATATATAAAACAAACAAAGCCAAAATGGCTGGAAAGAATACACAGCAGGGGGGAAATAGGTGGGGTACCTGGCTATAGACAGGTAGGCAGAGGTAAGATGAAGCATAATTACTTAACAGCAATTTGAAGCCACTGGAGGATTTCCAATAGTTGAGTGAAATAATCACATCTATGGAATCCATGTAAAAATATTACCTTTCTGGGAGTAACCTTGTGAGAACCTTTACCAAATTTGAAGAATGTTTTGAGAATAGATTTGCTTAAATTAGATAGTTTTAGAAATACAAAATTCACTTCCCTAGAAGTCAAGTCACCCTACCAGTCAACAGAATAAAGTGAAACTGAGGCAGACAGAGGCTTGTGGCTGCCAGAGAGGAGAGTCATTCCACAGGTAGTAAGATCGCATAGACAAAGGTGACAAAGTTTAAAAAACAATCCCAGAGACAAAAGTCACAAGGCCAGGCATTCCAAATTTCAGGTGTTGATCCTATGTCTAATTAAGGATTCTGGAGGTTTTGGTCTCTTTTATAACAATTTATAAGATATATTTATACATTAGGAAAAAATGTCATGGGAATATAAATTAAGCCCTAATTTTATTGGTAATAAAGGAATGTGTTGGTCTTCATAAACTAGTGGGTTTCAAACTGTACTCTAACAAGCCTGAGAGGATCTATGGTGGCATTGAGGGAGCTACTGTGATAATTTGGGGGTTTCCAGGCCCCGACAAGCCCTAAAAAGTACTTCACTTTCATGTATTTTACACACTGCACTTCCACATGTGGTTTGGTTTGAAGAAAGTGTTTAAAAATTACTAGTCCTTCCAAACCAATGCTTCTCAGAAAATCTATAGTAAAGAACAGTGTATGTTTCTAATATGGCAAACTGGTATTTCTGAAAAATGCAAACATCATGCCCTCGGATGCCAGGGCAATGTCAAATTACCATAAAAATTTTAAGGCATTTATTCTCACTTTCTATGTTTAAATCATTGTAGATTGGAAACAAACATTTTTCAAACTGGCATCAGCATGCAAAGTCTACATTTACCATCACAATAGGATTATTAATGCAAAATTTAATTAGCAGATGTACATAAACTGATTAGTTATGAAAGATGAAGAAATCACATATGATTTCTGAAAGTTTTAAAAATTAGGTAGTAATGCCATCAAAGAATTTTTATCATAAAGCATAGAAATTTAATTTCTGTAACCAATATGATATACAACACTGAAACAATGGACCTCAGTGGGACTCCCTCACCCAGAATGTTTTAGAAATTTGTGAATGAGTTTCTGGTTTACTTGAAGATGCTATCAGTACTCATAAGCAGGGGTCATGAATACTAAACATCCTGAAATGGGTGGGATGGTCTCAATCAATGAGGAATTGTCCCACACAACTTTGAATGTCCTATAAAGTCAAAGTGCTTTTCCATGATGATAATAGTAATATAGAAATGCAGGAGAACTTTATTTTGCTCATAACTCTAACAAGAGCTAGTCACTATTTTAAAACACCACGTCACTAACAGTAACAGCAATCAAGGTGTTTAGATCACCAATACATCTGAAGTGTTTGCATCGGTAGCTCTTGTAGTCATGACAATTATATACACCTCTGACTACTTCATTATGTCATTGAACATCACATCTAAGAATTTATGTAATGAAATACTAGCATTTTATTTTTAAAGTACTTTTATTCTCTTTTATAGTATAATTTGGAAGTATATTGATATTTTTTACATTATGGGTGTAGGTAGATTTTATCATCTATGAGGTTTATTTCAGGATAGTCAAAGGGGCATTACAATATGTATGTCGCAAACAGGCACTGTGTCTAATATGGTTGAGAACCACTGACAAGACTGTTTCTGAGAATAAATCTGATCTATAATTACTGGTACAAAGATGGAAATGTTCTTTCTAAATGATTTTTATTCTAATAACCTGTGCAATAAAATGATAAACTTCTAAAAAGCAACAAAGTATCCATCAAAACTGAAGACAACAAAAAATAAACTTATCTCTACATTTTCTATGCACACATAATAATTATAGAATAAGCCTCATTAAGGTCCAAAAAAAAAAAAAACCCTAAGCCTGTAATGTATCACTCCAAAACCTTATCTTATATAGTAAATTTAAAAATAAAAAAGCTAACATGTATTAAATGCTTTATTATGTGTCAAGTATTGATTTAAAATTTGTATTACTTTGTTAATGTTACCAATAATCCTGTGAAGTAAATACCATTATTTCCACGTAGCAAAACTAAGGCTCACAGAGGTTAAGTAACCTGAATTCAAGCCAAAATGGTAGGCCCTCAAAAACCACCTTCTTAATCCTAGATTATACCACCACCATTCACCTGCTACCTGATCTTGAAATTCCTCTAGGTTTCAGCTTTCACATCAATAAAATTGAACTGCTGAGAAGATGAAATGAAATGTACTACTATGACAATTCATTGCACTGAATGCCTACCACCACATTATAAGAGCTTAGTAATAGTACCTGTTTGTTATTCTGCATGTATTCTACACTATTATCCAATGGTGGTTACTATTATTCTATATCCTATTTTATTGTTATCCTACATACATTATTCTCTATTTTACTGACAATGCAATTCCAATAAAAATTCCAATATGAATATTTTAAAGCTAATATTTTCTTTATGTTTGTCTCATATCCTGAAGTATTAAAATATTTGACAATATTTACCAATCATTTACCACCTGATTTAACAATCCTGCTTCAGGAATTTATCCTCAGAAATGCCTGCCTATGTATGAAATGATATATGTACAGGATATTTACTACAGAATTGTTTGTAAGAGCGAAAGAGAAGAAGCAATCCAAGTGTTCATCAGAGGGCTGGCTAAATAAACCTGAATTATGCCCATACAAAAAATACTACACATGTTTAAAAGTGGACAGAAGAGAAAAAAGAATGAGGAAGCTTTCTCTGTACTGATATGGAAAGACTGCCCAATCTACTTTTCAGTGAAATAAGCAAAGTGCAGTGGGGGAAGGAAGAGTCTTTTCAATAAGTGGTGCTTAGATAAACAGATGTCCACATGCAAAAGAATGACATTGATCCTCTACCTCACACCATATATAAAAATTAACTCAAAATGGATCAAAGATCTAAATATAAGGGCTAAAACTATAAAACCCTTAGAAGAAAAGAAAGATACAAATCTTTGTGACCTTGGATGAAGCAATGGTTTCTCAGATATAACACCAAAAGCACAAGCAACAAAATTAAATATAAATTGGGCATGATCAAGTTCGTGCTTTATAGAACACCATCAAGAAAGTGAAAAGACAACGCACAATGGGAGAAAATTTTTTTCAAATCAAGTATCTGATAAGGGACTTGTATCAAGAATATATAAATACCATTACAACTCAATAACAAAAAGACAACCCAATTAAAAATGGGCAAAGGATCAGAAAAGACATTTCTCCAAAGAAGGTATATAAGCATGTTAAAAGATGCTCAACACCATTAGCCATCAGGGGAATAGAAAACAAGCCCACAGTGAGACCACTTTACACCCAGTAAATGCCTATAATAAAAGACAGACAAAACAAGTGTGGATGAGGATGTAGAGAATTGGAAACCTCGTACATTGCTGGTGGGAATGTAAAATGGTACAGCCACTGTGGAAAACAGTTTGGCAGTTCCTCAAATGGTTAAAAATAAAGTTAGCACATGATCCAGCAATTACACTCAGAAGTATATAACCAAGAGAATTTATGACCACATAGTCACACAAAAACTTGTACAAAAATGTTCATAACAGCATTATTTGTAATAGACAAAAAGTATAAACAACCCAGATGTTCATCTGACAAAGTAATCAATAAAATCTGAGCTACAAAGCACCACTGTATTCCATACAATGGAATATTATTCAGCAACAAAAAGAAATTAAGTACTGACACATGCTATAACCTAGATGGACCATGAAAAATTATGCTAAGTAACAGAAGCTAGCCACAAGGACAACATATTGTATTATTCCTTTATATGATATCCAAAATAGGCAAATCTATAGAGACAGAAAGTAGATTAGTGGTTGCCTAGGACTGGAGAGAATTAGAGGGAGGAGAAGGTAACAGCTAAGGGATATGGAGTTTCTTTTTGGGGTAATGGAAATGTTCTAAAATTGTGGTAATAGCTGCACAACCCTACAAATATATCAAAAGCCACCAAACTGTAGGCTTTAAATGGGTGAATTGTATGGTACATAATTATATGTCAATAAAGCTGTTTTAAAAAAATGAAGTACCTATTCACGCTATAACATAGATGAATCTCAAAAACATTATACTAGTGAAAGAAGCCAGACACAAAAGATCACATATTGTATGATTCCAATTCTATAAAATGTCCAGAACAGGCAAATCCATAGCAACAGAAAGTAAAGTACTGGTTCCTAGGATGTAGGGAGAAGAGGGAATGGGGAGTGACTCCTAATGGGCACAAGGTTTCTTTCTGGAGTAATAAAAATGTGTTCTTTCTGGGGTAACAAAAATGTTCTAGAATTACATAGTAGTAATGATTGCATAACTATGTGAATATACTAAGAACCACTAAACTGTATATATTAAAAGGGTGAATACTATGCTATGTGCATTATATATCAATTAAAAAAAATAATGAATGTGAATCAGCTACACTTGTCAGTTAATAATAGCATAATGTACCAATTTACAAATTTTGAGGTTATCTGATATTTGTGCATATAATTTCACATTTCCCTTTTCTAAAATGCATGATGAAAGTAGTTTTTGGTGCCAACCTATTATTCAAAAGTACACAAATTAGAATTTCTCAATCAGGAAATTTGGTTTTTCTTCAGGTAAAAGAAAGACTGAAAACACTAGTATTTGTGACTACATCCATAATTAGTCTTAATACCTATATCTTTGACACTTTAAAAATTTATGACTTAAATTCTGGGGTACTCTTGGGCACTCACACCAAAGAATGAAAACTTACATTCACATAAACACCTGTGAAATATTCATAATTTTTTTATTCATAATAGCCAAAAACTAAACAGCCTGGATGTCCTTCAACAAGTGAATGGTTAAATAAACTATGGTAGGATACTATGAAATACTACTCATCAATAAGAAGGAAATGAACCATCCATACATGCAACAACTTGGAGGAATCTCCAGGGAATTATGCCAAGTGAAAAAAAATCCAACCTCAAAAGGTTATATTGTAGTTATATAACATTTTTGAGATGACAAAATTATAGACTTGGAAAACAAATTAGGGGTTGTCAGGATGGAAGGGAGTGGTCAGGAGAGAGGTGGATATAGTTATAAAAGTGCAACATGAGGCATCTTTCTGATGGAACTGTTTAGTACCTTGACCTAGTTAGTAATGGATATACCAATCTACATGTATGATAAAATAGTATACAACACAGATGAGTACCAAAAAACGGGGCATTTGAGTAAAATCTGTGGATTGTATCAATGTCAATATCATGGCTGGAATAGTATATTACAGTTTAGTAAAATGTTACCATTGGGGAAAACCATATAAAGTGTACAGCTGTGTAAAGGGTAATCTCTCTGCAGTACTTTTTACAACTTTATGTGAATCTATACTTACCTCAATAAATAAATTTTAATTTTAAAAAGTGCAGATCAATATATATATAGTATGCTACTTTTGGAGTAAAAATGGATTACATTTGTTTGTATTTACATAAAGGTACACTGGAAGGATACTGAAAGTGATTACCTAAGGGTGGAGAGAAATGGGGCAGAGGGGGTAAGAATATGACTTTCCAATGCATAAATTTTTACAATGTTTTTATTTTTGAACCACATGATTATATTAAATATGAAAAAGAAAAAATATGTAAAATATTAAAAGTACCTTTTGTACAAAAGAGATCATAACTTAGTAAACATTCTATTGCTTGGGAAAGTACTCCAATTTCAGTTATTCTTACCTCTAACCTCTGTGTCTGATCCTTCCCCAAAAGGTCACGAACTTCTTCATTATATATTTCCAAGTAAGACACTCGAACCAAAAATCTATAAAACATTTTTAAGTATAAAAAATAGTGAAATATTTATAAGAACAGGTTTTAAATGTTTATAAAATCTATATGCCTTTTTTATGTTCATACTTCTCAATATGAGAAAATAAAAGATTCTCTTTTTACCTTGTATCACCCTCTGCTTTTGCAATATGACCAAATATGTGAGCAAATGAATTTGGAATGATTCCTCTAAGTTCAGGAACAGCTCGAACACCTTCCATGGTAAAAGTTTTGCCTGTTCCAGTTTGTCCATATGCAAAAATAGTCCCTGAAAATGATAAGGAGACTCAGTCACTTTTTAGAGTCTATGCTACAGAACAAAGGCTCTTAAAATTAATTCCTTTGACAATGTAGTACATTTTCTTCCCTGAATTTAAAAATTATTCTAGTACAAATAACAAGTGTTGGCAAGAATGTGGAAAAAAGGGAACCCTTTTATACTGTTGATAGGAATGTCAATTGGTACAGCCACTGTGCAAAGCAGTATGGAGGTTCCTCAAAAAACTAAAGATAAAAATACCATTTGACCCAGTAATTCCACTTCTAGGAGTTTACTTGAGGAAAACAAAATCCCTGATCCAAAAAGATATATGAACCCCCATTTTTTTTATGATCATGGTATGCTTTATTAGATTTTTCTTTTTTTATTGAAGTATCATTGATATACAATCTTATATTGGTTTCACATGTACAACACAATGGTTCAACAGTTACCCATATTATTAAATCCTTACCCCGTCTAGTGCAGATACTATCTATCAGTGTAGAAAGATGTTACAGAATCACTGACTATATTCCCCATGCTGTACTATGGTTGTTTTTTTTTAATCCTAAAATAAATTCATTAAAAAAAATTTTTTTTAATAACAGCTATAAGAAATGGGGAGGGGAGGGTTAACAAAAACAGGTGATAATACAGTTATTACTGGTAATTACAGACACAATTTAAACTTTCTAAAAATACCTAAATTCATTCATTCAACAAATATTTACCATATACCTGAGTCCAGCATTGTGCTAGGCAACAGGGACCCAGTGACAGACAACACAATCCTTAATCTTATGGTGTGTATAATCCTGGGGTGGAGATATTGGTCAAATAATTATAAGCCAGATGAGTGATGGGAATGAGAAACAGAGTTCTACATGGGAGTAAAGGACATAATCTAGGCAGGAGAACTGATGCAGGAGGTAAAGGGAGGAGGACAGGGAAGGCTTTCTAGAAGAGCTAAGGTTTAAGGTACAATCTGAAATATGAAAAAGAATTAAATAGGAACAGAGTACACAGCAAGAGACAAGAAAGAGTATGAGATTTTGAGTAAATGAAATCAAAGTGGGAGAAACAGAGATGGAAAATGTGGAGACAGAAGAACTAAAGAAATTAGCAGGGGCCTAATCACATAGGGCCACGAAGACCAAAAGTTAAGGCTTTGAGCGCATATCCTAAAAGCAAAGTGAGGCCGTAGAATGATTTCTTAGTCAGAGGACTAATATCATTTTTGTAATATTCTGCACAAAAATAAAATAGAAGCAAACAAGAGGAGATAAGAGGAAACCAGCTAGAGCGCTGCAGTAGGTAACAAGATGAGAGAGAGTGCACACAACAGAAGGGAATGACAAAGAAAAGAATTTCAGGTTAGCAGTTAGAATCAACAGGACCTGGGAATAACTGCAGTTAAAAAGACCAGGAAAAGAATTGAGGATGACTTTTTAATTTCTGGCTTGAATAAGGGGATGTATGGCTATGACACGTATTGAGGTAGTGAACACCACTGGAAGAAATAACAGTTTGAAAAGGAAGATCATGAATTCAGTTTGGGGCATACTGAGCTTTAAGGGCCTATGGTATACCCAAATGGATATGTCAAGCAGGCAGGCAGATGGATAATATTTATTTGCCATAGTGGTGGATGAGACTTCCACAGGAGACACTGTACTGTGAGAAGATAGTCGAGGAAGTGATGGTATAAATGAAGAGGTTTCTCAACTATTAGCACTATTCAATTACCTCAAATATCATCATTTTCATATTTGTTTAAAATAAATCACAATAGAAGCCATTTTTTACACATGGGAATAAAAAGTCTATTTTTTCTAACACACTAAATATTTCAAACTTTGCCATTAAGAATATACCCAATTGCATTCAAAAAGCTGAAAATATCATGAACTCATAGACTGCATTTTAGTACAGAAAAACAGCTATTATTTACTGATCACTTGCTATGTGCAAGGCTATGTACTTTACATGAATTCTTATTTAATTTTCACCTGATCCTAACAGCTAAGCACTATTTGTATTTTCATGGTTTAGCTGAGGAAACAAAGGCTTAGAGATCTTAGAGATATTGAGTTACTTGCTTGATGTCATATTAAGTGGTAAAAATAAGATCTGTACACAGTCCATTTGACTCAAAAGCCCATATTTTTTACCAGTATGTAGTGACCAAAACTTTAACCCAAAATTAATTCCTGGTGCAATTTCTATGAATGCAATATTCATTTATACATATATGAAGATTACAATTTAAAAAGTATACAAATCCATAATTTTAGAGCTGAGGACCAGGAATCCACTGGAACAAAAGATTTGCATCTCATTTTCAAAGAATTCCAAAATTCTAGTTTTTAAATGTCAAACTTAACAAACATAATACTACTGTTTCCTTCAATATGAACTTCTCTTAAAACTTCACTGTTAAAAAATTTTAAAGATCTCAGATTTTACCCAGTCTCATTTTCTGACTATAAAAAATGGTAGAAGGTCCACAAAAAAGCTGCACACACGTTTATAATAGCTTTACTCATAACTGCCAAACTTGAAAGCAACTAAGATGTCCTTCGGTAGGTGAAAAGATAAACGGTGGTACATCCAGAAAATGGAATATTCAGTGTTAAAAAGATATGAACTATAAAGCCACGAAAACAGGTAAGAAGAATTAAGAGCATATGTTATTAAGTGAAAGAAGCCAATCTGAAAGTCTACAATACTATTTGATTCCAACTATATAACATTCTGGAAAATGCAAAACTATGGAGACAGTAAAAAGATTTGGGATTGCCAAGTTTTAGGGGAGAGGGAAGGATGAATATGTGGAGTAGAGTGAAACTATTCTGTAGGATACTATAATGGTAGATACATGTTCTTATATATTTTCAAAACTCATATAATATACACCACAAGAATGAACCCTAACCATATAAACTATAGACTTTTGATGATAATGATGTGTCAATGTAGAGCCATCAGTTGTAACAAATGTACGACTGTGATGCAGAATGTTGATAGTAGGGCAGGTTATGCATGTCTGGGGACAAGGGATATATGGGAACTCTCTGTACTGCTCAATTTTGCTATGAACCTCAAACTTCTCTAAAAAATAAAGTTTATTAATTAAAAAAATTAATGGCAGAAGGATTATGTACTTGCTATTGAGAATCCAAAAAGTTACAGCTAAACCACATTTGAATAATGCAGAATAAACTGCATTACATATTGATAACAGATGTTGTAACTTCCTAATTACTATCCTTTTTCAAAATGTTTTTCTACTTGTTACTACCAACAATTTTTAGTCAGCATAATACACTGGAAAATAGGTGAAAATCCCTTGAAATTCACACACTACTCTGTATAACATTTATTTTTAAAAATACATAATTCTATTAATTCTAAAACTACTGACACGTCTACTTCCAGTGAAGATGGAGTAACAAGGACCAGACTGACCCTTCTGGCTAGAATAAAAAGTTTCATATACTTCATATGAAACAACAGTTTTCAAGACAGTGGACATCGGTAAACAATGGGCTGATACCTGAAAGATGGAAAACAGGTGAGGTGGGCCCTATGACTCCCTAGCTTCCTAACTTGAGAGAGAATCCAAGCCTTGGAGCAGGAGAGGGAACCCAAAGTGTCAGTAGACTCCTGAGTTGAGAAAAGCTGAGAGTTCAAAGAGACTAATCAGCTATAATTAGTAGGACATTGTACCAGAGAGGTGAAAGATGCACAGAAAAAGCTCTAGATCTTCCTCAAGTACTCAACCAAGTACTAATCAGTGCAAGAGTATGAGTAAACGATCTAAAAGGGGCAAGGGTAGGAGGGTGGAGTATGGAAGGACTGGAAGGAAGAGCACCTAGCATTTACACAGGGCAGGAACTATATGTATTGCCATCAGCCAGATTGGAAAAACCTCATGATTCACAGGATATTAGGTACAGTATACAAAAGGGTCTTGCCTCAGTAGTGGGGAATAACCACTTTAGACTGAGCACTGCTCTAGTCCTAACTAAAAAATATGAAAATACACATCTGAAATAATCAAACCATTTTCAAGCAATTGCATACCAGACAAAGCTCATGAGTAGTTACAGGGATAAAAAAATATCCAAGACCCAAGGTTAAATTCACAACATCTGGCATTCAACCGAAAATTGCCAAGCTTATAAAAAAGCAAAAAGATATGACTCATAATGAAGAAATCAGGTGTCCAAACCCGGTGCTGTGGGTCCAGCTGGGGCAGAGCTGCACATTGGTCCACGCGTCCCATTAACCCTGCATCACCGCCATTGCTGTAGGCCAGGCAGAGGGCAGTCCCAACCACAGCGAGCTGAAAAGAGATTCCTGAGCTGATCACCAAGGCAACAGCAGAAGCAAACTGCCTGGCCAGACTGAGACAACTACAGATGCCAGACAGACAGATGCCCAGCCCATGGCACAGCATGCTGGGGCCCCCACAAGAATCAGGCACTAGAGAGTAAAGAATCTTGAGCTTCTGGGCACCACTGCATGCCTTCTTCATAAAGCTATTGCTCCATAGGCCAGGAAGCATAGCAGAGACATCTAATACAAAGGAAGAAACCCAGAAACTGAAAAAATGAGTAGGAAGAGAAATATGATCCAAAAAAACTACAAGACAAAACCCCAGAAAGAGTTTCAAAATGAAACAGAGATCACCAATATTCTTTTTTTTAAAGATGCAAAGTATATTTTCTGATAACAAAGGATGAAATTGGAAATCAGTAACAGAAATATATATGGAGAATTCTCAAATATTTTTAAACTAAATAGCTCACTCTTTTTTTAAGTTTATTTTGATATCACTAATCTACAATTAAATGAGCAATATTATGGTGATTACACTACCCCCTTCATCAGGTCCCCCCCACCAACCCCATTACAGTCACTGTCCATCAGCATAGTGAGATGCTATAGAGTCACTACTTGTCTTCTCTGGGTTGTACAGCCCTCCCTGTGCCCCCCTAACATTACATCTGCTAATTGTAATGCCCCTTTTTCCCCCTTGTCCCTCCCTTCCCACCCATCCTCCCCAGTTCCTTTCCCTTTGGTAACTATTAATCCATTCTTGGGTTCTGTGAGTCTGCTGGTTTTGTTCCTTCAGGTTTTTTTCTTTGCTCTTATACTCCACATGAGTGAAATCATTTGATACTTGTCTTTTTTGGCTTGGCTTATTTCACTGAGCATAATACCCTCTAGCTCCATCCATGTAGTTGCAAATGGTAGGATTTGTTTTCTTCTTATGGCTGTATAATATTCCATTGTGTATATGTACCACCTCTTCTTTAGCCATTCATCTACTGATGGACACTTAGGTTGCTTCCATTTCTTGGCTATTGTAAATAGTGCTGCGATAAACATAGGGGTGCATATGTCTTTTTCAAACTGGGCTGCTGCACTCTTAGGGAAAATTCCTAGGAGTGGAATTCCTGGGTCAAATGGTATTTCTATTTTGAGTTTTTTAAGGAACCTCCATACTGCTTTCCACAAAGGTTGAACTAATTTGCATTCCCACAAGCAGTGTAGGAGGGTTCCCTTTTCTCCACATCCTCGCCAACATTTGTTGTTGTTTGTGTTTTGGATGTTGGCTATCCTCACTGGTGTGAGGTGGTATCTCAATGTGGCTTTAATCTGCATTTCTCTGATGATTAGTGATGTGGAGCATCTTTTCATGTGCCTGTTGTCCATCCATCTGAATTTCTTCTTTGGAGAAGTGTCTATTCATGCCCTCTGGCCATTTCTTAATTGGATTATTTGCTTTTTGTTTGTTGAGGTGTGTGAGTTCTTTATATATTTTGGATGTCAACCCCTTATCGGGTACGTCATTTATGAATATATTCTCCCATACTGTAGGACGTCTTTTTGTTCTCCTGATGGTGTCCTTTGCTGTACAGAACCTTTTCAGCTTGATATAGTCCCACTTGTTCATTTTTGCTTTTGTTTCCCTTGCCCGGGGAGATATGTTCATGAAGAAGTCGCTCATGTTTATGTCCAAGAGATTTTTGCCTATGTTTTTTTCTAAGAGTTTTATGGTTTCATGACTTACATTCAGGTCTTTGATCCACCTTGAGTTTACCTTTGTGTATGGGGCTAGAGAGTAGTCCAGTTTCATTCTCTTACATGTAGCTGTCCAGTTTTTCCAACACCAGCTGCTGAAGAGGCTGTCATCTCCCCATTGTATATCCAAGGCTCCCTTATCAAATATTAATTGACTGTATATGTTTGGGTTAATGTTTGGATTTTCTATTCTGTTCCACTGGTCTGTGGGTCTGTTTTTGTGCCAATACCAAATTGTCTTGATTACTGTGGCTTTGTAGTAGAGCTTGAAGTCAGGGAGCATAATTCCCCCTGTTTTATTCCTCCTTCTCAGGATTGCTTTGGCTATTCGGGTCTTTTGTGGTGCCATATGAATTTTAGAATTATTTGTTCCAGTTCATTGAAGAAAGCTGTTGGTAGTTTGATAGCGATTGCATTGAATCTGTAGATTGCTTTAGGTAGTATAGCCATTTTGACAATATTTATTCTTCCTAGCCAAGAGCATGGGATGCATTTCCATTTGTTAGTGTCCTCTTTAATTTCTCTTAGGAGTGTCTTGTAGTTTTCAGAGTACAGGTCTTTCACTTCCTTGTTAGGTTTATTCCTAGGTATTTTATTCTTTTTGATGCAATTGTGAATGGAATTGTTTTTCTGATTTCTCTTTCTGTTAGTTCATCATTACTGTATAGGAAAGAAACAGATTTCTGTGTGTTAATTTTGTATCCTGCAACTTTGCTGAATTCAGATATTAGTTCTAGTAGTTTTGGAGTGGAGTCTTTAGGGTTTTTTATGTACAATATCATGTCATCTGCAAATAGTGACAATCTGACTTCTTCTTTACCAATTTGGATGCCTTGTATGTTTTTGTGTTGTCTGATTGCCGTGGCTAGGACCTCCAGTACTATGTTGAATAACAGTGGAGAGAGTGGGCATCCCTGTCTTGTTCCCGATCTTAGAAGAAAAGCTTTTAGATTCTCGCTGTTAAATATGATGTTAGCTGTGGGTTTGTCATATATGGCCTTTATGATGTTGAGGTACTTGCCCTCTACACCCATTTTGTTGAGAGTTTTAATCAGGAATGGATGCTGAATTTTGTCAAATGCTTTTTCAGCATCTATGGAGATGATCATGTGGTTTTTGTTCTTCTTTTTATTGATGTGGTGGATGATGTTGATGGATTTTCGAATGTTGTACCATCCTTGCATCCCTGGGATGAATCCCACTTGATCGTGGTGTATGATCCTCTTGATGTATTTTTGAATTCGGTTTGCTAATATTTCGTTGAGTATTTTTGCATCTACGTTCATCAGGGATATTGGTCTGTAGTTTTCTTTTTTGGTGAGGTCTTTGCCCGGTTTTGGTATTAGAGTGATGCTGGCTTCATAGAATGAGTTTGGAAGTATTCCCTCCTCTTCTATTTTTTGGAAAACTTAAAGGAGACTGGGTGTTATTTCTTCTCTATATGTCTGGTAGAATTCAGAGGTGTATCCATCTGGTCCGGGGGTTTTGTTCTTGGGTAGTTTTTTGATTACCGATTCAATTTCGTTGCTGGTGATTGGTCTGTTTAGTTTTTCTGTTTCTTGTTTGGTCAGTTTTGGAAGGTTGTATTTTTCTAAGAAGTTGTCCATTTCCTAGGTTTTCCAGCTTGCTAGCATATAGATTCTCATAGTATTCTTTTATAATTCTTTGTATTTCTGTGGGATCTGTCATGATTTTTCCTTTCTCATTTCTGATTCTGTTTATGTGTGTAGATTCTCTTTTTCTCTTAATGAGTCTGGCTAGGGGTACCAATATTCTTGATAAAGATTTCAAAATAAAAGTCATGAACCTGCTCACGAATTTGCAAAAAAGTACTGAAGATCTCAGGGAGGATTTCAACAAACAGATAGAAAATCTAAAAAAGAGCCACTCAGGGCTGAAGAATACAGTATCTGAAATAAAACATACAATGGAAGGATTTAAAAGCAGATTAGAACATATAGAGAAAACAGTAAATGAAAGAGAAATTAGGGAACAGGATGACAACCTGAAAAACAGAGAGAAAAAAGGATTCCTAGGAATAAAGGATAAGAGAGGTATGTGACCAATACAAATGAAACAATATTTGCATAATAGGGGCACCAGAAAGAGAAGAGAAAGACAAAGGGATAGGAAGTCTCTTTAAGGAAATAAGTGTTGAAAACTTCCCTAATCTGGGGAAGGAAATAGATACTCAGATCACGGAAGTACGTACAGAGATCCCCTAACAAAAGGAACCCCAGAAGACAACACCAAGACACAAAATTAAAATGGTAAAGAAGACAGTGTTGAAAGCAGCCAGAGAGAGAAAAAAGATTACTTATAAAGAAAATACCATCAGGCTATCAGCAGACTTCTCAATAGAAACTCTACAGGCCAGAAGGGAATGGCATGATATATTTAATGTACTGAAACAGAAGGACCTCTAACAAAGAAACTCTACCCAGCAAAATTATCATTTAAATTTGAAGCAGGTATTAAACAATTCCCAGATAAACAAAAGTTGAAGGAATTTACCACCACTAAACCAGCCTTACAGGATATGTTAAAGGAACTCCAGTATATGGAAATGACCCTAAGGCTAAATAGTTTTCACCAGTAAAAATGAACAAACAATAAAGGTAGAAGACCAACTAATTACCAAGCAAGTATGAAATTAAAAGAAAAGAACCAAAACCAACTATACACAAAATAAGTCAAAGAATAGACAAAAAATGCAGATTATGACATCTGATACAAAAGATGTGGGCGAGGAAGAAGTTAAAAAAAAGTACCTTTAGATTGTGTTTGAAATAGAGTAATCAGCAATTAAAGACAGACTACTATATAGTAAGGAGCTATCCCCAAACTGGTGGCAACAAAACTAAAGCCTACAATAAATACATACATGAAAAATTAATTTAAAAAAGAGAAATCCAATTATAACCCTAAACAAAACCATCAATAACAAAACAAGAGTATAAGAGAGGAAGAAACAAACACACAGGAACTACAAAAAAACTTTCAGAAAAAACAATAAAGTGGCAATAAGTACATATCTATCAATAATTACCTTAAATGTAAATGGCCTGAATGCACCAATCAAAAGACAATGAGTGGGAGATTCAAGATGGCGACATAAGAGATGAGACAGACAACTCCTCCCAAAACAACAGATAGTGTGAAAATATAGTTAATACAATTAACCCTAAAACAGCAACAAAAAGAAGGCTGCACCAGACTGCATACACACCTCAAGAACAGAGGAGACCTCACCAAACAGGGTAATGTACGAAAGCCTTGATCTGGCAGGACCCAAGCCCTTCCCCCACCCCAGCTCACATGCAGGAGGAAGAGAAATGGAGCTGGGGCAGGTGGGGGGGGTGGAATCCTGGGACTGCTGAACACGTAGCCCTGGAGATCTGCTTTGTGAGCAGAAACCTACACTGTGTGGTGCTCTGGAGGATGGGGAGCTGGGACAGGTGGAGTGCTTGAGAAACAGATTCTGGCCGTTTGTGGAGGATGGGATCCACACATGGCTGCTCTGGGACTAAGGAAAGCTGGTGATCTGACAGGCTTCCTAGCAGCAAGAGGGCTGCTTAAGGGGTTGGATTTGCATGGAGCTTGCTGTGTGGGAAAAGGGATGGGGAACAAGGTTGTCTGGGTGTGCTCTGCACAACAGATTGGGAACTTTGAGGAGCTTCAGGTGCTTCATACCCCTGGCTGGCTACTCAGCTACGAGGCCCACCACTGTGACAGGCAACCTGCCTAGCCTTCCTACTGAAGTGCAGGCACCTGCATGCAAAGCGGCAGTCACTGAGCTGGCATCAGGCCAGTCAGAGGGAGGCCCTGCCAACAACAGCTAGAGATGCAGAGCAGAGAGGCTTACACCTGTGTGCTCAGCCAACTGGCTCTGATACGGGAGACAGGCACTGCAGGAAGGATTCAGGAAACAGCTCTCGCCTCATTCCAGGCACCAGCTGGGCTCCACTAGGACCCCCAACATCACTCTAGGGGCTGAGCAGCTCCAGAGACTGGAACTTCTGGGCACTATAGGGCACCACAAAGAAATATGAAATGACAAAAGAACATGATTCAGACCAAAATCTCACAAACCCCAGACAGAGGGCCAAATGAAAATGAACTCACCAATATTCATGAAAGAGCTCAAAATAAAAATCATAAACATACTTATGGAGGTACAGAAAAATATTCAAGAACTCAGGAAAGAATTTAAGTTAGAGATTCAATCATTAAGAAATTCCATATCTGAAATGAAACATACAATGGAGGGATTCAAAAAGCAGATTAGATGTAGTAGAAGAGATGGTAAATGGAACAGAAATTAGAGAAGAGGAATAGAAAGAAGCTGAGGCACAGAGAGAAAAAAGAATCTCTAAGAATGAAAGAATATTGAGAGAACTGTGTGACCAATCCAAATGGAACAATATTTGCATTATAGGGGTACCAGAAGAAGAAGAGAGAGAAAAGGGGATAGAAAGCGTCTTTGAGGAAGTAACTGCTGAAAAATTCCCCAATCTGGGGAAGGAGATAGTCTCTCAAGACATGGAGGTGTACAGATCTCCCAACACAAGGGACCCAAGGAACACAACATTAAGACATATAATAATTAAAATGGCAAAGATCACAGATGAAGAAAGACTTTTAAAAGCAGCTAGAGAGAGAAAAAAGATCACATACAAAGGAAAACCCATCAGGCTATCATCAGACTTCTCAACAGAAACCTTACAGGCCAAAAGAGAATGGCATGATGTATTTAATGTAATGAAACATAAGGGCCTTGAACCAAGAATATTGTATCCAGCACGATTATCATTTAAATATGACAGAGGGATTAAACAATTTCCAGAGAAGCGAAAGCTGAGAGAGTTTGCCTCCTATAAACTACCTCTACAGGATATCTTAAATAGACTGCTCTAGATGGAAGCACTCCTACGGCTAAAAAGAGGTCACCAGAGAAAATAAAATCATAGCAAAGAAAGCAGACCATCCAAATACTAACTAAAGGCAAAGACTAAACCACCTAGTATATAAAGAATGGAGGAGGAGGAATAAGAAGGGAGAGAAATAAAGAAACATCAGACTGTGTTTACAATAACTTAACAAGAAAGTTAAGTTAGATTGTCAGATAGTAAAGAAGCAACCCCTGAACCTTTGGTAACCATGAATCTAAAGCCAGCAATGGCAATAAGTACATATCTATCAATAATGACCCTAAATGTAAATGGACTGCATGCACCAATCAAAAGACACAGAGTAATAGAATGGATAAAAAAAGAAGACCCATCTATATGCTGCTTACAAGAGACTCACCTCAAACCTAAAGATATACACATACTAAAAGTGAAGGGATGGAAAATGATATTTCACGCAAACAAGGAGAAAAAAGGAGGTGTTGCAGTACTTGTATCAGACAAAACAGACTTCAAAACGAAGAAAGCAGCAAGAGATAAAGAAGCATGTTACATAATGATAAAGGGGTCAGTCCAACAAGAGGATATAACCATTATAAATATATATGCACCCAACACAGGAGCGCCAGCATATGTGAGACAAATACTAACAGAATTAAAGGAGGAAATAGAAAGCAATGCATTCATTTTAGGAGACTTCAACACACCACTCACTCCAAAGGACAGATCAACCAGACAGAAAATATGTAAAGACACAGAGGCACTGAAAAACACACTAGAATAGATGGACCTAACAGACATCTACAGAACTCTATACCCAAAAGCAACAGGATACACATTCTTCTCAAGTGCACATGGAACATTTTCCAGAATAGACCACATACTAGGCCACAAAAAGAACCTCAGTAAAGTCAAAAATATTGAAATTCTACCAACCAACTTCTCAGATCACAAAGGTATAAAAGTAGAAATAAATTTTAGAAAGAAATCAAAAAGGCTCACAAATACATGGAGACTTAACAACACTCTCCTAATTAATCAATGGGTTAATGACCAAATCAAAACAGAAATCAAAGAATATATGGAGATTAATGACAACAACAACACAAAGCCACAACTTCTGTGGGACGCAGCAAAGGCAGTTCTAAGAGGAAAGTATATTGCAATCCAAGCCTATTTAAAGAAGGAAGAACATTCCCAAATGAATCGTCTAAAGACACAATTACCAAAACTGGAAAAAGAACAAATGAGGCCCAAAGTCACCAGAAGGAGGGACATAATAAAGATCAGAGAGAAATAAATAAAACTGAGAAGAATAAAACAATAGAAAAAAATCAATGAAACCAAGAGCTGGTTCTTTGAAAAAATAAACAAAATAGATAAACCCCTAGCCAGACTCCTTAAGAGAAAAAGAGAATCTACACACATAAACAGAATCAGAAATGAGAAAGGAAAAATAACGATGGACCCCACAGAAATACAAAGAAGTATAAGTGAATATTATGAAAATCTATATGCTAACAAGCTGGAAAACCTAGAAGAAATGGACTTCTTAGAAAAATACAACCTTCCAAGACTGACCAAACAAGAAACAGAAAAACTAAACAGACCAATCACCAGCAACGAAATTGAATCAGTAATCAAAAAACTACCCAAGAACAAAACCCCCGGACCAGATGGATACACCTCTGAATTCTACCAGACATATAGAGAAGAAATAACACCCATTCTCCTTAAAGGTTTCCAAAAAATAGAAGAGGAGGGAATACTTCCAAACTCATTCTATGAAGCCAGCATCACTCTAATACCAAAACCGGGCAAAGACCTCACCAAAAAAGAAAATTACAGACCAATATCCCTGATGAACGTAGATGCAAAAATACTCAACAAAATATTAGCAAACCGAATTCAAAAATACATCAAGAGGATCATGCACCATGATCAAGTGGGATTCATCCCAGGGATGCAAGGATGGTACAACATTCGAAAATCCATCAACAAAAAGAACAAAAACCACATGATCACCTCCATAGATGCTGAAAAAGCATTTGACAAAATTCAGCATCCATTCATGATTAAAACTCTCAACAAAATGGGTATAGAGGGCAAGTACCCCAACAATATAAAGGCCATATATGACAAACCCACAGCTAACATCATACTTAATGGCGAGAAGCTGAAAGCTTTTCATCTAAGATCTTGAACAAGACAAGGATGACCACTCTCTCCACTGTTATTCAACATAGTACTGGAGGTCCTAGCCACGGCAATCAGACAAAACAAAGAAATACAAAGCATCTAGATTGGTAAAGAAGTCAAATTGTCGCTATTTGCAGATGACATGATACTGTACATAAAAAACCCTAAAGACTCCACTCCAAAACTACTAGAACTAATATCTGAATTCAGCAAAGTTGCAGGATACAAAATTAACACACAGAAATCTGTTTCTTTCCTATACAGTAATGATGAACTAACAGAAAGAGAAATCAGAAAAACAATTCCATTCACAATTGCATCAAAATACCTAGGAATAAACCTAATGAAGGAAGTGAAAGACTTGAATGTAAGTCATGAAACCATAAAACTCTTAGAAAAAAACATAGGCAAAAATCTCTTGGACATAAACATGAGCGACTTCTTCATGAACATATCTCCCCGGGCAAGGGAAACAAAAGCAAAAATGAACAAGTGGGACTATATCAAGCTGAAAAGCTTCTGTACAGCAAAGGATACCATCAGTAGAACAAAAAGACATCCCACAGCATGGGAGAATATATTCATAAATGACGTATCCAATAAGGGGTTGACATCCAAAATATATAAAGAACTCACACACCTCAACAAACAAAAAGCAAATAATCCAATTAAGTAATGGGCAGAGGACATGAATACACACTTCTCCAAAGAAGAAATTCAGATGGCCAACAGACACATGAAAAGATGTTCCACATCGCTAATCATCAGAGAAATGCAGATTAAAACCACAATGACAGACTTCTGAGAACATGGCGGTGTGAGCAGGGTGGCAGAAATCTCCCAACACTATATTTAACTACGAAAACACAGCAAATACATCTATTCCTAAAAGAGAGACGAGAATACACAGGAAAGCGCACAGCGTGCAGCTACACCCGAGAGGACTCGGCACCCCAAGAGGCGGGTAAGATACGGAGCTGCGACCCGGCGGGACCCGAGCCCTCCCCCACCCCAGCGCACCGGCGGGAGGAGAGGATTCAGAGCCGGGAGGGAGTGGAAGTACACCCCGCGAAGTAGCCAGCCCCGGTGATCTGCGCGGGGAGCGTTGACCCACATTGCGCAGTGCAGCGGAGATTGGAGAGACAGAGGGGCAGGATCTGAGCCGGGAATGCGCCAGGGTGCTTGCAGACGGCTCCCGGGAAGGAAAAAAAAAAAGCGCGCGCTTTCTTCAGCGGTCTTAAAGAGACAGGAGCCCAGCGGAGTAGGCAGATCGCCCCAGCACACTCAGCCCAGCAGGCTGCGAGTCCTGGGGAGTTTCAGACGCCTTAGCTGGCGACTGAGGAAGAGTAGCCATACTTACACTTCTCACTGAGATCAACAGCCTCCCAGTCGTTCCCACCCCTGCCAGAGCGATAAAGGGCCCTGCAGAGCAGTTCAGTCACAGCTGTGGAATAGTGTGGCAATAGCGCCACCTACAGCATTCCCACAGAATCTACGTCCAGTGGGCATTTTTTTTTGTTTTTCTTGTTTTGTTTTTGTTTTTTCTTTTCTTTCTTTTTTTCTTTCTTTCTTTGTTTCTTCTTTTTTTTTCTTTTTTTTCTCTTTTTTTTTCTTCTCTTTTTAAAGTCTTAAAGAGCCCAGCTGACATACGTGGCAACTATCAGTGACCAATTCTGTAGCCATGAAAAGACAGAGGAATATGGTTCAGACCAAAATCAACCAGACAACCCCAGAGAGGGAGTCTGAAGGGATGGAAATGCACAGTCTTCCTGAAAAAGAATTCAGAATAAAAGTCATAACCATGCTGATGGACCTACAGAGAAATGTGCAAGAGCTGAGGGAGGAAGTGAGGGAACTGAGGAAAGACAACGCAGAAATCAGACAAGCGATCGACAGGCTTAACAGCAGAATGGATGAGATGCAAGAGACTGTTAATGGAATAGAAAATACAGAACAGGAGTACAGAGCAGCTGAGGCAGAGAGAGATAAAAGGATTTCTAGGAATGAAAGAATATTAAGAGAACTGTGTGACCAATCCAAACGGAACAATATTCTCATTATAGGAGTACCAGAGGAAGAAGAGAGAGAAAAAGGGATAGAAAGTGTCTTTGAAGAAATAATTGCTGAAAACTTTCCCTCGCTGGGGAAGGAAGTAGTCTCGCAGTCCACCGAAGCTCATAGATCTCCCAACACAAGGGACCCAAGGAAGACAACACCAAGACACATAATAATTAAGATGGCAAAGATCAAAGATAAAGACAGGGTATTAAAGGCAGCTAGAGAGAGAAAAAAGATCACCTACAAAGGAAAACCCATCAGACTATCATCAGACTTCTCAACAGAAACCTTACAGGCCAGAAGAGAATGGCATGATATATTTAACGTTATGAAACAGAAGGGCCTCGAACCAAGAATATTGTATCCAGCACGATTATCCTTTAAATATGATGGAGGGATTAAACAATTTCCAGACAAACGAAAGTTGAGAGAGTTTGCCTCTCATAAACCACCACTACAGGATATCTTAAATGGACTGCTCTAGATGGAAGTACACCTAAGGCTAAAAAATGTCACCAGAGAAAATAAAATCATAGCAAAGAAAGCAGACCATCCAAATACTAACTAAAGGCAAAGAATAAAACACCTATTATAGAAAGAATGGAGGAGGAGGAATAAGAAGGGAGAGAAAGAAAGAAACATCAGACTGTGTTTACAATAACTTAACAAGAAAGTTAAGTTAGATTGTTAGATAGTAAAGAAGCAACCCTTGAACCCTTGGTAACCACGAATCTAAAGCCAGCAATGGCAATAAGTACATATCTATCAATAATCACCCTAAATGTAAATGGACTGAATGCACCAATCAAAAGACACAGAGTAACAGAATGGATAAAAAAGCAAGACCCATCTATATGCTGCCTACAAGAAACTCACCTCAAATCCAAAGATATACACAGACTAAAAGTGAAGGGATGGAAAAAGATATTTCATGCAAACAACAAAGAGAAAAAAGCAGGTGTTGCAGTACTTGTATCAGACAAAATAGACTTCAAAACGAAGAAAGTAGCAAAAGATAAAGAAGGACATTACATAATGATAAAGGGGTCAGTCCAACAAGAAGATATAACCATTATAAATATATATGCACAGAATACAGGAGCGCCGGCATATGTGAGACAAATACTAACAGAATTAAAGGAGGAAATAGACAACAATGCATACATCTTAGGAAACTTCAACACACCACTCACTCCAGAGGACAGATCAACCAGACAGAAAATATGTAAAGACACAGAGGCACTGAACAACACACTAGAACAGATGGACCTAACAGACATCTACAGAACTCTACACCCAAAAGCAACAGGATACACATTCTTCTCAAGTGCACATGGAACATTTTCCAGAATAGACCACATACTAGGCCACAAAAAGAACCTCAGTAATTTCAAAAATATTGAAATCCTACCAACCAACTTCTCAGATCACCAAGGTATAAAACTAGAAATAAATTTTAGAAAGAAATCAAAAAGGCTCACAAATACATGGAGACTTAACAACACTCCTAATTAATCAATGGGTTAATGACCAAATCAAAACAGAAATCAAAGAATATATGGAGACTAATGACAACAACAACACAAAGCCACAACTTCTGTGGGACGCAGCAAAGGCAGTTCTAAGAGGAAAGTATATTGCAATCCAGGCCTATTTAAAGAAGGAAGAACATTCCCAAATGAATAGTCTAAAGACACAATTACAGAAATTGGAAAAAGAAGAACAAATGAGGCCCAAAGTCACCAGAAGGAGGGACATAATAAAGATTAGAGAAGAAATAAATAAAATTGAGAAGAATAAAACAATAGAAAAAATCAATAAAACCAAGAGCTGGTTCTTTGAAAAAATAAACAAAATAGATAAACCCCTAGCCAGACTCATTAAGAGAAAAAGAGAATCTACACACATAAACACAATCAGAAATGAGAAAGGAAAAATCACGACGGACCCCACAGAAATACAAAGAATCATAAGAGAATATTATGAGAATCTATATGCTAACAAGCTGGAAAACATAGAAGAAATGGACAACTTCTTAGAAAAATACAACCTTCCAAGACTGACCAAGCAAGAAACAGAAAAACTAAACAGACCAATCACCAGTGACGAAATCGAATTGGTAATCAAAAAACTACCCAAGAACAAAACCCCTGGGCCTGATGGATTCACCTCTGAATTCTACCAGACATATAGAGAAGAAATAACACCGATTCTCCTTAAAGTTTTCCAAAAAATAGAAGAGGAGGGAATACTTCCAAACTCATTCTATGAAGCCAGCATCACTCTAATACCAAAACCGGGCAAAGACCTCACCAAAAAAGAAAATTACAGACCAATATCCCTGATGAACGTAGATGCAAAAATACTCAACAAAATATTAGCAAACCGAATTCAAAAATACATCAAGAGGATCATACACCATGATCAAGTGGGATTCATCCCAGGGATGCAAGGATGGTACAACATTCGAAAATCCATCAACATCATCCACCACATCAACAAAAAGAAGAACAAAAACCACATGATCATCTCCATAGATGCTGAAAAAGCATTTGACAAAATTCAGCATCCATTCCTGATTAAAACTCTCAACAAAATGGGTATAGACGGCAAGTACCTCAACATCATAAAGGCTATATATGACAAACCCACAGCTAACATCATACTTAACGGCGAGACGCTGAAAGCTTTTCATCTAAGATCGGGAACAAGACAGGGATGCCCACTCTCTCCACTGTTATTCAACATAGTACTGGAGGTCCTAGCCACAGCAATCAGACAAAACAAAGACATACAAGGCATCCAGATTGGTAAAGAAGAAGTCAAATTGTCACTATTTGCAGATGACATGATACTGTACATAAAAAACCCTAAAGACTCCATTCCAAAACTACTAGAACTAATATCTGAATTCAGCAAAGTTGCAGGATACAAAATTAACACACAGAAATCTGTTGCTTCCTATACACTAATGATGAACTAACAGAAAGAGAAATCAGAAAAACAATTCCATTCACAATTGCATCAAAAAGAATAAAATACCTAGGAATAAACCTAACGAAGGAAGTGAAAGACCTGTACTCTGAAAACTACAAGACACTCCTAAGAGAAATTAAAGAGGACACTAACAAATGGAAATGCATCCCATGCTCTTGGCTAGGAAGAATAAATATTGTCAAAATGGCTATACTACCTAAAGCAATCTACAGATTCAATGCAATCCCTATCAAACTACCAACAGCTTTCTTCAATGAACTGGAACAAATAATTCTAAAATTCATATGGAACCACAAAAGACCCCGAATAGCCAAATCAATCCTGAGAAGGAGGAATAAAACAGGGGGAATTACACTCCCTGACTTCAAGCTCTACTACAAAGCCACAGTAATCAAGACAATTTGGTATTGGCACAAAAACAGACCCACAGACCAGTGGAACAGAATAGAAAATCCAAACATTAACCCAAACATATACAGTCAATTAATATTTGATAAAGGAGCCTTGGATATACAATGGGGAGATGACAGCCTCTTCAGCAGCTGGTGTTGGAAAAACTGGACAGCTACATGTAAGAGAATGAAACTGGACTACTGTCTAGCCCCATACACAAAGGTAAACTCAAGGTGGATCAAAGACCTGAATGTAAGTCATGAAACCATAAAACTCTTAGAAAAAAACATAGGCAAAAATCTCTTGGACATAAACATGAGCAACTTCTTCATGAACATATCTCCCCGGGCAAGGGAAACAAAAGCAAAAATGAACAAGTGGGACTATATCAAGCTGAAAAGCTTCTGTACAGCAAAGGACACCATCAGTAGAACAAAAAGACATCCTACAGTATGGGAGAATATATTCATAAAAAACGTATCTGATAAAGGGTTGACATCCAAAATATATAAAGAACTCATGCACCTTAACAAACAGAAAGCAAATAATCCAATTAAGAAATGGGCAGAGGACATGAATAGACACTTCTCCAAAGAAGAAATTCAGATGGCCAACAGGCACATGAAAAGATGCTCCACATCGCTAATCATCAGAGAAATGCAGATTAAAACCACAATGAGATATCACCTCACACCAGTGAGGATGGCCAACATCCAAAACACAAACAACAACAAATGTTGGCGAGGATGTGGAGAAAAGGGAACCCTCCTACACTGCTGGTGGGAATGCAAATTAGTTCAACCATTGTGGAAAGCAGTATGGAGGTTCCTCAAAAAACTCAAAATAGAAATACCATTTGACCCAGGAATTCCACTCCTAGGAATTTACCCTAAGAATGCAGCAGCCCAATCTGAAAAGGACAGATGCACCCCTATGTTTATTGCAGCACTATTTACAATAGCCAAGAAATGGAAGCAACCTAAGTGTCCATCAGTAGATGACTGGATAAAGAAGATGTACATATACACAATGGAATATTATTCAGCCATAAGAAGAAAACAAATCCTACCATTTGCAACAACATGGATGGAGCTAGAGGGTATTATGCTCAGTGAAATAAGCCAAGCCGAAAAAGACAAGTATCAAATGATTTCACTCATATCTGGAGTATAAGAACAAAGAAAAAATACTGAAGGAACAAAACAGCAGCAGACTCACAGTACCCAAGAACGGACTAATAGTTACCAAAGGGAAAGGGACTGGGGAAGATGGGTGGGAAGGGAGGTATAAGAGGGAAAAAGGGGCATTACAATTAGCAGATGTAATGTTGGGGGGGCACGGGGAGGGCTGTACAACTTAGAGAAGACAAGTAGTGATTCTATAGCATCTCATTACGCTGATGGACAGTGATTGTAATGGGGTTGGTGGGGGGGACCTGATGAAGGGGTAGTTTAATAACCGTAATATTGCACATGTAATTGTAGATTAATGATAATAAAATTAATTATATTAAAAAAAAATCTTAATATCTGGACATGGTCCTTTTGATTTTAAGATGCAGTCGTGGTCTCCAGACTGAGAGGTTCTCAACTGGGGCTACACCAACCTGCAGGGGGCATCTGGGAATGCCGGTGGTGTTTCAGGTTGTCACAATTACTAGGGCACTCCTGACATTCAGTTGGCAGGGTCCAGGGATACAAAATGTCTTGCAGTTTGCAGGACAGTCCCAACGAGGAAGAACTGTGCTACCCCAAGTGCCCCATCCCCACCCAAGTGTGAAGCATTAGCTGGAGGGCGGCCACTGCACCCCTTCCCTTTCCTGCCTTTACAGCCGTGGGAAGCCAGAGGGCGCTGTGCCAGCCAAGGACCCCAGAGAAGTACCTCCTCTGCCAGCCACCCTCACCCAAAAGCATCCTGGTGATGTATCAAACAAGGAGGCTTTATCACTTGTTTTGTTCTAAATCCTTACTGATAGAGTCTGGGTTTTTCTTCACCCTGTAATTGACAAACTAAACAGCTGGCTACCTAATGCTGCACCTGCAAATTTTAGTTCTACCTGCCTATAAAATCCAAGAGACTGAAATGCCCTGGTCTCCAGGATGAAGAACTTTAAGCCAAACACCTGATGAATGACTTAGGGTGGTGCCCCACCCCCACCCTGCCCTCCTGTCCAAGGTCCCAGGGTACCCTGATTGCAGCTCTTACAGGTTTCTGGTTCCACCCCATCCTTTTCTGCAGGTTCCCCTGGTGTGTCTCTGGGTTCTTTCTTCTGTGGGGCTGAACTGGAGAAGACGTCCACTGGAGCCCACTCCAGATACAGAGGGGTGTGGTGGAACTGCGGAGACAGAGGCCGAAGAGGAACTCAGTGCCCTACACAGATGAAGAGATGGAGACCCAGAGAGTATGGGGGACTCGGCCCAGAGAACGGAGCAGGGAGAGGACCTGGCCCAGATGCCCACATGCCGCCTGGTGCCCAAGAACATGGGGCCCCCTTGCTGCAGCCTGGGGCTCAGGGGAGAGGTCTGCTGTTACCACTGGACATATCTGCATCCCTTCGTGTTTTCTCAATCAGAGCATGAATAGGAGTGGGGCAGGGAGGCAGGATCACTGGTGAACTGTCGCTCTCCTGAAGGAAGTGTAGTAGCGCTGTTACAGAACATGCTCCCTCCTGCCACACACCTATGCTCATGGGCAACGCATGGGCATGTGTGTGTGCTGTTCTTTTTTTTATTTTTTAAAAAGGATAAACAAGACACTGATAAGCAGTCTCTACAGCGTTGAAGTGCCTGATAAACAGTAGCTATTTGTAGTGGGTTGAATGGTGGTATGTTCATATCCAAATCCCCAGAGCCTGTGAATGTGAGCTCATTGGAAGAAAGGCCTTTGCAAATGCAATGAAGTACAGGATCTTGAGATGAGGTCATCCTGGATTATCTGGGTGGGCCTTAAATCCAAGGACAATGGTCCTTATGAGAGAGATGCAGAGGAAGATTTGAGATGGATGAAGGGAGAGGGCTATGTGGGGACAGAGACAGAAGCTGGAGGGGTGCAGCCACAACTCAAGGGCTACCTGGAGCCACCAGAAGCTGAGAGGCAAGAAGGATTCTTCCAGGGCCTTCAGAGGGGGCACAGTCTGTGACACCCAGACTTCAGACTTCTGGCCTCCAGAACCACGTGACGATTGATAAATTTCTGCTGTTTTAAGCCACTAAGTTTGTGGTAATTTGTTAAGGAAGCCACAATATACTACTAGGTATTTATTTTTTTCTCTTTACCAAGGAACAGAAGACAGTTCTCTCCCTCAGAGAACTTTCAACTTACAGTAAGTACAAGATATCAAAAGTTCCAGAAAGTTGGTTCAAATTCACGTGGGAATAGAAAGCCAAGGAAAGCCAGTCTGGCAAGGAACCAAGGCATGGTTTCTGAAGGACGCCTGGAGCTTCCCTCGCACATTCTCCTGTTGACTCAGGTGTTCTCAGGGGTGGGATAATGTTCAGCGTGATGGAGATGTGTGGTTTTAGACCACGTTCTGCACCATGCTAAGATTATCAATGCATCAGCCCTCCACTTTCCCTGAAGCAGCCCTACCTTGGAATAGGCCAGCTGTCTGAAGGCCTTGCGGGCCTCCAGCGGCTCCAAGAACTCCACGATGGCGGTGATGCCGCCTTCGGGCAAGAGCACGCGGCCCAGGCTGCCGAAACGCCCAAAAGTCTCCTGTAGCTCAGCCACCAGGGTGCCTACTGGAAGGTTCTTCACCAGAATCACAGTCTTGCTTCGCTCTGCAGCGGCCTGCAGGGAGGACATGAATGCATGTGGGGCAACAGGAGGGAGGGTCTCTGGCCTCACACCAGCCCTGATCTGTACTTGACTCCTGTCCTGGCACCCCACTGGGACCTCAGTTAGCAGGCACTTAGAAGTGGGCCCCACTTGTGAGCTGTGGCAGATTATAACAGTGCCCGGCCACAGCCCTCGCTGGGCCTTCCACAGCCTTCTAGCCCAGGCTGCCAGTGGCCTGGATCTGCATCTCAGTGCTGAGGACCTTTTCCTGGAGCTTTGGGCCGCCTGCTGCCACACGAGGCAGGTGGGAAGGACTGAGGAGTTAACACCCTGATGGGGGCAGCCCCGGCTCTCAGGGGTTGGTGTCACTGTTGTCCTTCAGATGGGACAGTTCTGGGGTGTGAGGTCTGTAGGTTTCCCTGAGATGAGCTCCAGCCTGCTGCTGTACCAGCAGATTGTACTGAGCACACCCATACTGGTCTCCCTCCCAGCGCCTTTCCACACCAGTGTTTCCTGCACTGCCCAATGAACCCTGGGCTCCTCAATCTGCCTCAGAGCCTGCTTTTGGGAGAACTCCAATGAAGACACTGGATATGTGGCCCTGAGAAATGTACTTAAATCTTCAGCCCCCTCACCTGATGTAAGGACAGAGCACCCATTTCAGAGGATCACTCCAGGAGAGGATTGAATTAGGTGAGTTAATATGAGCAAAGTTCATACAGTGTACACACTTGGTAAATGTCAGCCACTATTTGATTGAGAAACAACGTTGGAGGAGTATAAAATAGCCACAAAATATAATGGAAAAATTCCAGGAGTATGTGGGCATGAGCCTCAGCTTAGCTACCCATCAGAACTGCTTTCCCTCTGGGCCTGTCTCCAGGTCTGTAAAAGGAAGGGGAGGATGTTAGGTGGTCTCACTGGACCTGCTAACACTTCATCATTCATAAATCTAAGAACCCAGACCTGGCGGAGAACAAGCAGGTGGAGATGCTGACCTCTCTCCCACCTGGTTCAAGAAAGGCCTAAATCTCCAAATAGACACAAGTGCCCTGAGTAAGGTACTAGGGGGTGGGGGGCGGGATGTCCGGGGCCCCCTCTAATCCGTGTGGGGAAACCATGGATTATGAGGTGGCCCTCTTGCATTTGGTTCCTGAGAGGCACCATCTGGACCAGACGGGCCCCTTGCCTGAGCCCACAGGATATTTCTTCCTTTCTCTGGAGACAATCTTAAGTTAATGATGATGATCCTTGAAAGGCCTGATGCGCAAACACACCATCATGTGCCCTGATCTGAAACTCCCCAGCAGCTGAGTGGCTGACTGAGCAGGGCGGAGAGTACCCACCTGGCTGAAGGAGTCCAGACTGACCCCGTTGTCAATGAGGAAGCGCCGTACTTCCTGGACAAGCTGCGTCTCCCCCAGGGCCACACGCACAGCCACGCTGCCCTTGGTCTCCTGTGGGAGAGAGGAAAAGCAGAGGCCCTGTTGGCTGGCAGGTGGGCGACCAGTCAGCCCTTCCATAGGCCAGATGGAGATGGACCCCGCCAATGCCCCTCCACTACCCATGCTGACTTGGTGGCCTGCTTTCTGCATTGCTCACAGTAATCAGGGACCCCCCCCCCCATATCCCCCACTAAAGCCATATGGGTCATCTCATCACCATCTCAGGGCTTCTGCGTGCTGACCCCTGCCTGCATGGGGCTTACCCCATACTCCTTCCTTCCACTCAATTTCTGCTTAAATGTCACTTCTCTGATCAGCCTACCTCGCTCTCACATGCTATCCCCATGCAGCTAATTGTTCTTTGCAGCCATCACACCAGCATGCTGCACCTGTCTTCCTCTGCTAGAAGGCTCTAGAAGAGCAGGGCTGCGTCTGGTTAGGGCCCTGCTGCATTCCAGTGCTCAGAGAGTGCATGTGTGATCAGAGCTGGCTGGGTCTAGAGCCATGCTGCCCACTGTGATGGCTGTGGGCACATACGGCCACTGAGCACTTGAAACGTGGTGCACGGGAATGGAGAAGCGCTCTAAGTGTTAAACATGCACTGGATTTTGAATACTTGAAAAAAATGCAAAGCATCTTGACATTTTTTATATCATGTATATGCTGAATTGATATTTTGGCTCTACTGAATTAAACAAAATCGATTATGAAAATTAACTGCCTGTTTCTGCTTTTTAAAAAATATGGTACTGAGGACATTTACAATTACACACAGGGCTTGAGTTCTGTTTCTAATGGGCAGTGCTGGCCTTGAGTGTTAAAGCAGGAGTAAATGACAATGGGTTAATGACTTTATGGCCCAAACCATGGCTATCCTTTGCTGGCTGGAAAACACACTCCCAGGTCTTGCTTCAGATGAACTTAGCTGCAGTTTAACCAGGCATACACCTTAAAGGAAGGTATGTGATATGGAGGGGCCGGGTAGATGGTGGGGAAGTCAGGAGGAATAAAGTTAGACTTGGGAGAGAAGAGGGACAGAGACCAAGGGCCCCCTTTCCTTATCTCAATGACCTGGGCCCCCTGGTTGAGGAAGGGGGTGAGGCAGGTCTGTGTGTGGTTCAGAGTGAGGGCACTGGTGTTCATCTGGTGCCACCATCCCCACTGGCTCCTTCCAGGTGTGGGACCCTAGGCACGTTATTCTGTGTCGTTGGGCCTCGGTGTCCTTGTCTGGGAGGCAGGATAGCTAAGAGCACCTCATTCACCATGCTGTGCTGAGAAGCACCACACAGCTGAGAGCTTGTCATCATTGATTATAATCTCTGGCTTGGCTCCACACCATCCCACGGGAAGCCAGGCCTGGACAGGGGATGGCACAATTCCAAGGGAGAAGGCCCCAGAAGATGCCCAGGACTTCAGCATCACAGGCTGGAAGCTTGCAGATGACCCCGAACAAGACTGCTCTCCTCTCTTCCTTTGCCTGTGGCTCAGAGCCGAGGTACAGCAAACAGGATGCTCACTCACGGGGTCAAACACTTGACTCTTGGTGGCACTGTACTTCTGTGCGATGGCGTCGGCCACTGCATTTGGGCCCATGAAGAGCGTGTTCCAGTTATGAGAGCTGAGAGGCAGAGGCAGAACAGGGAGGTCAGACCAAGGCTGAACAAAAGGAGTATCTGTCCAGATGCAAAACCTCTAAGAAAGCAGCTCATTGGCCTGCCTAAGTCCCCAAAGCCTCCTGCTCCTGCGACCTACCTGGCATGGGCCAAGTACGCAGGGCCCGAGGGCCATGTGAGCAATGGTGACAACAAGCCCTAACACTTGTCAAGTGCTCACTCGGCGCCAGTGCCTAAGCACTTAGCATGTTAACTCATTTACCCTTGCAGCACTGCAAAGGCATGGCACCACTATGGCTCTGCCCACTTTGCAGATGAGGAAATGGGGACTAGGTAAGGCTACGGATGAGAGGCTGAACCCCTCACAAGAAGCCAGAGTACCCGGCAGCTGGGAAGGGGCAGGGCCGGGGCAGCAGGGCCTGCGTCACAGTTCAAACACTGGTGGCAGGTAAGGACCTGGAGCTGTTGGCTTTCTCCCTAGACTCTTTCTTCTTCTTGTAAGAGGATGATCCCGGGGCATCAGTGTCCTCAGTAGCTTCCTTCTTGATGGTGGATGGTAACACGTGGAGCATCCTGCCCTGGAGGGGGATGAGGGGAAGACAGTAAAGAGATAAGGGGGTGGGTGCTTCTACATTCTGCCTTAGGATGTCAGCTTCTCCATAAGCAGATTGGCCCCAGTGCTGAAACCCTCCCTGGAAGATAAGGCCCCGGGAGGAATGACCACATGGCCACCCTCAACCCAGGATGGGGCCTGGCCACATGACCCAGGGATCCAACACTGTGATGGAGCCACTGGGCATGGCCTCATAAACTGCTCAGTGTCTTTTGTAAGTAACCCCTGCAGCATCCCACCTGCCCTCTCCCCAACATAAATAAGAACTCCATACGGGTGGGGGCCAGGTCCCTCCTGGTGACTGCAGGAGACCAATAAATCATGAGCAAGTGAGTGAAATAAAGTGAAAAGGAGGTGAGGTTGTCTGTGGCTTGAGCATATGTGCTAAAAAAATACCTGATGTTTTTTTGGGAATGCTGGAAAAAGCAGAGTTTCTTACATTCTATTGTGGCCATTTAATATGACCATGTCAAAGCTCTGTCCTTCCTTATTCCTCTTTCTGGAGATGGATAGCGTATTTATTCATTCAACAAATAGTTTTTGAGACCTACTAGGTGCCAGGCACTGATTGCCTAGGTGCTGAAGACAGATCAGGGAACAGAGCAGACCAGAGCCCTGCTGGCCAGCAGCCCGTGTGAGGCGGTGGCTGCGAGTGCCATTGTGTGCGTCCCCTTAGGAATGCTCGTGCACACACAGCCTCTCCTGATGGCCTGAGGCCAGCAGCTGCCCCCTGGCCCTGGGTGATCACCTGGAACACCTGCCCATCCACTTCCGCGTAGGCCTTCACGGCGTGCTCGGGGAACATGAAGGTGACGAAGGCAAAGCCCTTTGGTTTCTTGGTCAGGCTGTCGATGGGGTAATGGAGCTCAGATAGGGGACCTGAGGACAGAAGAAGTGTCAATGTCTCATGGTGAGAGGCTGCCTGAGACCACCTCAAAGGCCAAGGGTGTCCTTCTATAATCCTTTATGTGGTCTTCCTTAAAAGTAGGGCTGCTTCCCGGCCATCTGGAAGCCCAGGAGAGAGGCCTCAGGAGGGACTGACACCTGCTGACACCTTCCTCTCTGACTATGAGGCTCCAGAACTGTGAGGAATACGGCTCTGTGGTTCAAGCCACCCAGTCTGTGGTACTTTGCTATGGTAGCCCTAGCTGACTAATACAGACACCATTTCTACAAAATTCAAAACAAATAAAACGAAATAATACACTGTTTAGGAATACATACATATGTACTAAGTGAAGGGTAACCACAATTTAGGATAGTGGTTACAGGTGTGGGGGTGAGGGATGGGCTAAGAAAGAGAAATTCCACAAGAGCGTCCTATTATTAAATAGTGTGCTCTGTTGAAAAAAAAAAAGTAGAGCTGTTTCCAACATCTACAAGTGTGGTCCTGGGCAAGCTACTAGTCCCCACGCACCCTAGTTTCTCATCTGTAAAATGGCCCCACAAGAGTACTCATCCCAGAGGGCAGCTGGGAGGGTTAAACGCATTAATACATGTAGCATATTGATTAATATGCTCCTGCTGCAAAGTTCACGCTACAGACGTGTTTGCTGCGATGGGATCATTACATGCAAAGTACACCTTTCTGAACTGGTTTCTACTCTGAACACCCCAGGGGTGCCCAGGGTCTTTGGCCTTTGCCTTCCCAAATGGACACCTGTAGCCTACTGACGATCCCCTCTCCTGTGCAGCCCGGCCCTCTCCTGTGACCAGGGCACTGGCCTGGGTGGAAGGACCTGGTGAGCAGTGGACACATCAATCTGCCTGATGGCAGGTCCTACTTGGGGTCTCCCTGTCCCCACAGCACGCATTCAGCCATGCTCCGATCCACCATAATCCATAGCCAGCTTCTGCATAGAAGTGAGAGACCCTATAGGGGATCCCAAAAACCATCAAGACCTTGTCCTCCATCTGTACCCTAACTCCCTTCATTTCAAAAATAGCCCACATGCTGAGCTGAACTGCAGGCCTCTAAATTCTTGTCCTGATAAGTAATAGCAACAAGGACAACAATAAAAATAGCCCAATAAAAATATCAAACCCACCTGGATGCTAAGTTTAGAGAGCGCAAGGCTTTAGTCATGGTGGGCCAGACCGAGGAGCACTATTCTACTTATACCTGATATGGATTTTAGCATCAGCAGCACCCCACCCACTCCTCCAGCCCGGCCCCTATCCTGTCCCCATGCATGGAAGCGAGAACTCCATGAAGGTGGGAGCCAGGCTTCTGCAGGACAGTAAGGGCTATCTCAGAAAAAGGGGATTCAAATCTCTTCAGTTCTGAGTTTGGAGAGCGAGAGCCAAGAGTATGGGTTCAGAGAGCATGAGATGCATGCCTTGCGGCCTTTTACTAGAAGCTCTGCTAACGCCTACACATGAGGCTGGAATCCTTACAGCCTCTTTTATGGATGAGAAAACAGACAAGAGGGGACTGGAACCTCGCCGTCTGCTCTGGTGCTAGGTGATGCCTGTGTGCGGGGAGCCGGTGGCCACTCCCTTACCGTATCTGGAGAAGAGCTTCTCCAGGTCCTCCTCCGTGCTGGTGTACGGCAGGTTTCGCACAAAGAGCCTCCCGGAGTCAGCCAGGTCTTCTTCCTCTTCATTCTCCCCAAGAGTCCGGACTTGCCAAGGTTTGGCGCTGTTCTTCAGGGGCCCTTTGACCAGGGGAACATTCTTTTCCCTGAATACTTCGATGTAGCGCCCGCCTGCGGGAGGAGAGGAGTCCCAGATCTGGGGGCAGGCCTGGAACTTGCCAGCAACTCCTGGTTGGTGATTCCAAACTCTTTGCTGCCTTTCGGATGCCGTGGCCAAGGCAGCTGGGCTGGTAAGAGTACCTGACCCCTAGCTGTCAATTGCTAACTGGGGTGATCTAAGCCAATGCTAGACCTGACCCAGGAGACCTTTTCCCCCGAATCTCACTCATCTTGTGAGTTCAGCTCAAAGAGTGGGGGGAACCTGCCTGGGCCATTTCGGGCACATTCCCTGTCATGGCTTGTTGCTCTGCCTTGGGGAAGGTGTCATGTGACAACCTGGCCCTGGAGAATCACCTTGTACTGTTCAGCTTTTTATGTGCATTGCTCAAGTGCCCAATTAGACTATGACCACCACCATCCCTTCCACAGGCACACAGTAGGTGCTCAATAAATACTTCACTGCCTAACTCACCAACAAAACCCCTTAAGTTTCCCACCCTCCCCATCAGAACTCGTGTCTTCTCTAAGGTTGCTGGCTGGATCTGAATCACTTGTCCACGCTCGGGATGGATCAAAGACTGCATCCCTGGATATCGTTCAGGCCACCTCACAGCTGCAGAATTTGTACTTGCTGTTCCCTCTACTGAACGGCTGCCCCACAAAGCCAGAACTTGCTCCCTCTACTCCTCTGGGTTTTGCTCCAGTGTCACCTTCTCAGTGAGGCCCAAGTGGACACAATCCTGTTTAAAAATGCTCCTCCTCCAATCCCAACCTTCTCCTGCTCTGTATTTTCCATAGTGTGGCCCATGTGTTGACTGCCTGTCCCTCCCATGCTGTTTCAGTCTAAGTCAGCTCTAGCAGAGAGGAGACTTTGGTCTGTTCTGCTCACTGCTGCATCCCCAGTGCCTAGAACAGTGGCTAGAACAGAAGACCCTCAGTAATATTTACGGAATGAAGCCCTGCAGCTGCACACAGGGGGTACCTGCCATGGGCCTCCTTACCCATGTATTCTCTGTTGCATTTCAGAGCTTTCTTCACTTCCTCTTCACTGCTGAAATCCACAAAGATGTACCCTGAGAAAGGACAATAAAGGATCTGCAGGCCCTGTAGACCCTTGTGGCAGTCACAAAGGGACACCTACACTATGCCAGGTGTTTGGGGGACTCTGAGCACACAGTGGGGGAAAACCTAGACTAAACAAGACTCCCTCCCACTCACAGCCGGATCTTCCTTTGCAAGGAGCATTCAGAGCCCATGGCCTGGCTTCAAGGATGAACACACTGGACCATGGAGCCAGAAACACAGAGGCCTCCCAGCCCCACCCTACCCTAACCAGGGCCTGCTCCGGGGCCTCCTCTGGAGGAGACATGCCCATGGTGGCAGTGATGTGATTTGGCTCAGCACCAGAGTGGCCATCCCTGTGACCATGCCCGTGTCTGAGGCCCCAACTTGCATGTGGGAGTCTTTCCTAGGGCACAGGGGTCTCACATCCTCAACCTCACTGGGCCTTGACCCTGAGGTAGCAGAGCAGGCAGCCCAGCTCATAGTGGCAGCGCCGTTATCGGTTGAAAGCACACAGATTGTAGTTTAGATTTACCATGCAGTTGAAATTCTCTCCATGATTCTTCCCTCCTCTCTGCTCCTACACTCTACACCTCAGCTCTCCCATAAACTTCCTTGAGCTTCTTCCCTCCTCCACCACCACATCCCATTCCAGCCACTGCAGACCCTCCCCTGGATGACTGCAAAAGCCCCCACCCTCATGGGCCCTGCCACTGGACCCTCCTGTCACCAGCCAAGGGGCCATTCTGAAGCCAATGGTGGTCTCTCCTTGCTTTAAGCCCCCTGGACAGAGAAGGCCTCCTCCCCAGCTCTTCCGAGGTGACCCCTGCTGCTCCCAGGCCAGCTGTCCCCAGCTCCAGGTTTGAAAACCTCCAGTACAGCTTTCTCCCAGCCCCGACAACTCAAACATAATCCTTCCTGCTCCCTCAGGCCCACCCCTGCTCACCCTCTGGTCTCTGAAGGACTGTGAAGGCAGGAGTACCACCACTGACATCTACTCTAGCGCTCAGGGAGTGTTTAGCATTGCTCTAAACCTGTATGCGTGCTAACACATGGAATCCTTGCAACTTGATGAGACAGGACTGCCCTATCGCACAGAGCAGAAATGGTGCTAAGCCCCTTGGTCAAGGCCATGGGGCTTACAAGGGGCCAAGCTGGGCCTTGATCCTGGGCTGGGGCTCTCCTCCTCTCCCTTTCCTGTACTCGCATAGGTTTGCGAGGAAAGGGATGGTTGGCTGAATGGATCTGCCTGGAAGCGGGGCTTTAGCACTCAGGAGAGCTAGGGAGGAAACATGGATGCTAGAATGTGGACAAGACAACTCCTAAAGCAGGAACCTTTCTTCCCAGACTCCACTACCAGCAGATTCCAACCTCTCTGTGCTCTGGTGTCTTCCTGCCAAGGACAGCCTGCACATCCGGCACTGCCTGGCCTCTCCATGGCCCAGAGGCCTTAGTGCTGTTCTCAGGGGAGCACCACCTCTGTTGCTGTGTGTCCTGCAGCCACCCAGCCTAGCAAGCAAGGAGGCACAGGCGGGCTCCCACCTCTCCAAGCTCAGACCCTGCCTTCCAGCACGTTTCTGCCCCAGGGAGTGGGCTGCCTGCCCAGAGTGGAAGCCTGGGGAGAGGGCAGCATGGGGGCAACACCACACATTCTCAACAGCTCAGAGAGCTGCCTGTCAGCAGAGCCACCCATGGACTTTGCATGGAAAACCCCAGGACTGGGGCCATCTGTTTAAACAGGACAGGTGATCCACTGGCCTCCTTACAAGCTGAGGGTGAGGTGGGGAGAGAAGAGAAGCAGGTGAAAACTACACACCAAAGTGGCAGACCCTTGTCCTTGTCCTGAGCCCATCACTCCACACAAGTGAAGTTTGGCGACCACAAAGAGGAAAAAGAACAGTTGCCCCTCCTTCAGTTCAACTGCCTGATCTTCTCTTTACCACCTGCCTCTCCAACCCACCTGAAACACCCGCTACCTTACCTGTCTTGTTCCCATGAGCATTTCTCACTATTCGAATGGCCACTGGTTTCAGGGGTGCCAGGAATTCTGTAACATTTTTCTGTAAGAAGAAAAGTTTTTTCCCTTAATCCAGTAATAAAAATATAAAAACATGGGCCAAATTTCTGAATCCAGGAGGGTTACCACAGTGTTTCAACCTTTATAGGTTGTCTCTTACTTCTAAATTACACACATCTTTCCCAAACATAAAATTATACTATTTTGGAAAAAATTTGAAAAAAAATTGAAGAAGAATATGAATATAAATATAAAATAGCGCTGTCACAATCAGCACTTGGAGGCATTGCTTCTCGTCTTTTTTTCCTAAGTACCATTTTATATATTGGGGGTTAACTCTGGCTTTATTCACTTCTCATTAAAGTGTGTTTGCCCATGTGACTTCACGGGTAGTGATACACATCAACTCAAAAGTGCTGTTGTATACATGGTCTTCCACTTTTGTAAATATTTCTGTTTTGGTCACAAGGGCGATTTACACACAGATTTTTTTTTTTTACATGCCCAAATGCATAGAGTATACCATTTGAAAAGTACGAACAAGAAAACAAAAATGGCCGATAATTCCAATGCCCAGATCAGTCTTGTTGGCTTTTTATTAAGAAATGAAAGTAGTGAACAAATTTTGATTTGTGTACTAGCTTAAGCCCCTTTAGAAAACCAGTCATGAGAAGCTCATCATGTCCAGTCTACCATAAAAATCAAAGCATTATTGGGAGAAGTCCAATAAAGTTCTGAATTCTTCGCGTTCCTATGTCAATTTTCTTTTTTTAATGTCAAATTATCAAAATTCTTCCAAAAACCTTTAATTCTCATTTTTAGGCATGTATTGGGAAATTCAGACATACAAGTGTGTATGTCTCTTAGGAAAAAAAAACAATGTAGCCACACTGATTCTGTGCCGAGCATTTTTTCCTTGATGATACATCTTGGGGATCTTCCATGTTAGTAGTTCTTTTTAACAACATGTTATATTCCACTGTTTTGATGTGCCACAGTTTAGTTAACCAAGCTCAAGTTTTTCAATCTAAGCATTACTGACATTTCGGGCCTGGTAGTTCTCTGTAAAAGGGCTGTCCTGTGCATTGTAGGCTGTGTGCAACATCTCCAATCCCTAGGGGTCACTCCCTGAGTTGCAACAATCAAAAATGTCTCCAGATGGTGCCAAATGTCCCTTGGGGGAGGCAAATCATCCTCAGCTGAGACCCACTAGTTTAACTACTTCTCTGACAATAGAGTTTAAAAGGATGTTTACTGTTTTTTGCTTTTATAAGTGACATAAATTAACACATTAAGTTATAAATAAAATAGTAACAAAAGTATGCTGCAGTGAACACTCGTGCATTGAAATCTTGGTGTACTTGGGTGATCTGCCTGTACAGCAGATTCCTAGCAAGGTCATTGCTAGGGCAAAGGTATGTATATTGTTAATTTTGACTACCACTTCCAAGTTGCCCCCAAAAGGCTGCACCATACACTTCCACCAACAGTCTGTGAAAGTACTATCAAACTCTAAACATTTTTGCAAAACATAATTTTCCAGCTTTCACCTGTATTTCTCTAATTATGAGTGAACTTAAGCATCTTTACTGGTCACTTGGGTTCTTTTTCTTAGAAGACCTCCTACCCTTCGTCCATTCTTACTGGGTCATAGGTCCCAACAGATTTTTACCTACTGTTTGTATTACAAACATTGTTTATCTTTTGACTCTGTTTATGACATTTGTTGTCTTACAGAAGTTTTAACTGTTACGTAGTCAATTAATCCATCTTTTTTTTTCGATGGCTACCCAGTTTTGCAAACTGCTCAGAAAGGCATTCTTCATTCTAAGATTGTAAGTAAATTCCATCAATTCTTTCTCCTAGAACTTCTATCATGTCATTTTTTAAAGCCTAAATCCTTGGTGCATCTGCAATTTATCTTGCTATAAGGAGTATGGCTGGAGTCCATCTTTTTTTTTCCTTCAAAAAGGTAAAGGTATTGTCCTATTACTATTTGCAGAAAAATCTCTCTTCTCTTCATTGACATGAAACACCCCCATTATCCTAAAGTAAATGCCTGTATGTATTTATTTCTGGGTTCTATTCTAATCCATTAACCTGTCAACAACTTTGCCTGAACCAAACAGTCTTAATTACTGTAGCTTCAGTATCTTGTACTGGAAGGGTCTTGCAGGATATTCACAGCTGTTCTATGACACTTTACCCCTTCCCAAACCTGATGGAACTATAACTGAATTTATTCATAATTAGGGAAGAACTGGCATTTTTGTGGCTTTCCTTTTATTTAAGTATTCTTTTAAATCCCTCAGTGGAAATTAACATATTCTTTCTACAGAACCTATGAAATTCTTGTTAGAGTATCTATAAACCCTCTGTCTACACACACGTACACACACACAAAATATCCAGCAAAATATTTAGAGATAGGTTTTCTTTTTAGTTGATATAAAAAAGGAACCTTTCCCTCCTTTATATTTTGTTACTGTATAGAGGAGAGAAGTGGCTTGTTTTGGTATGTATTTTGCAAACAGCCAACTAATGTTTACTTATTTTTTTAATTAAAGCATGATTTTCTATATGTTTCGTATTCAAAGAATTCTGACTCTAAATTACCAGATTACTCAGTCTGGTACAACCAAATGCTTGTTACTCAAAAGAAGTCTGGTAAGTTATATTTTTAAAAATTAGTAAGTATGCAGACTATCGAAAGAGACAACCACACCAAGAGAAAAAAAGGGCAAAAGATATGATCAGGCACTTTATAAAAGAGGATATACATGATCTGCAGAAGTGAAAGAATTATCATCATCACTAATAGTTTAAAATATAAATTGAAATGAGATGCCATTTTACCTGTCATACTGATGAAATTAACACCCAGGGTTCAGAAAGGGCACTCACACTCTGCTGAAGGGTGTTATCAATTAGCAATATTACCTGGGGGGCTGACATTCTGATCAAAGCCTTAGAATTGTACATGCATGTGCCTGTATGAAGTAATTATCTGGAGCAAGGGCTGGCAAGCTATTACCCCCAGGCCAAATGCTGCCCAAGGCCTGCCTCTGTACGGCCTGCAAGCTATGAATGGTTTTTACATTTTTGAAGGGTTATTAAAAAAAAGAGGAAATGTGCCAACAGAGACCATGGGGCCGCCACGGCCCTGAATATGTACCATCCGACCTTTATAGAAAAAGATCTGCTGACCTCTGACCTCAACGAAGACTGACTGCATTATTGTTTATAGTAACAGAAGACTGGAAACAACACCATGCTCCCATTTAGGGGGCTAGGTGAGGGTATACCAGTGTACCCAGAGTAAGGAATAGCATGCAACAAGAACAATGATGAGGTAGCCAAGTTTTCAGCATTCAGAGACATTCATGACATATTTAGATTAAGATGAGGGAAAGAAAGTTTCAAAGTAGTTTGCACTGTAAAACTGCCTTTTAAAAATAAAAGACAGCGGTCAGCATTTATATACAAAGAAAATAACGTCTGAGGAGATATACTCAGAATTTACTAGTGGCTGTCACTGAGTGGGACATAGGTGTGTTGTGGGGAGGCTGCCCCAGTTTGCCTGGACAGTCAGGAATCAGCCCCACAAACACTATACGTGTAGGAATTAGACCTGCCTTCTAGCACCCCATCTGGTTAGCAAGCCTCTCACTCTCAACTCAGTTTGGATGACAATTTATACAGTCAGGCTATGTACAGGTAATTTTTAGCTGTAAAGGTAATTTAGCTACCTTAAAAAAATTTCTTCTACTAAATTACTACTTTCCTAAGGAGGGAAATTTAAAAAGTTCCTCTACTGTGCAGACTCAGTCAGCAAACTAGAGTATGCAGGCTAAATGTGGCCTGCTGCCTATTTTTGGAAATATTATTGGCACACAGCCATGCCTACTCATTTACCTATCATCTAGGTCTGCCTCTGTGCTCTAACAGGAAAGCCAAGTAGTCTCAACAGAGACCAGATTGATCACAAAACCCTAAATATTTACCAGCTGATTATTATTATTTTTGTTAGCAGAAAAGTTTGCCCACCTCTAGCATAGATGATCAGGGAGTAAAGCCAGTCTTTCTGGGTCTCTGTATAGCCACCCGTTTCCTGACCCTGACAATGCCTGAGATCTTATTTAGCAGACTTTTTGGGCCCCAGTCCCTTCCAGCAGCTCAAGTCCTCACTGATCCTGCAGCACAGACTCCTGGCATCCTCTCCTGCTCCCCTGGGGCCCCTTGCCCTTGCCCTGTTATGAGCACATACCTCTGTGACAGTGAATGGGGCTCCCCGCAGCTTCACCGTGTGGGGGGTTGTGGGCTCCTTCAGGCTTGCTGGTCTCTCTGCCTGAGAGATGACAAAGAACAAAATGGCCACGGTGGGTTCCCTGGCCTAGCTGTAGGAGGAGCAGACCCAACATCTCCATGAGCACTCAGAGAGGCGCCTGCTGCCAGGGTGAGCCAAGGAATGCCAGCAAGCGTCACGCCAGCTGTGGATGTGCGGTCTGCCTGGTGGAGGAGGCGAGGGTGTGCTGTGCTAATAGCGGCCCCAGGCTGCAAGGAGTGCAGAGAGCAGGGGAAGGAGGCCTGATGGAGAGTGACAGTGACCACCACAGGTTAGGGCTTACTCTGTGCTAGACACTGTCCAAAGCACTTTGCAAATACTGCTCCTCTCCTACTGAATCTCCAAAACAAGCCTATAGGAATTATGGGTTCAAGATCTTTCCCGGGATTCTGGAATCCAAATAGTTCTGAAATATCTAAATTTTCTGTAGTTCCTGGGTCAATAAAACCTGCCCAGATTTGAACTAATTTGCCCGCAAAGCCTACTCTGAGCTGATGTGAGGCCAGAGTTTACATTTACCCCCTGATAGCATGAGCAGTCATTTCTTGTTTCACTGCAGAAACAGTCACCTGCTTGTTAGTTATGGGGCACTGCCCAGACCTGACTTAGGGTGGCGGGGCATGCTATACTGCATGAGGTATTGTGGTATCTTCCTGAAATCTGAAACTTTCTGGGTTCTGGCTTATACTTAGGCACACAGGTTCTGGAAACCAGACAGAGAGACCAGTGCTATGCTGAGCATCGTCTTAGATGAGGATCAGCGGCTGGAGGCAGAGAAGTACCTCCCCCAAGGTCCCAGCTACTCTCGGTCAGAGCTGGGATCAAACCCATAGCTCTCTGACTTCACCATACTCAACTGCCTCTCTGCAATATACATTTTTAGAAGCAGAAAGTGAAAGGAGGGAGGGCGATGCAGAAAGAGAAAGAGACAAAGCCTGGAGCTTTGAAAAGGGCCGGGCAGGGGGAGAGTTGATTCTTCACAGGGTCTTTTGGGGAGACGAGGGAATGGGGACCCAAAGGTGACAAGCTGCCCTGCCTCTAAGCAGAGAGGACTCAGGTGGGAGATGAGGGGAATATCCCCGAAGGTAGTACCCATGGTTATAATCTAGACCTGGGTCCAGATTCTGAGCCCACCACTTCACAACCTTGACCCTGGGCAAGTCACTTCCCTTCTATGGGCCTCAGTTTCCTCACCTGTAAAATGGACCAAAAAGTACACCTGCCCCTGAGGACTGCCACAGGATTCAACAAGCGACAAGGCAGGTACTGTATCTGGCATGCAGTAAGTACCCAATTAATTTTCCTATCATTGTCGATTGTGGGCTCATACTTACTTGTCTGCCCTGCTACTAAACACAAGTATGACATGCTCCTATCCATCTTCCAGCTCATGTGTACCCAACAGCTCCAGAAGGCAGGCAACTCTCCATGTCAGTGGCAAGAAATAAACTCACAGAGAAGTGCCTGCCCGAGGTCACACCCCAAGCGGGTGGCCCAGAGGGAAAAGGAAAGCAGGTCTCTGGACCACAGAGCTGTCTTTCCCCTATGCTACATCCCCCAATGAGGGGCTGCAGGGACTTGGGCGAGTGCCAGGGCGGGCCCCCCCTCTGTCTCCCCAGCGTACTCACCTGGGCCCTGGCAGCGCCCGGCCTCTCTCTGTCCTGTGCACTGGGAGCAGCATGGGCACCCTCCTCGGCCTCACTGCCAGCCTCACAGTTCACGGCCTCATCTTCACTCTCCTCCTCCTCAGAGGAGGACGGTGACCCGGCCCTCACCACCTTGGATTTCAGGTAATCCATGTCTGAGAGCTCCTTCTGCACAGCTGCCTTGGGTTCAAGGCCGTCGTCCTCTGGGAAGACAGGGAGGTTGGGGGTCAGCAACAGCTGTGAGCGAACACAAGGTCTCAGACAGCCGCAGCCCGAGGACCAAGCCGGCGACCAGCCTGGCCCTCACCGGCCCACTCACCTGGGCCTGTGGGGTTGACAGTGCCTGTGTGACTGTCACCCCTGATGGTGACCTGCCAGGGGGTCCCAGAAGCTCACGGGATGGAAACTCTCCTCCTGTCCGTGTGCTGACGGCTTCCCCTCCTGGCCCGCCCCGCCCCCACCTGGCACTGAGCCACGCAGGCACCTCAGGTCCCTGCACCTGCCCCTCCTCGGTGCCTCAGCCATGCTGTCCCTCTGCCTGCGACAGCGTCCCTTCCTGCTCCGGGACCTACTGTGTCCCACCAACTCCCAAGGAGTCCTTTGGACCTCAGCTTTGCACAGAAACTTACCAGGCATAAAATTCACATTAAATTCATTCTCTCACTTTAAACCAGATTCAATTCCCGACCCACTACTGTAGTGCTTACCATTCTGGACTGCGATTGCTCCCTACCCCTCAGTCCCCCACTACACTGTGAGCCCCTTCTGAGGACAAGGGCTCACTCCCTCACCTCCTGGCCGCCTCCTCAGAGGTCTGCCCCAAGAACTCTCCTACCCCTTTCCTGCTTGCCTTCATATAACATGCTAAACAGTGGGCCTTTCTTTAATGTATCTCACCCCACTAGGATGACAGCTCCATGGGGGCAGGATTCTTCCATCTTGTGCTCTCTGCCACATCCCCCCCAGCAGTGCCTGGCATGGAATAGGGGCTTAGTAAATATCTGAGTGACTGACTGAGACCTAAGTGCCCCACTAGAGGGTGGTGTCAATCTGCCCTCTCCTGTGTCCTGACTGGAAGGGCCCCAAGACCCGACAGCACAGACCAATGCACACAGGCACACGCGCTTGGCAAGGGCACACGCATGAGTATGGACACCCCTTACCCTCCAGGTCCTCCCTGGCTCCCTCCTCCTCACTCTCCTGCCCTGAATCAGAGTCGAAGTTCAGGTAGTCGGTGGCCGGCTTGCTCTTCCCTTTCGAGGACTCAGCATCTAGGGCATCGTTTGCCCAAGTGGTGGCCTGCATCCGCTTCTGGTGAACTGACAGGAACTCCTGGAACTCCGTATCTTTCTTCAGCTGGTGGCACAGGAGCCGAGGCAACAACAGAAAGGGAGAACAGGCAGAGAAGGCTCAGGCAGGTCTCGGCCCCCACAACTCTTGGGAGGCTAAGAGCACACTCCAAGAAGCTCCCCCCATTTCTAGAGGACGCCTGGGGTCAGCTGTCCAGCTCTGGGGAGGGCAGAGTGGACTCTTGATCAGACAAGAAGACTAAGAAGCCAAGGAGACAAGGCCAGGGGAGACGAGAGGCATGCCTCTGCCTGCCGGGCCAGCCTCGCCCTCTCCAGGCCTATGGCAGCTCTCCCAGGACAAACCCTGGGGCCCACCCTCCCTGTCAACAGGACAGACTCACCTTCTCCAGTTCACTTGCTACCTTTTTCTTCTTGTCATCCTGCAAACGAGGACACAGAGGTGAAGGTCACCAGTGAAGGGCAAGGGGAGACAGAGCTGCACTGCCCTGGGAGGCCCACCTTCAGAAACCATCCGAGAGGATTCGCAGGCCATTCCTGCTCCCACTGTGTCACCCTCCCAGGGTGTGCACCCTGCTGAAACTAGGAATATGGGTGGGAGTGACTTCCTACACACCTTCTTAGCTTCAGGGGGGATGGAGTGTTTGTCTTTTAAAGGTTGCTTGGCCTGGACTGGTTTCTGGGTGTGTTTGCTCCAGGCTCGGGGCTTTGCTGGGTCCCCAAATGACTTGCAGAACTCCACCTGCATGGGAGAGAAAGGGTGATGGTGACACCTGCCACTGTGTTGCCCCTCAGCACCTGGCAGCCCGGGCTTTTTAAAAAGGCAACTGCCACTTACTGGCTGAGTTGGCTGAATCAAATAACTTATCCTTGCCTAGCTCTGACTTCCTCCTCCTTAGATTATTAGAGTTGTTAACATTTACAGAACAATTCCACATGCCAGGCAGTCTTAGTGCGTTGAAAGTATTCTGAAAGTACTTTGAAAGTGCTTTCGATACCCCGAGGCTCCCCATAGTTGTAGGGAGGAACCCTTCCTCTCCCCACTTGCCAGATCAGGAACCTGAAGCATAGAGAAGTTATGTAACTTGCCTTAGGGTCACCCAGCTAGAAAGTGACAGAGTGGAGACTGGAACCCAGGGGTCTGGAGTCTGAGTTCATAGCCATCACCCAAAGGGTGGCTGTGAGGAGGAACAAGATGACACAGGGTCTGTGCTGAGCTGGCGGCTGCCAGTGTTACTACAGTTACTGCGAAGTGGCCTGGCTGGCTGCAGAGAATAGCAGCAGGAAGATGGGAAAGGCAGGATGGCCATGCTGGAGCATGAAGGGGGCTCAGTGCTGAGCTTGCCCCAACACAGCCCTTCCCCACGCTCTCCAGGTAACCTCCACGAGAGCTCCTGCTGGGTGCTGCTGTGCACACTTCCCACCACAGGCAGGGGGTCGCTGGCTGGCCCACCTGCACCCCGGGGGGAGGGGCTGTCATCTTGTCACAACCCCGTGTGTGCAATTTTCCAAACAGTTCCGTTGTTTCTGTAATGATGACACATGTGCTCCACAGATAAAATTCAAACACTAAAGTTCAAGGAAAGTGAAAAAAAGATTTTGCAACCCAATGCCTATCACTCAGAGAGAAAAACTGCTATTTCAGTGACAATCCTTCCACGTGTCTCTATACACACACACACACGTTGAGGGGTAGAATTCTGTATAAATGGGATCACAGGACAGATTCTTGTCTAACATCTGTTTTTTCTTTTCAACAAAGTGTTTAAAATGTTTACCAAGTCATTAAATGCCCAAGAGTGATGCAGGCGGGACCTCCACCTCCAGGAAGCTTTCCTGACCCTTGCCAGGGTAAGGGACTCCTCTGTTCTCTGAAGTCCCTGGTACTGCCCTGTCACAGCACTGATGACACTGATCGAAAGCAGCCTGTTCACCCGCCAGCCCCCTGCCTGCCCACAGGCTGCTGGCTCCATGAGGACAGGGGCCAGGGGTCCCAGGTTTCTCTGAACACCCAGCATCAAGTGGCTGCTCACTGAGTGCTAAACGGGTGAGTGAACGACATCAGTCCTTCACTAGTGTCCAGACCACTGGTCCTCAAATGATGGTTCTGGGACAAATAGCATCACCTATGAGCCTGTTAGACATGCATATCCTATCACTTTCGATGGGCAGGCAGGGAGGAAATTCACACTAACTCACTGTGATCCGGGATGTGTCGATAAAACTCTTGTTGAAATGGTTCAGTGCCGTCTGGGCCTCTTCCTCAGACTTGAAGCCGATGAAGCCAAATTTGCGGAACTTGCCATCTTTGGTGAACTTCAGGCTACAGTCTGTCAGTGTGCCGAAGGCAGTGAACAGCTGCCTGAAACGCTCCTCCTTCATCTGGGACAGAAGAGGCACAATGCGGGAGGAGCTAGGGAGTCCTCAGAGCCAAGGGGGCAAAACGGGCTAGAAACCTGAGGCCACAGGACTCCCCAGTGGTGACCTTACACAAAGCAGTGGCCAAGTGTGCTCTGCAGGTGGACTTGTATACCAGTTCTGGCTCCATCATTTGCTAGCTGTGTGGCCTTGAACAAGCCCCTTACCCATCTCATCAATTAAAAAATCAAGACTCAGATGGCTGCAATGAAATCTTCTTACGCCATGGGCTATCAGGAGCATAAGGAGACCTTTTATAAAAGGAGCCCAACATTGTGGATGCAACACAGTAGGTACCTAGTGAAGACTTGTCAAAATAAATGGGTGAGTGAACAGACAGGTGAGTTCTAGAAATGTTTGCTAATTGTGGTAGACAGAATAATGGAGCCCTCCCCCACCCCCCACCAAAAGATGTCTGCATCCTAATCCATGGGAACTTTGTTACCTTACATGGCAAAAGGGGTTTCAGCCATGTGATTACATTAAGGATCTTGAGATGGGGAAATTATCCTGGATTATCTGGATGGATCTAATGTAATCCTAAGGGTCCTTATAAGAGAGACAGAAGGGTCAGAGTTGGAAAAGACCATGTGTTGATGGAAACAGAGAGACTGGAAGATGCTATGCTATTGGCTTTGAAGATCTAGGATGTGACTAAGAGCCAAGGAAGCTTCAGTGACTCTCCTCTAGAGTCTCTAAAAGGACCACAGCCTGCTGACACCTCGATTTTAGAGCTTCTGACCTCTAATTTGCCAAAAAGTAAATTTTATTGTTTAAGCTATTAAGTTTGTGTTAGTTTGTTACGGTAGCAATAGAAAATACCCCCATATTATTACCATTTGGTCAAGGAACCCCACACTGTAGAAATCGTGGCATAGTTCCCTCACAATGCACCAGGGGGAAAAAAGTTAAAAACAAACAATGAAGCAGAAATGTCTTTGTGTTCTCCCGCCTATGGAGAGGCTCCCCAGGGGGTAAAGTCAGAGGTAAGGAAGATCTCTCATGGCATCCAAACAGCACATTTTGTATTTTGGGAATGAGCTTCCTGTCCACACCAGCAGTGTCGGAGGCTCAATCCAAGAAAAGTTAGGATAAAAGGAGTAAGGATAAATCACTTCCGCACACTGCGACCAGTCACACTGTGTGATACCACACACATTCGTCCTGTTTCCTCCTGTTTATTTGAATGCCTACCACATGCCAGGTTCTGGGCTGGGCTCTCCCGAAACAAAGACAAGTATGATTGGATAAACAGTTTAACGCCCTTCACACCCAGTTTTCTCAAACTATTCTTACTGACCCCAAAGGTGGGAGTGGGAATTGGCCATTTTTGCCTCCCCAGCAGTGGAAGAGGAATAGATCTACAGTGTCTGATCCGGTCTGGAGTCAATAAAAAAACGTGCTCAGAGGAGAAGGGCTGCGGGAGAGCATCCAGCCCAGGTAAAGCCTGGCATCTCCCCGGGAAAAGACTTGTCGGGGTGGGACTCAGGTATCCACGAGCCGACTGTGAAACCCTGAGCTGTCACTATCCCTCCCTTCCAACTATCAAATGGATTCGCCGAAGACCTGCCCCTTTTGGGTTTCGAACCCGCCCGAAGCGAAAGCTCCTCAATTTTCCCTAGCCACCCGCCTCTCAACCCCGACCTCCCGGCTGGTCCCAGTTTCAAGATTCCCAAGTCGACACCCTGCACTCACCCCATTCGGGAGGTTCTTCACGATTAGTCGCGACATGGAGCACGGTTCCCACTGGTTTGATTCCAGCACGAGTCAAACACATTGGACAGTGTCTTCCATCCGCTTCCACGCTACCTCTCTCGGCGCCGCCATCTTTGGCGAGCCGGAACAAAGTCATGTGCACCACGCGTAGGCCCGCCCCCTCCGGAAGTAGGCGTGGGGAACCAGCGACCCAAGGAAGTCAATCCCCTCAAAGGCGGGCCTGAGCTTCCATTCTACGCAGGCGCAGGCTGTTCTGCAGCGCCTGGAGAAACCAACGTTGCGGTGGAGTTGGCGGAGGGCGCAGGTTCCTGACACCGGCGCGGGAGTGCGTGTGGCTGGTTGGGTGCCTGAGTGCTGCGTAAACGAACAAATCGTTTTAGTCTCCTTCTCTATTTTATTATCGAGGCCTACAACAGCCCTGAGAATGCGAACAGGATGAAGGATTCTTATTTCCCTTTAGAGATGGGGAAACTGAGGCTCAGAGAGCTGCTGGGCACCACGAATGAAATTCTGAGCATCACCTCTAAATATTAGAATATGATGTTGGAAATAAACTGGGAGCTAGACAAGTGAAGCAGCTTGCCCGTAGTCGTATAGCTATTAAATATCAAGCAGTTTTAAGTGATAAGATTATGGGATGTACTGGTTTCCGAGGGCTTCTGTAACAAAACTTTGTGGCTTAGAACCAGAAATTTATTTTTTCATAGTTCTGGAGGCCAGAAATACAAAATCAAAGTGTCAGCAGGGCTGCAGTCCCCCAGAAGTCTCTAGGGGAGGATCCTTCCTGTCTCTTCCAGCTTCTGGGGACTCCATGTATTATTCCTTGATTAATGGCTGCATCTTTCCAGTCTCTACCTCCAACTTTCATCCAGTGTCTGAATCAAATCTATTTCCCCTTCCTTTCTCTTATTACGGCACCAGCCATTGGGTTTAGGGTCCATCTTAAATCCAGGATGAACTCATCTCAAGATCCCTAACTTAATTATATCTGCAAAGACCCTTTTCCTTCCAGAGATTTGGACGTGTCATATCTTCTTGGGGCGACACTTCAACACACTACATGAGGATTTACTTGCTTTGTTGTAGGTTACTCTGAAGATCACATTTCATCCTGTCCATGTCTCATGTAGACTACTTAACAAAAACACACACACGTGTAAAAACGTAACCCCCTGCCTAGAGTGGATGACTGAAGGGGTCATTGCATTTCAAGGCCATTCCTTTATGTAACAGATATGCATTGATGTGTATGAGAGTGCTCTTTAATTAAATGACAATTACGGGTTGTTTTCAGCACACACAGGCCACCCTGGTCAGGACACTGCTGGGGCAGGCTTTATGAGGCAGCTCCAAGATATTAGCCTTTTACGAGAGGGCAAGTGTGGGTTGCCCCTCCGGTCCTGGTGTCATGTACTTTTATTATTTTCACAAACTGCCTTTATTAAAATGTGCAACTAAATGTAGCCTTCCCTGAAGAAATTCACAAATCAGAAGGTCTTTCAAAGGTATTAAAAGAAAATGGAATGGTCTTTGCCAATCTGCACGTCCCAGTGTTGGGCCAGGAAAATATGGTTGCCACATGGGGGAAGAAGGCATGATCGCTGGACTGTGTGTCCCAGGCATTTAATAAACAGCCACGCTGTGGCATGACTGTTAGTCTTCCTGCTCCCTTGCCTTCCCATCTGCCTCCTGCCGCCTTTTCTCTCCTACCAAATATAATCTGGGGGCACCTGGACCCAACAAGACTGGCCTCTGATTACACTCAAGAATTAAGAAACAATCCAACAGGTCCGAGTCAGCTCCACCCCCCGCTACTTCCACTCATCCTTAGAGAATTAACTTCCCACTAGGGAAAGGCCAGAAGTGGGGAAAGATCTTGGAAGGGACTGGAAGAGGCAGAATGGAGAGGGGGAGTGTCTTGCCAATGGATTTCAGCCCCGGGCAAGTTCACTATGGATTCAGTGTGACCAAAGAAATGACAATAAAATGTTCTTGGGGCAAAAGGGTTTATTCCCAACTTTATTTCCATGATGGCAGGTCAATCACTAGAATCCCGTCCACTCAGAGCTAGCCTGCATGCAGCAAGCCGGTCTCTGCCTCTGGGCCTCCCTGCCCGCACAGCCGTTTCAGTCTCTGTCCTCGGCACTGCCACCACTCCAGCCTCTGTCCTGCTCTCCTGCAGCCTTGCAGCCAGGCCACTGTGTTGCCCAGAGTACTGGGCTGAGCTCTTTATATAGAGTCGATAATGACGTATTGCCCACACGTGTGTAGTGAGCTAGCCAACCAGGGCCAGGTGAGAATCCTGGCCATAGGAACCTTCACTTTATTCACAGGGAATACATGAGGAATCTAATTACAAGACAACAGCAGACAAACCCTGAGGTACATCCTACAACATCCCTGACCAGAACTCTTCACAGCTGTCAAGATCATTACAGGTAAGGGAAGCCTGGGTAACCATCCCAGCCAAGAGGAGGCCAAGGAGACATGACAACTAAATGTAACAAGGGCCCCTGGGACAGACAAAGGACATCGGGGGAAAACCAAGGAAATTCAAACAAAGCATGGACTTTGGTTAATAATTATGTATCAACATTGGTCATTAACTGTGATGAATGTTCCACAGTCATTCTAACAGCAGAGGAAATTGGGTACAGGGTGTATGGGAACTCACTTTTCTGAGGTGCTGGGGACAGTTGCCCCAGGTGTCACCACCTGGTGCCTTCAGTGCTGGCCCAGGAGTTCACTGCCCATCACCCCAGAAACCCCTGGGAAGAGCAGCTCCCTATTCCCTTCCTCCTATTTGCACCTTCAGGACAGCCTTGAGGGATGCAAGTGGCCAGGGCAACTCAAGACAGGAGACTGGGTGTACACTAGCCTCAGCCACACCTGCTTGGACAACAGGCAGCTCACCTGTGACAAGTAGCAGCCGAGTCTCCCCCAACACCCCCAACCTCATAGGCCCTCTGCGGCCCCAGCACTGGACATATGGGGTCCCTTCTGCTTCTGGCAGTGAACCATAAATATTCATCAGGAAGCACAACAGAAATCACGAATTATTCATCAACCAGGCCGTGGCTGGGGAAAAGCTAAACCCATTCTAAGAAGACAAGCTCGTGGCGATCTTATCCCAGGTGCCTCCAAATTCCAGTGTCTGTTTAATTTAGGCTTGCTGCCGTGCTGGCCTGGGGTCTGAGGCCGGATTATCTGGGGGTGGTTTGGGGGCTAAAACCAGAATCATCGTCTTCCCTTTTCTTATTTTTCAACTGTGCTGTGGGCAGATGCCTCCTTCTTGTATACAGAGTTGAAAAGAGTTCATTTTTCTGACTTAGGTCTCAAGGTCTTGCAAGGTCCAACCACTGACTGCCACTCCCCACCTACTCAACTCTGGCTACACTGGCCACTGTGTTCTGCTTCTCAAATGCGCACACCTTGTTCTCACCTTCGGCGGAGCACCACCCTGCCAGACCAACACCTTGATCGCAGACTTCCGGTCTCCAGAACTGTGAAACGATCAATTTCTGTTGTTCTAAGCCACCCAACTTGTGGTCATTTGTCGCTGTAGCCCTGGGAGACCAGCGTGTTCGCCTCAGAGCCTGAGGTTTTTCTTCATCTCTTCATCTGACTGAGTACAGCACATCCTTTGGGCCTTGGCTTCAATGCCTCATCCTCAGAGAGGATGTAAATGAATGCTCATGGCTGTGTTTCAATAAAATTTTATTGAGAAAATGAGGCTGTGGGCCAGATTGCTAACCCCTGGCCTCGACTTATCTTAATGGTTTTAAGGCATCAGCATTATGTTAGCTTTGCTTAATTTTTTTATTTTTTGTTTTGCAACCCTTCAAAAACATAAAAACCATTCTTAGCTTGCGGGTCCTTCCACAGAAGGCTGGCCTGTGGACAACCGTTGCTCCAGATAAATATTTCATCCAAGCATGCGTATATATACATTTTAAAGATTTTGATACAGAATGTCAGTTGCCCTCTTGCTAATCCATTTTCTCTTCAGCAGAGTAAGTGTGATTCTGTACTTCGGGATGAGCAGAGAGCCCCAGCCAAACCAAATGGTGTGCCTGCCCACCCCTCCTGGCTTTCCTTTTGGAGTAAACAGTGCCACCATCTACCCAGCTGTCCTCTCCTCTGCCACTGCTGGGCTGAGCCCTGGGAAGTCCCAGGATGACATGGAGCCTCGGAAAGAGCCTGGACATAGGAGGTGGAGAGGCCTGGGTTCCATTCCCTGACACTTTTTGCTGTGTGATTTTGGGTAAGTCAATCACCCTCTCTGAACCCCACACTTCATTTGTAAAATAGGGCCAGTCGTGCCCACTTCCAGGGTGGTGGTGAGGATCTGAGATAACATATTCATGCCTCCTGTGATGGTGCCAATAGTAATAACAAAATCGTATTTCAGTGTGCTAGGCACCAGGTAAAGAGCCTTAGGAGGTTGAACTCATTCAAACCTCACAATTATCCAGTGGTGTGGGTACAATTATTAACCACATTTTACAGATGAAGAAACTAAATCATAGAGAGGGGAAGTGACTCCACTAAGCTCACTCACTCAGGAAGCAGCAGGCAAGGACTCCTCCTATGTTCTATCCACTCAGCCACATAGTGCAGAAGCCCCTCCTTGAATAATCTGGGTCAGCCTGATGCCGCTTTGCTGGTTTTAGATTTTTGTCTCCTACGCTCTTGCTAAATGCCCATCGTGTCTCACAACCCTCTATCCGCTTTTCCTTTTCCTTATTTGGGGACAGGCATCTATACTTGGCAGAACTTGGTGCTGCCCCGTTAGAAAGGGTGCTTGCAATTCTAACGATAGACCAGCAGGGGGAACCAGAGGATCAAGTATAAACCCGTGCAGCGCGGCGGGAACACGGAAAATCTTTGCGAATTGAAGTTTCAAGGACTCACGCAGCACACAGGCCCGCACCGCCTAGACACAGAGGCCTAATCTGGACAGTCACGATAGACAGGGCTTCTTCCTGGTTTCGCCTCAGCAGAACCGTGCTCAACATAACACTTGCCTATTATAGTATGTTGGTAAATATTTCTGGATAAATAAATGGATCTGAAACTGGAGGAAATTGGGAACAACAGAAGTATCCAAATGAAGACAGCAAGAGGGGGCATTCTGTCTGGGAAGGGAGGCAGGGACACTGCTGGTCACGATAGCAAGCAGGGAAAAGGTCACCAAGGTCTTGAAGGTACTTGGATGTGGGGACCAGGTACAGCGTCGCCAGCAGGGTAGGAAGACGCCAAGGGTCCTAAGGCACCAGGATGTGTGACAATGGGCACCTGTGTCAGGCTGAGAACTAGGTCCCTGCTGGGTGTCGCCTCCCGGTCCCTGCAACCTGACAGTTTACCTCATGGAGCAGAAAAGTGTCTTTGCAGATGGGATTAAGTTAAGGATTTGGAGATGAGACGATTATCCCCTATTAGCTGGGGGACCCTAAATGCAATCCCATGTATCCTTACAGGAGGGAGACAGAGGGAGACCTGACGCCCACAGAGGAGAAGGTGGTGTGACACGACCAGAGAGAGATTCACGGTCCAGCCTTGGAGGTTGCAGGAATGCAGCCGGCAGCCCCCTGAGGGTGAAGAGGGAAGGGTCGGATTCCCCTCAGAGCCTCGGGAGGCAGTGTAGCCCTCCTGACACGCCAGTTTCCGCTGGGGAACCTGATTTCAGCCCTCTGACCTCCAGAATGGTGAGGGGATCGATTTGCATTGCTTTCAGCCCTCAAGGCTGTGGTAACTGGTTACGGCAGCCACAGGAGACGGAACACAGCCACTGCCCCTCCAGGCCTGAAGAGACAGAGGGAGGGAGGCTTCCAGGGCTGCCTAGAGGGGAGCTGCGGCTGGGCCAGGGGGAGAGCTAACTGCCTCCTCCGCTGGCCTGATGGTGCCTCCCATTGGCCCCACCCAGCTGGCAGGTGGGGAGAGGTGATGTGGTCTGAGCGCTCAGCCTCCGTTGGGTGGAGGCTGGGGGCACACAGATCGTAGCCAGCACACCCCCTCTGTGCCAGCCTGGGCTGGTAGCCAGCCAAGACCTCTCATCTTCCAGGGCAGCCCCAAGTCTGGGGGATTTTCCTCTGTCCCCTAAGGACAACATGAACTTTACATGGTGCTGCTTTGGGAACACCCGCTGAAGATGTCTTTACTGATTAGCTAATAGTTTCTCGCTTGGCAAAAGTAAAAAAAAAAAAAGAATATGACGATCTGTATTGGTGAAGGTGTTGGGAAATGGACGCTCTGTAATGTTCTGAAAAACATCATGCAAAATGGTGCAGTTTGGAGGGAACATTATTTAGAAACAACATAAGGAGACTTTTTTCCCAGCAGTTGCATTTCTTGGAGCTTCTTTTAAGGAAATAATTTAGCACATGTACACAAGCTTTGCGTATGTGTTGTTTATAACGGTGAAAAAGCAAAGCTATCGAAATGTCCAACAATCAAGAGTTGTTTAAAACTTAAACAATAGTTTAAAAGTTTTTTTTTTAATCTACACAATGGAATTCACCAAACTCCTAAAAGTAATGCCATGAAAAGATGGTCAATATATATTAATTGGGGGGAAAGAGCAGGATTCAAAACCTCATGTAGAGTGTGATTCTACTTTGGTTTAAAAACCATACCGTACATTTTTGTTTTTACTGTACCAAGTAGCTGGGTGATGGCTTCATCAATGTGCACATTTTTTATTAGGCTACCACTTGTGTAAAATATATAAAACACACACACACATCTGCTCGTGTATATAAGTGCTGAGGACTGCTGGAAATGTATCTAAGAAACTGGCAATGATGATGTTTATAAGAAGCTAACCATGCTGCCCACATTCCCTTGGCACTTACAGGATTCTGACTGCAGCCCTGCTCTCTCTTCCAGAGGGCTTCCTGCAGCTGAACGCCGCAGACACCCTTGGACCAAGGCAGGCTCTCAGGATTATCCTCGCCCGATGGAGCTGATGGGTAAATATCCCTGATTCCTCATCCCTCGGTGGGTGTGATCTATAGTCTCCCAGATGCTTCGAGCTGGCTAGAACCCCAGCTATCCTTTGAGCATGCATAGGTAAGGGGAGAGAGAGAGATGGGAAGCTGTGGAGGGAGCTGTTAGATCTGCCGTGAGGTCTGCTGCAGAGATGACAGTGTCTGACATCCTGCAGGCGGCATGCTTTTGGTGTTCACGCCCAAGTCCTGCTCCCTTCAGGCTGCTTCCCGACAGTGAGCTAGCATAGTGGGTCCTAGAGCCAGGCCATTTCTGTGCACCTCGGGACTCCCCTGATGGGCTGTCTTTGCTGTGGGACCCCCCCAGGAGCCTGACGGGTGCTTTCTCAGGGCTGTGCTGTGGTCTGAGGCTCTTCCCACTCTGTCCTCCTTCCTTGTCACTCTCCCTCCCCAGGTGTCTGGCCTTTCTCCTGATCTGAAGGTTCTCCCTGCCAACTCCCCTCCCTGCCACCTCCCTGCTTTGTCCTTTACAGACATCCCTTCACTAAATTACATGGCTGTCTCCCTCGCTTGGCATCTGCTTCCGGGAGGACCCACGCTGACACCAGCAATTGCCAGAATCGGGATGGAACTTCAGTTGCCCGAGATGACATTCCAGCCTGAGCTATAACCTTCCAGAGAGGAATTCGGCCCCTGCCATCCTGCACCAGCAGGGAGGGAGCTGGGGAGTTGCCACCCCTGGGCTCTCCTCTTGCCTTCAGATCTCCTCCTGGTGCCTCCCATTGGCCAAACTCATCCAGAGGATGAGGGGGCCCGACGGGTGCTCCTTACAGGTCCACAGAGGCCAGTCTCCCAGGGCCGCCGAGAGGACCTAGCCTTCTCCCTACCACTTCTTAGGGAAGAGGGTCTTTCAGGTGGAACTGTCCAAGGAGACAAGAATGGGCGGGGGTCTTTTCTGTACAAGGAGACCACGGAGGGGGCTGCCACGGCCACCCTGTGAGTGGTGATGGCAGCCAGGGTAGTGATGGTGGCAGTGGGGACGGAGAGGAGCCCAGTGGGGTCTTCCTGTGTCAGTCTCAGGGCCGTCGGGAAGACCTCCCCGGACCTGCTGCTCCTCATGCTGAAAGAAGAGAGGCAGGAATAAAATCACAACCTCCCCTGCCTCCTGCCACCTCATGTTCGATGAACACCCCCACTGCATGAAACGGGGACCTTCTCCATGCGGCTGGAACAAAGCTATGGCTATTTCAGTTCACCACGAAGAGGGCTGCTCCTGAGGCCACATCTGAGTCATTGGGTGGAGGCAATTTTCCACAGTTCCAGGTTGGGGAAACTGAGCCAGGGTTATGCTAAGTGGCCCCCTGACCCTTCATAGCATCTGCCTCCTGGGATGGCCATAGGGCAGGGCTCCCCCAGGAGCAGGGAGTGTCTCAGCGCCCTCCCCAGCTCTGTGAGGATGAGGGGATTATTTTTATTATTATTATCATTCTTCTCTGATAGGAATCTGCTCCAAGAGGTGGGGGTAGTGCCCCTGGCACGGAAGCATCACAGACGCGGCCCTGCCAACCCTGGAGACGGCGAAGGGCCTGTTTGTTGAGTGCATATGACGTGCTGAGGAATGTTCTGAGCAGTTTGAGGGGCGGGGCTGCCTTAATTGTTATATTAACTTCCCTGTAAGAGAGGCACTCTTATGATTTCCGGTTCATAGATGAGGACACTGAGGCTCAGAAATGGGAAGCGACTTGCCCAAGGTCACAGCAGTGGACAGACGAGGCAATCGGTGCTTTAACGACAATGTTGACTTTCCCTCATTCAAAGCCAAAGTATCTGCTCGTTCAAATACTCAAGGTCCTGCCGCATCCTAAGCACGTTTTGTGCGGGATCTCGTTTAGTCCTGTGCAAACTACTGGCTTCGAGAATCATTATTATGGCTATTTAACAGGTGAGGAAAAGGATGCCCAGAGAGGTTGAGTGACTTGCCCAAGGACACACAGCTGGAGAGTGTTAGAGTTGTGATGGGCCTCAGGACTGTCTGACTTTGGACCTTGTGCTTGATTCTGCCTCCAAGAGCAGCAGGCTGGGATGGGGCTTGGGGGTGACATGCCAAGCCCAGAGGGCATGAGAGAGGCAAGCCCAGCTGGCCCCCTTTCCAGGCTGTCTCTGCTCCTGGGACTCTGCCTCACTCACACGTACACAGCTGCCACGGATCAAAGTCCTTTCCCGAGATGTATTTGCTGCGAGTTCTAAACAAACGGGTGTGAGCATGTAGCTAAGAGAAACATTAGGAGGACACGGTGTATGAAAGCCGACTGGCCTTTAAAGTCCTGGTGATTGATCAGCTCCTTCTTTGGTCTCGTGCTCTTTGGGGGTCAGGATAGAGGGCTGGGGAGACTCCAGCTCTGGGAGCGTCGAGGCAGAGCAGCGGGCTACCTCGCGGGTACCTCCACACTGCCCAACACGCCTCTCCTTGCATCCTGGAGAGAACACCCTTTCCAGCCAGCAAGCCCATGAAACCAACACACACAAGGTAATAATAAACTACCATGTATTGAATGATCATGCTAATCATACTAAACACGTTACATGCATTGCCCCTTTTAAGCCAAACCACGAGGCATGTATCTTTATTGATCCGTTTTACAGACCAGGCTAGGAGCACAGTAACCCACGGAGCGGGATTCCACTGGGCGCCCAGGATATATCGATTGATCGAGATAGGGGACACAGTTCCTACCCTCCAGCTGTTCACATCTTAAGTGGGGAGGCAGAGAAAGACACCGTGTGAGCCAGCGAGATGAGGACTAAGGCAGGGCTGAGTGGAGACAAAGCTTAGGTGTTGCAGGCAGGGTAGGCAGACCAGCTGTTTGCTAGAAATAATCCTTCTGATTGAGTCACAGTCGGTTTTGATGGGTCATCACCCCAGCCTTAGTGGTTGTTAGATCTTTTGAATATTACGCTGGTTTATATAAGAACCTGGAGGCTGCAGAGGAGACTTCACCTTTCTTGATTGGGGCTGGAGGGAGAAGAAGGCAGGTGACAAGATGGTTCTAGGGGGAAGAGCAACCTGTGTGTGCAGGGCAGAGGCGTGGGGTTTGGCACTCGAGGGCCTGAGATGGTGCGTGGGCTGGGGTCATAAAGGACAAGGGAGAAACCCGAGAGATGAGACTGGAGACATAGCCATGGGTATGACTGTATTGGACGCTGACCTTGATACAGAGTCTCAATCTTTGCTAAAGAGCTTTGGGTGGCCACATCAGGTGATGTGGTAGATCTAACTTTAACCCTCGGACCATGCACAGTTCCCAGGACCATAAGAAGTCAGCTGCTCACATGGATGTGGTTCTCACGTTTCCTATTTACCAGTGACTTTTCTACCACTGCTCTGATGCCTTAGGAAATGGCATATGTGGGCCTGGAAACTGAGGCAGGGCAGGGAGACCGTGTTTGCCACCTGCCAGTCTACTTGTGGTTCTGAAGGCTCCTTGTATAATTCAGTCCCTTTCCAGCCTTATATCTCTATCACTTGCACAGTTGCAGCGTGTCTTTAGAAAATTGATATCTAAGTATATTCAGCATATTATATTTTGCTTACATTTTCAAATTTGTATTACAAAAATAGTACATATTTACTATGCAGAATAGCCGATAAGCCAGTTTCTGGAATCCAGCAAACCTTTAATAAATCTTAGGTACTGTTATTTGAGAACATGCCCATCAATTTTGTTGACTCGATGAATGAAGACCAAAAGGGAAAGGAAATGTTTTCTCCGAGCCCAGGCACGGCCCCTGTCGATTTTCTCGTGTAGGCGCCTCCAGCCATTCTCCTCCATTCCTGTAACTGTATTTTAAAAGTTCAAAAGTCCCAGGATTATCTTGTGCATGCTGTTACATGCTGTTTTTTTATTTAATGAATTGTAAACATAAAATTCAGCTCTTGACAACCTGCAAGAGAAGATGGAGTCAATGGTGCACGTCATGTAACCGAAGGGAATGATTGTCATTATTAAAGCTACTGGCAACCTCAACATTAATCTCTGAGATTTTGTTTGTGATCTTGTTTTTGAGGCTAGGGCTGCTGTAGCTGGCTCCAGCATTTTCAGAGTTTAAGCCATTGCCTATTTGCTCCAGGCATCAGCTTCTCTGCTCAGCACCGGGGGACCCTGGTCCTTCTGGGACCTGCCCAGGCCCGGGGGTCTCCGGTCGCCCAGCCGAGCACACCCTGAGGTCCTAGAGGCTCCGTCTGTCACGTGTCTGTCCCTCCCACCTCTGCCTCTCTCCTACGTGCACGTCTATAAGGGTGAGCTCTGGGGAGGGTCCAGACAACAGCTGCCTTTGATCAGCCCAACATCTGGGAGACTCGGCACTTCAAGAACGCTGACTGGTGATCAAAGGTGGGAACATTGTGACAGCCGAGACTTGGCGAGGACCCAGCCTGGCTAAATGCATGGGTGGGGGAGGGGAAGGGCAAGGGGCTAGGGTGGGTGGGGAGTGGGGAGCAACCCACCCAACTTCAGGGCCCTGGCACCGAGGGCAGCAGTTTGAAGCACGAGCTTTGCTTCATCCGCCTTGATGGTCTGTGCCTTGGTTTCCCCCTCTGCATAATGGGGATAATAACGTGAGGACAAAATGAGCCCAGAAATGAAAAGCGCTTAGGATGGTGCCTGGTTCTTGGTGAGGCTCATCGATGCTGTACTGTTATGGCCGTTCTAATCCCTAGAGCCAGGTCTGGAGGACAATGACATCTTTCCATCAGTAAAATGAAGAACCATGATAAGACTTTGGAATGAGACAAGGGTTACTTCTCTCCCTGTGACCCATGGAGAAACTGAGGTCTCCGGATGAGAAGTCATGCCACCAGGAGCCAGCTCAGTTTTTACCCACCTGGGAGTTGGTCCAAACTGGAAGGCTGGCTACTTACTGGTCAGTGAGCTCAGTGCAAAGTCACAAGGTTTTTTGCTCAAGCCAAGAATTCTCCTACAGGTTGGGTTTAACAGTAGCAGCAGCAGCAGCAGCAGCAGGTAATTTGATTTTTTTGGCTTTAAATTTCTTATCAAAGTATAACACACACACAGAAGAATGCACATATTGGCATACTGAAATGTCATACACTGGACACACCCATGGAACCAGCAGCCGGATGGAGAAGCAGAACATTCCCAGCGCCCACCCCCACCCCTGCCCCTGCCCCCTGAAACTCCCTCCTGTCACCACCCTCTCCACAGGAACTACTTAACTTTGTTTTTATTTACTACATGCTCACTAAGAGCGAAGCAAGGCAGGAAACCACCTTGCAGGCATTGACCTCACATGAACCCTGCAGCGACACTGTGAGATTAGCACTGTTACAGCTCCCCTTTTACAGATGAGAAAACTGAGGCACAAAGAATCTAAAAAACTTGCTTGGGAAGGTAGCACACTGGTGGGTGAGCCTTCAAAGCTTTAAGCCCTGGCTGCAGGACTGCCAGCTCTTCCTTAGGCTCTTAAGAGTGGCCAGTAGGAAAAGTGTTTCTAATTTTGGGAGGCGAAGGCATGATAGGGAAGGAAGCTTACAAACTATAGTGTGTAATGCCTGAGGGCTTTTAGGAAACAGCTGTTCCTGGGGGCATCTACTGATGCCCATGAGCTTCTGATAAGCACCATCACTGGCTACCACAGTTCCACACCTCTCTCCTATTAACTCCCAATTCCTTCCTCCAGTTTTATCAGTCCATACAGCAGATGTGCTGATGGCACCAGAGATGCCATTTCTCTTGCCCTAGAGACTTGGTCTACAGAATATATCTTAGCCTAGATCTGAATGCAGAGCTTGAGGCAAGGGTTCCTGTTCAGGCAGTTGACTTGGGAAGTGATCCAAGAAGAGTGAAAATGAGGACAGAGAAGGAGGGAGTGCCAACTCACGCATGTGTTATGAAATTGGCCACAGCTACAGGCAACTAGTGTGTATTCTACAGGACCTAGGATGTCTTGTGAAACACATCTCGGGAGTGCCTGCTCCTGTCATAAAGGAAGGAAGTGCTTCTCCATCAGCTCCCATCCTCTATTGGTCAAGGTGATCCCATGACTTCTAGGTTGTGCATCAGTGAACTGTTCACCATGTCTGTGTTGGGTAAGGAGGGGGCTTGAGTAGATAGAAGAGGTGCATGGAAGGGTCTGAGGCACTGGACACTAACTACCAGGAAGGTTTCTCAGAGTCCTTGGGCTGGGGCTGGCTCATTCTCTCCCCAGCTCACTGGCCACCCTCAACCTCATCCATCCTTCCCCTCCCATCCCCCACCCTGGTGAACACTGCCTTCCACCCTTTGCTCTGACACCATCCCTGACAATACAAGATGGTGCCTACCCTACTTTAAGACATCCTTAAATTGTTTCCCAAATATTCTTATGTTGAAGCCTGACCCCTAGCGCCTCAGAATGGAACCTTCTTTGGAAACAGGGTCATTGCAGGTATAATTATTAAGATGAGGTCATATTGGATTAGGGTGGACCCCTAATCCAATATGATTGGTGTCCCTATAAAAAGGGAGACTTTTGGACACAGATGGGCACATGGGGCAAATACCACGTGAAGACAGGCAGAGATCTGTATGAAACATCTACAAGCTGAGGCATACCAAAGATTGCTGGTAAATGGCAGGCACTGGAGAGGCAAAGAACAGATTTTCCCTGACTGTCTCAGAAGGAACCACCCCTGCTGACAGCTCAGTCTCAGACTGTCAGCCTCTGGAACTGTGAGAATAAACTGTTATGTAAGCCACCCAGGTTGTGGTACTTGGTTATGGTAGCCTTAGCAAACTAATAAACATCCTAAAACATAAAATTCAATGCTACCAAAGAGTTGGAACTTCCATCCCTGGACATGTTTTGGGTCATGGGCCATCCGGATAATCAAATGAATAACAGATCCTCATACCCACATAGAATTTTGGAAACAACTTTTAGAAGTTCTCAAATATCCCCAAACCCAACCATGGCATAAGAGACATTCCAGAGATGGTTAACAGCTCCAAAGACAGCAATTTCATGTGAGATTGAAGAAGCAACTCTGAGCTGATTAAGTCAAGTGGGTTTGATATACAGATGTTCTTTTTATGAGCAACCTTTGTAGAAGAATAAATCAGGAGAAGGGAGAGAATCCTGTAACCTGTTAAGACCGGAGGAGCATGAATGGCAGAAACTGTGGGCAAGGATTTGGTTCAAATAATGCCCATTGAACCATATCACAGCTTCCAGGACACAGGATGTGCTCACCAAAGCTTCCTTTTCTGCTGGCCCCTGGGAAAGAGGGGCATATAAACAGGATCTGGCACTTGCAAACAGGAAAAGTTACAGAGGGCTCTTCATTTTAACCAGATTGTCCAGGCTGTGGGCAGATTTGCCCCATCCATGCTCCACCCAGAGTCACTTTCTTTTGTGTATCTGTGCAAACATCCTCTGACTTCTGTGAGCTTTTGCTCCTTGCCTCTGTACCTGTCACTGTCTTTGGAGGTCTGCTTCCGGGCTACCAGCTACTCTACCTGCATGCGCAGAGGGCAGAGGTACCGGGAGACAGACAGACAGGTCCCGGGCTCCCCTCTGGAGTGACCCTTAGCTGACAACTGGCCAAGACAGGAGTGTGAAAGCTCAGCTTCTTTGCCTCGAGTGAGCTGGGATAAGCTCTGAGTTACGATCTACACTCCCGAGCTCCCCACAGGATCAGGCAAAGCTGAGGCTCTGCTGAAACCTCACCCAGGTTTGGCTTCTTCTCTGGCCCACTTCTGCTTCCCCCCATCACCTGTTGATTTCTCCCAAGCACATCCTTAATAAATCATTTGCGTTAAGACTCTTGTGTCAGTTCCTGCTTCTGCAAACCTGAGAGAAGCGGGGCTGTTTAGAACAGTCTGAGCGTCCTGGATATCTTCTCACATATTCTGGGATGTCTGCTGTGGGGCTGGTCCAAATTGTGTTTTAGTGATAGAGGAAAGAGAACAGCAGGATAACCTTCAGCTAATAAGGTGATCAGGGCAGGCACGCTGACACTAAGCCAGAGTTTCTCCATCTCGGCACTACTGACATTTTGGGCTGGATAATTCTTTGTTGTGGATGCACTGGAGGATGGAGAGCAGAATCCATGACCTCCCCTCACTAGATGCTAGTAGCCACTCCTCTTTTTTCTGGAGGCTTAGCCTGCAGAATATTAGCCTGGATCTGGAAGGGTTAGCAAGGGAAGCTGGATGGGGCAGGGGCGTGGCCAAGCCAGGGTGTGGTCTTAGGTGAAACCCAGTGTGGCCTGACTCCCTGGGAACTCTGGAGCATAACCTGCATTACAGAATTGCCTCCCCCTTCCTGCCCAAATCATTCCATTACTACCTGGACCCCTGTGAGGGGTGGTGTAGCTGTCCAGGGGTCTCCACCTCTGGATGAAGTGGCCTAACTCAGTTGAGATCAGTTCTCCAGGGATGGCTGCAGTCAGCCACCAGCAGCAGTAGAGCAGCTAAGGGGTGGGTGCACCGGCATCAGGAAGATGCCCATGGGCATCAGCCACATAGACATTTATGGAACATTTACAGAATACGGGCTCAGCATGGTGCCTAGTAGCTCAAAAGGAGTGTGGGACTAAATGGAATCATCAATATTCTTGACAAGCTCAGGGGTGGGCAAGGTGTGCACGTGTGTGTGTGACTGGGATGACTAACCAGCCAAATCCCTTTTCCCAGGACTGAAGGGGTTCCCAGGAAGTGGGAGTTTCAGTGCTAGACCCAGAAGAGTCCCAGGCAAACTGGGACTATGGGTCACCCTATCCGTGGACGGTGGCTTGAGCCACTTAAAACATAAGGATCCTAATAAAAGAAGTGTTACCTACCAGCTGCAGGAGACCTGCCTTCACAAAGTCTATCTCTAATATTTATGTGGTGATAAATTGACCATTGGGAAGCATTTTCCAGACGTTACCCAACTTTCTTCCTAATGGTATTGGAGGACAATAGTTTGGTGGTGGTTGATTCATGTTCCAGTTTTGAAGATAGGGAGAGTTTTACCTTTGTGCCCAAGTCAGTCACATGGCCCGTGAGTGGAAGACCCTAGCCTCCTGGGCTGCTTTCTAACTGCCATCTGGGAGTCAGAGGGACCTTGGAATCCAGTTCTTTACCCCATAATCTCTCTCCTTCGAAAGAGAGACTGACCAACTTAGATCCACTCCCTCTTGGGGCTTGCCCTGAAACGGCCCCTTCTACTAGGATGGGACTTGCAAACGTCCTTCTTGTGAAATGACTGTCTCCCAGCCCCTCTCCCCTGTTTTGGCAAGACACACGGTCTCCACCTTTCCTGCCAAGCCCAGCACCCCACTGTCCTGGAAGGAATGAGGCACTGTGAGTCCTGCAGGACAGCCCTGCCCGGGGTGGTCCATTGGCATCTCCGTGACCATGACCTCCTCTGCCCTGGGCTCAGCTGGCCCCAAGCAGAGTAGACTCCCTCGGGTTCCTGGGCAGCTTATGCCCAGGGAAGGCCACACCACCTCCCACTCTGGTCAGAACTTTGAGTTTTCTTGGAAGCATCTGAAGATGATTTTTAAAAACCTTGTTTTACCTCTTTCCAAAAACAGCCTATAAAACAATCTTACAGCCAAAGGCAATGTATCTTAGTTGGGGGCCACCAGGGCCCATGCACGGCAAGTGGATGAAGAGAGAGGTTTCTTCCCCCTTCTTTCTGCTTAGTGCTTTAAGGAAATTGACAACATGTTGTTTTTCCGTTCTCAACATTTAGGGAAGGTTTTTCAAATATGCCACTTTAGTCATCTCCAGGCCTCGAGATGTTGTGAATATCCCAACTTTCTCTCTCTCCTGCATGAGACTCCATAGACAAATGGTCACTCTTTTGAGAGGAATTTGGAAAGGAATCAGCCACACAAAATGCAGCGTGTCAAGGATGGGCAAGAAGAGTCAAGGCTGTATGCCTGCACTGAGCTCTCACTTGGCCACTGAGTCCCATGATGTGAAACACAACAGGCACTTTGCTTGTTTGAGATGAAATGGGAGCCCGGGAGGCTGCTCTCTGCTGCAAGGCAAAGTGGCTTCCCAGGCAGCTCAGGGTGCCACCTCGACAGCCACCTTTCTTGATATTAGCTGCCATGGGCGAGGCAAGCCCAGCCAAGCGTATCCCACACATAAAAATGGCCTCAGCTCTGCGTCAGAACAGATCAAAGACTCAAGTCCCTAGGTTGGGAGGGGCCTTGGGCTGCAGTACCCCGGAAGCCGACCCTGAGCCAAAGCACCGAGTGGAAGTAGTTTGTCTGCAAGGTGATGCCGGGGAGCATCGGCAGAGGGTGAGGCACTGAGACAGGGAAGATGCAACTGGCCGGCAGGGACGGAATCAAGCCTGAGGTTCCAGAAGCCTCGCCTCCATAAGCAGCCTTGGTTTGGTGACTGGGCAGCCCTGGTTTGATTGATTGATTGATTGATTGATTTTTTAAGCTAAGGTACCTGAAATGCAGCATTTTTTGAATATGTGTATGATACTGAATATGTTTGCTTGGGCTGCCATAACGAAGTACTACAGCCTGGGTGGCTTAAACAGAAATTTATTTTTTCACTGTTTTAGAGGCTGGAAGTCCGAGATCAAGGTGTGGGCAGGCTTGGTTTCTTCTGAGGCCTGTCTCCTTGCTTGTGGATGACCATCCTCTCCCGTGTCGTCACGTGGTGGGCCCTCCACGTGTCTGGGTCCAAATTTCCTCTTCTTATCAGGACACCAATCATACTGGATTAGCGCTTGCCCTAGTGACCTCATTTTAACTAGATTACCTTTTTAAAGATTCTATCTCCAAAGACAGGCACATCCCGAGATACTGGGATTTAGGACTTTAACATATGAATTTGCGGGGAGGGGACACAAGTCAACCCCTAACAGATATTAACCCTGGAATTGTATTGTAAACCACAGAAACCCTTTTGCTCTATTAGGATAGTTGAGTTTTTAGTTTGTCCCTGGGGGTACAGCCATCCTCTATAAGGCAACCACTTACTTCTGGCTTCTGGACTGTGACAAGCAGAACTTGTCATGGGGAGGCCATTCCCTTAGGAATCATTACTAAATCCCCCATAGAATTGGAGAGTTTGGTCAGTGAGGAGATTCAAGTGCCAGATGGCTTCCATGGTACACAGGGTCTTAGACTGTTATATACCCACAGTCATCAAACTTGGATGCATGTTAATCTCATCAGAGGAGCTCTAAAATATCCTGATGCCAGCACCCCACCTCAGAACACTTACATCAAATTCCTTGGGGCTGGGGCCCCAGCATTAGGATTTTGCCAAGCTCTGCAGGAGTCTAGTGCAAAGCCAGAACTTGAGAAACAGTTCTATAGGCTAATGTGTTCCCCAAATAATACTTTGTGGCTCAAAATAAAATAATCAAGAAGGTGTTTGTAATATAGAAACTTCGTAATCATTTAAATATAATTCAAATTACTCTTCTCTAAGGTTTTTTTTGGGGGGGGGGGTGGAGAGGAAGGGAAGGATTCTTTGCCTTCCATTCAGGCACAAGAAATAGTCTGTCGTTTGGATTCTGTGTGAGTTGTGTCTAGAGCTGGCTCTCCTCCCCGTATATGATCTGTTCCATTTCCCTCCTCCTTCTACCCATCAAGATTACCTCTGCACCCTTTCCATCCTGTTCTGTGTCCTGCAAGGCTAGTCTGTGTGGAGCATCAATGGGCTCCCCTGCTCTTGGCTTCTGGATGTTTCTGGGTGACATGGGGCCCTGCCAGGAGAGGGAAAAAGGAGACCCAAGTCAGGGCATTGATTGTGTAGGTCTCTCTTGGGAAGGTTGTCTTGGGATAACTATAAGGATTCCTGTTCCATGAAAATAGTGTTATATATTTTTAACTATGAAAATACATAACACTGGTTATATATTTTTTAACATGATCAAAGGTGTTAACAACACATCAAGGCAAGCTGAGACTTTCTCCTCCAGGTAGTCCAAAAGACTGAAAGGGAATAAGCAATGAGGGAGTGAGTGTGGGACTGACTTTCCTAAAGTTTTTGAACGCAGTGCCCACGCATTCTATCCCATCCTTGAAATAACCTGATGAAACTGGTTATCATCAACATCCCCACTGAACAGATGAGGAAGCTGAGGCAGGCGGAGGTGATGTGTCATACTCAAGCTTACAAGAGTAGCTGGGGGTGGGGGGGTGAGTTGGGATTTGAACCTTGGCCTTCAAATAGCATGGGCTCATCACTAACTTACGCTATGAAGGATGCAAATTCTTACCCTGTCTCTTTTCCTTTCTTCCTCCCTTTCTGCACCAGTGTCCCATTATGGTGGATATCAGCTGCATGCAGTGATAGCCAGGCAGAACCTCACCTCATCCGTATTCCACATCTTTCGGTTTCTGCTCTGAGGTTCTCTGCCCACAGCAAGAAGTCCTGCCAGTCACCTACACACACTTGGAAGAGTAAGGGAGGCAGCATTCTCTGGGGCTTGACTCACGGGTGAGGAGCCAGTGGATAATAGTCTCCACACTCTTCTCCCATGCCTTGGGTGGAAACATCTGAGGCATATTTTACATGGTTTCTCAGAGCGTGCCCAGAGAGGACTAGTCCAAGTGCCCCTAGAGGGACCCAGTTCAGTAATGTACTTTTGAGTCGTCTTTCTCTTGTCCTGTTTCACTCATCTGGTCCATCCCATGCCCTTCCCCCATCCCTGCTCCAACTCCTTGGGATCACTTCCCAAAATAAACTTTGTCTTGGGCTCTGGCTTGGGGGAAACCCATGGTAGGACAGTTAATGCTATTTGTCGATTCAGGACAGTCTTCCTCAGCATCTAACGTTTATGCATCGTTGTTTAGGCAATGATGTGGGGGCCTTTCCCACTATTTTCTGCCTTGATCTTCTCCACAACCCTAGAAGTAGTTCTTATTTATCCTTGGAACAGGTGAGGAACTGGAGGCTTAAATTTGTTAAGTCACTTGCTTATTTGGTGTCACTGACCTTACTGGGGTGTTGGGAAGGTTCTGGATTCTGGAATTGATATATTTGCTGGACACATGCTTTTTCCCCCCAGACTCTGCAATTCTAATTAATTCACTAAAGAGCATGGCTATCAGAAGCACTTTAGGATGCTTGAGAATCCTCTAAACTTGTGATTCTCAACCTAGGGGGATCCCCCCACCCCGGGGGCATTTGACAATATCTGGTAGTCATCACAGTTTGCGGGGGGAGAGCTACTAGTGTGGTAGGCAGAATAATGGTCTCCCCAAAGATGTCCATGTCCTAGTCCCCAGAAACTTGTGACTGTGTAAGTACATGGCAAGGGGGAATTAAGTTTGCAGGTGGAATCCAGGTTGCGAATGGGTTTACCTTAACATGGGAGATTATCCTGGATTGTCTGGTGGGGCAAATGGAATCACAAGGGTCCTTAAATGAGGAAGAGAGAGGCAGCAGGAGGGAGCCAGAGGTAATGTGAGTATGGGCCCAAAGTCAGAGAGAGGCTGTGTTGCTGTCTTTGGAGATGGAGGAAGGGGCCACCAGCCAAGGAATGTGGATGACTGTAAAAGCAAGAAAAGACGAGACAATGGACTCTCCCCCTTGAGCTTCCAGGAAGGAATGCAATCCTCATGACAGCTCCATCTCAGCCCAGGGAGACTGGCGGGACGATCTACAGAACTGTGAGGTAATAAATTAGCACAAACTCAGCAGCTTAAACCACATAAATGCATTACAGCATTAGTAAATAAATACAGATGGAAGCCAGGGATGCTGCCAAATGTCTCCCAGTGAACAATACGGCCCCCACCATGAGGAATCGTCTAGGCCCAAATGTCCACAGTTCCAAAGTTCATAATGTTTAATGATTCCAAACATGTGATGGGGGTGGAGGGAGTCACGGGTCCCTTTGGGTATTGAATAAACATTAGGGTCTCTTTGCAGATCAGCCTCTCATAGGCATATGTTTGGACACAAACACTTGTGTTGCATTCCATGACCCTCCTTTGGGGTCCATAGGCCCAGGTTAAGAACTTACGTCCCAGAAGGGAAACATGATCCAACTCTTCCCAGGGCCGGAGTCGAGGACAGGGAGCCCTGTGTGATGCTTTGGAAGCTGCGGGGAGAGGCATGTGGATTTCTATCTCAGCTCAGCCCCGCCAGAGTTTCTGACTCGGTGGGTCTAGGACGGGGCCTAAGAAGCTGCATTCTAGTGAGTGCCCAGGGAATGTTGCTAATGCAGCTGCCATGCAGATTACACTTGGGGAACCACTGCCTAGTGGTTCCCAAACCTTACAGCTCAAAAACACCCAGGGAAAGGGGTGCTTTGGGAGAATGCCGATTGCGAGGCTACTCCCCAAGAAACACTGATTCTGGAGGTTTGTGCTCTGGGTCCTAAAGGGCTGCAGGAGAGATTTGGGAAGGGGATGAAAAGATCTTCCCAGAGGCCCTTGAAGCCCCGCAGGGAGGGGACTACAGCTCCCCACCTCTGCCACCGTCCGGCCCAGCTCTCAGCCCCCTCCAGCTTCTGAATCCTCAACCCCCCATTCTTCGCTTGGCAGCTGACGGTGTCTGCTTCCCTGATTCTGGGGCCAGGCTTCTGCCCAAGCAGCCCAGATCTCTAAATTTGCACACCTGTCTGCTTGAGAGAACAGCAGCAGTGGGCAGAAAGCATTCAGTTCTGAGAATGACTCAGAAGGGACAACAAGGGCCAGAGGAAAGGGAGGTGGCTTCTAACAGCAAGGGAGGAGGCATGTCCAGTTGGCCTCTGCTTAACTAAGGCTCTGAAGATTCTCATCAGGGGGGTGAGTGCAGAGAAGCCCGCTGTCTGCTCTGAGAGCCTGCCAGAGGTTTAAGCCTTAGACTCCACCCATTAAGAGCTTGCTCCCTAAATTGTTTCCTAGAAACAATCCCCAGCCTCCCTTTCTGCCCCCCCCCCAACTCCAGCGTCCATGCCACACCCTCCTGGGCCCGTCAGCTATCACCTCTACCCCACCTGCTGGATTCTGCAAGATGGAGGGGTGGTGGGAGGGCATGCAAATGGCCTCTTGAAAGTTCACAGAGGCTCAAATCTCACCCACTGGGGACCTGGTTACCTCTGTGTGCCAGCCAAAGAGGGGAGGGTCCTGGAGAGGGAGAGGTGTTAGCGTCTTTCCAGGTAAGGGGAAAGGAAGTCCCCAGGGGCTCGATAGTAGCAGGTGACAGAGCCATGGTCAGGAGCAGGCTTCCTGCATCCATGTAGGACCTTTAGCATGGCTCCTGCACTTGTGTGAAATAGCAACTGATTGGTGGACTGACTGACTTAAAATGCTCCTGCGGAAAGAAGTGACAGGCCAGAGTAGCCAAAAGCCCATCTACCGATCTGGGAAGGCTGATCTTTCAGGAAGGAAGATTCCAGAGGAAGGGAGAAAAATGCCAGTTGGTGGGGCTTGCTGGCTGGAGCAGCAGGCTGGCCCCTAGCCTTGAGGTTAGGGCTGGTGATGGAGCATGAGGCAGGGCTGGACTGTCTAAACACCCACCTGAGGGCATCTACCAAATGTCAGGCAGTGGGGGACATTCTACCTGGGAAAAGGTGCACAAATATTTCTCCTAGGTGTTTTCAAACTTCCCACCCCTTCTCCAGATTTCACCTTGATCACATTCTGCATAGACCCACATCTCTCCTGTCCTTGAGGACAGGCTTAGAGGAAGGACTAGCCCCTGGTAGAACAACATGTAGTATAATTTTTGCCCATCCCCTGCATGTCACAGTAGATAGGATTCAAGACACAAATTGTTGCCCCATTTGGCGGAAAGCAACACTGAGGAATGCTGTGTCCATAAGATTAAAATTTTTGTCACATTGGCAGCCACTGACCCAGATCAGAGAACTGACTGGAACCCTTGGAAGGGTGTCCTCAGGCTGCCCTGCCCTTCCATGTCTTGTGGGGGCTGCAGAGGCACCACTTTGGGGGATTTCTAGCTGCAACTCCTGAATGGATATGGAGGCTCCATAAAAACACACAGCCAGAGACTTGCCCTCTGTCAGATGGGGTAGAGCAGCCATCTTGTCTTCCTCGGGAGGGAAGGGGTTGAAATGAGCCATGGATGACAGGTCCCTCCCTCCACCCCTGCTGGAAGAGCTTTTTGGGTGTACCCCAACTTCTAAGACATTCCAACACAAGAACAGTGTGTCCAGTGACAAGAACCACTGAGTCATTAAAATGAATCTAGTCTAATCTAATTTTATAGATGGGACCCCAAAGCAGCAAAGAGTTGGAGGGGGGAGCTTCTTTCATAACAGTATGCTAAAAAGAATTTTTCATCTTTTTTATAGGACAATGTTTTTCTCCAGAGGAAAAATAAAGCATTCAGGCTTATCAAATTTGGAAAATACACATCAGGACAAAGAATATAAAAAGTTGCCTATAATTAATCTTCCCAATTAGGGGTAACCATACAATACTGATTTAATACATGACTACAAGGATGTTAAACGTAGATTATTTTTTTTAAAAGATGGATCAGTCATATGTGATTGATTAGGAAAGAAAGTGTTCAAAAGGTTCATGAGAAAACAGGCTGGAAACACTCAATATTCTGTGACATCAGCTTAAATGGCCTCCTCTATTGCATTATATAAATGGATGAATTGAACTAATCTCTTGTTGCATATTTGTGCTGTTTTTCATGTTTCTCCTTACAAATGCTGAGATGAAATAATGCAGTTGCTTTCAAGGGAGTCTCCCTGTTTCTCCCCACAGAGAGGAAAGAAATCCTTTGGGCCAATCTCCCCTCCCGTTTCCTGTCAAACGGGGCCTCCTTCCGTGGGAATTGTTTCCAAGTAAGGCGGGAGTTTGCCACAAGGGGTCCTCCGCACTCTTCTTCAAAGCAGAAGCAAGCCTTTGCCGGAGGATAGAGGATGTGGAGCCTGGTTTGCAGCCCAGCTCTGGCTGCCATGTGATCTCCCTGAGCCTTGCACAAGTGATTCGACACCTCTGCACCTCAGTTTTCCCATCTGAGAACTGGGGAGAGCAGTCTTTTATCCCCATCGTCTAATCATCACAGCAACCTTACAGGAAAAGTACTTACCATGGCGGCTGGCGGCTGGTGCTGTAAGGGACAGCTCCACAGAATGGTCTCAGGTCTTCTTTCCTGAAAAATGGGGAGGGTCCCCAGCTCACTGGGGTCGTGGGCAGGATAAAATGAGAGAGCACATGTAATGCACCTAGCCAACAGTTTCAGCTGATTGAATTTTCAGTTTTTAACCATTAATAAGTCATTTTGTGGTTTTTATTATTGTAAGATCCTGGTCTGCTAATAGCCCCATTTTACAGAAAATGGTAGGAGATAAGTAAGGCTAAACCTTTGACAAGGGCTGTGAGCTTTCCTGAGGTTGCTCCTCCATCCCCACCCCAACCCCAACCCCACCCCAGTGCACTTCCTGAGGTGGTCGCTGGGAAGAGGAAGCTAATCACAGACTCCTGGAATGCAGTGTAAATGGCGCCCCTTGCCGGAGTGCAGAGAAAAGCCCAGCTCCTCACCCATCCCCTCGAAGACCAAGTGCCAACCCTGCCGAGCAGAAACCCCTTCAACAGTCCTGACCTTGGAGGCTTCTCTCATTGGAGAAACTCATCCAAGGGGCCCCTCACTCTGCAGGGACACCTCCCAGCGGACACCAGCTCACTGAGGAGTAGTATCAGGGGGACACTTTCCCGGCCTCCCAGGGGGCAATCATCTCGGGGGACTTGATTATTATCCGTGGAGCTGGGATTTCAAACCAGGTCCAGTCTGAGTTCAACACCAGAGCTCTTACCTACTCTTCTAAAGGCAAGTTACCTTAAAGAGTAGGTGCTTGATAAATATTGGCTCTGTTCTTATCTATCTAATATACATATAATACATACACATATGAAGATATACAAGAGAACATATAAGACAATATATATGGATATATATAAAATATGTATTTTAAAATTTATATAAATGCACTTATATTTTTACATATATTTACATATAGATGAGGATACAGATAAAATAGATAAGTGACTATATGAATACACATACATAATCTTACACAGACACACACACAATTATTTAATCCTCTCGACAACCCTTTGAAGAAAGTACTGTTATGTTCATCCCCATTTCACAGATGAGGAATGAGCAAACTAAGTCCCAGAGGTATCAGGTGTCCCGATCCAGAGTCCACACTTTAACTGTGGCTGACTCCTACTCAAGCATTAAAGGGCTCAGCGCAGTGCCTAACACATAGTGAGAGCTCAGGACCTGGCGGCTGTTTTCACAGGGAGCCTTGGCCTAGTTCAGCAGACCAGGGGGTTCCAGGATGGTGATACTTTTAAACTGACCTTCTGCAGGGTGGGGACACGGAGCTGGGTTATCTCAATGTGGCCTTTCAACCTCTCAGAGAGCTGGGGTCAGGGCTGGGGCAGCAGGCCTGCGGAGAGCTGGTGGGCTGTGCACCATGGATCCTGTCAACGTGAGACATCCCAGGAGGACTGCTGGGGAGGGCAGGGGGCAGCAGGGAGAGGTGGTGCGGGGGGCGATGCTCTGCAAACTACCATCAAGCTGGGAGGGCAGCCTGAGGGAGGAGGGGCTGCCCCCTCCCATGCCCCTCCTTCAACCAGCAGGTCCTAAAGATTTTGGTGTCAATACTTAATTTTATAATTCTGAATAGTGTGTTGATATGTCTTTAAGGGCAAGTAAGAAATGCAGAAGGTGTAACATCCTATCACCTTGAGCTCTGCAAGAGTCATCTCTGGAGATGTGACTCTCCCCACCCTCTGTGGACTCTGGGTAATAAATCTATAGACACATAGGATTCTCTTGCTTCTGCAAAAACTGGATGGTACCATACTGTAATTCCGCAACATGCATTTTTCACTGACATCCTGGACATTTTTCAAGTTAAAATTCCTGGGTCTATTGCATTCTTTTTAAGAGTTGCGTAGTATTCCACACGGTGGATGTGGCATCATTCCTCAGTCATTTCCCTACTGGTGGTTCTGCAGTTCATGCCACCTCAGTTTTTGTTTTGCTGTTATAAAATGTGTTGCAATCAAAACCCTTGTCCTTGTTCTTTGACCGACTGCAGGAACTCTCCTAGTGAAGCAGAAGTAACTTTCCTTGATGTGCCCGTTTCCTCACAGCCTATTATCTGTGTTTTTGGGGGGTGTGTTATGACAGTATCAAGCATTGTTGAATCTAGTGGATGAAGACTGTCAACTCTCCTTTTCTCTTTATATATGTAAGGCATCTCTGTTATGTACAGTTGGAAGAAAAGGTTCTTCTGCCATGTCTTAATGGGAGAAGGAGATAAAAACCTTGGCATCCTAGTCAATCTTTTCTTTTAAAAAATGAGGTGGTAGTTGGAGTATCTGAGAGGGAAGGGGCTGGGACAATAGTGGCCAGAAGGAGGGAAGCAGTCCAGGGGCTCTGGAACACACTGCAGTCTATTTGATAATCGAGAGGGAAGGATGAGGAGCCTGGGGTGGGAGATGTGAAAATTGTCACGTGGGACCCACACCCCTGGCTCTCCACCCAGGTCCCCTTGGATCCCTGTGCCCTGCCTGTGCCCCATGCCCAAGTGTCTGTGTTCGTGTGCTTCTGATGGCTTGAGTCTGCACCCCTCTAGGGGAGAGTGCCACCTGGGTCCTGGAGTTGCTCTGCCCTCATTGGCAGAGAGATGGAAGTACCTGTTCTCCTGGGGCAGCCCTTACGCAGCAACTGATTCTTGGGGGTACAGAAGCCCAGGTTATTGTCTGGAGCTGGGACAAATTCAGGGGCACAATTCACACTCCAGAGCACCCTGCAGGTTCGGGCTGAGACTCTGCTGCGCAAATGCATCACTTCCACAGGGCGCCTCATAGCATTGTCCCTGCCATGGGCCTCAAGTCCAAAGACCCTGGGACGAGACTTGTGTGCAAGGGATTTAGTACTGGATCATTCCCAGGAGCCACTTGGAAGAGAGGGGGCAGCAGGAGAGGGATGGAGAGGAGTTCCAGCAAGGACTCAGTTTCAGGCAATGACCCACCAGAAGGGTCAGGGACCTCAAACTGCCAGCTCCTCGGAGGAGGTGGACCAGCCTCCCATGGGGAGTGTGGCAGTGTGAGTCAGCAAACCCAAACTGAATACTTCTTGCTCACTTAAGAAAAAAGCCTGAAAAAATACCATGGACCCACTCTCCTGGTTTCTAGCTGGGTGGTCTTGTACAATGTGCTCTTCCCTGTAACTCCCAGATTCCTCATCTGTGAAACGGAGCAACAGTACCTAGACCATAAGGAGCGTGACTCAGAAAAGCATGACTCACACGTTTCAGTGCATCATCCCTGAGTTTTGGAAACCTAAGTGTCCACAATGCTGCCCCAGGATCAGCCACAGCACTGATTCAGCATTTGCTGTTTACTCAGGCCCTGGGATTTAATAAATTGTCACAGTTGTATGATGGATATTACGAAGTTCTGCTTTTTCCTGAAATACTATAAAAGGCTCTTAACATCGGTTATTTGGGGGAAACAGGATAGGTGGGTGGTGGTAATTATATTGGGCATCTGAAAGTGTAAAAACGAAGTACAAGTCCTTAGTAGAAAAACACTGATTATTTTTAAGAACATCAGTACAATAGGGCAGGAAACTCAAGGGTCCTGAGAGGTTACCCACATGATGTTACTGGGTCTGGCCCATGGTAGGCATTCTAAGGCCTTTAGAAATAATCATTTCATCTTTGTGACAACTCTTTGAGGTAGCTACTGTCACCATCCCCATTTCAAAGATGGGGTGGAGGCACAGAGCAGTTCAGGAACTTGCTCAAGGTCACACAGCTGGCAACTGGTGGATCGGGGATTTAAATCCTGGCAGACTGGCTTAGAGTCCATGCTTTTAACTCCTAATGATGCTGAAGGTCCCAAGCTCTGCACTTTTCATCCCAGCTCTCTTCAGTCTATCATACAGCTGAGGGAAGCTTCATGGATTGGAGGACGGGTACCTTCTATACTATGTGCCCCCAAAGTGAATGTTTTTAAACCAAGTCTTTGATTCTGAAGCTGATCTGAATTTGGGGAAAGTGCAGCCCACTGGCAGGGCCTTTGACTCTGGGTCTGATGCACCAAGCCTGCTGCCAGGAGATGTCTCTGAATTAAGCCCACCAAGGGCTTTGGGGTTTAGATCGACAATATGCCTGGCCAGGTTGCATTGCTGTGTAGACTGCTGACACACTAGACAGCTGTGTTGGGCCCTGCAGGAAGGTGACTAGACTTGGCTTCCCTTCCCAGGGCCTGGCCATGCAAGAGCAGGAACTGGAATTTCTCCAGAGATCCTCTCAGCTGGAGCTGCCTCTTTAGATGCTGCTGTTTTCAGAAAGAGGGTCCTGGACAGGTTCTGCTCTTCCTGGAGCCCTGGCCAGGAACTCTGCTCAGCAAGGCACTAGAATTCGGCGGCCTCTGTGCCTGGCCCTGAGCTACTTTGATGTCAGAAGCTGAGCTAGACCCTCAGCCAGGCTGTGGGAGACGTTTTACTGCATTTCTCATGAGTCTGCAAGATGCCTGAGCCATAATTGGTCAGGCAGAGCTTAATATGGAGGCGTTTGGGCAGGGAATGGGACCGGAGTAACCCTGGGGTGACCTTGGGGCATTCTCAGGCCAGAGCTCAGCTGTGGTCTGGCCTGGGGGCTTATACCTGTCTCTATGGTGCTTGTTTCAGGGGACAAGAATGTTCAAGTGACCTTTGCAAACTTCAACCTCCGAATTTCACTTTTCCCCTTTCCAAGTAGTGGCTATTTCTCTCATTAGAACTGTCGTGAGGATTAAGTGGAGAGTTGTGCTCACGGTCGTGCACAGAGTAGGTGTCCAGCCACATCATAACTCATGTTCAGGGGCACCTGGGACAGGAGGACAAGCCAGCACACGCCAGATGTTGGGCCAGGAGAGAAAAACAGATAATCTGTAAAAAAACAAAAAAAAATCAAGAGCATCTTCATGTATTATTTGTATAATTGTGCCTTGCAAATTAATATAATACAACAAAAGTCTCTCTTGACCTCCCTGGGGGCTACCACTGTCATGAGTTTGGGTAATTCTCCAGTCTTTTTTCAATGCATTTTAAATTTCAAATATAAACGCACATCTAAATAGTCTGGAAAGTCTGAGTTTTGAAAAAAGAGGATCATATTCTACATTTTTTTATATAATATTTTGCAAGTTAGTGATTTTTCTGTAATTCTTCTCAAAATGGGTAGAACATTTTCAGCTTCAATATCGAAGGCTTGGTTAGCATTTTGTCCTGTGAAATACCACTCAGGAGTTATTTACCTGCTCCTTCCTTGATGGGCACTTCGGTACCAACTTTCCCTATGCTAAACATCCTGCACACGGTCACCACTGTGCTTGTTTATCTTTGTGCGTGTGCAACAGTATTTCCATATGATCCATCTGTTGACTCCCTAGTAAGACCCCTGGAGAAAACTGTAGGTCAAGAGACTTACTGACATTGTCTCTTCCTTACTGCAGTGTCAAGATGGGAAGTAGGGTAGAGTCTTTTAAGGGTTCTAAAGGTTGGGCTAGATGATTTAAGGTGGTCTTGCAAGGCAGTGAATGGGTGAGGAATGGACGGACATAGAAAGGTGAAGATTTGGTGTGAACCTTGATGAGAAAATTGTCTTGATAAGTTGTCCAGCCTCATCTTCTAGGGGCACGCATGTTTTGAAACAAGTACTGGGTTATTTCTGCTGGGCCTTGGTAACACAGGGACAGAAACTGATGTTGGTTTCAATTTTCAATGCCTACAAAGTGAATTTTAGCATCAATACTATGACTGCTTAGAATTCACACAACTCAATTACAAAAACACAGCAATCTGATTAAAAAATGGGCACAGGGCCTGAATAGACATTTTTCCAAAGGAAGCATACTGATGGCCAACAGGCACATAAAAAGATGCTCCAAATCAGTCATCATCAGGAAAATGTAAATGAAACCATAATGGGGTACCGCCTCGCACCAGTCAGGATGGTTAGTACCAGAATGGCTAGTATCAAACAGATAAGAGACAGCAAGTGTTGGCGAGGATGTGGAGAAAAGGCAGCCCTTGTGCACAGTTGGTGGGAATGTAAATTGGTGTGGCCCCTGTGGAAAGCAGTATAGAGGGTTCACAATAATTAAATATAGAAATATCATAAGATCCAGCCATTGTACTTCTGATATTTTTCTGAAGAAAACGAAACACTAGTTCAAAAAGACATATGCACCCCTATGTTCATTACAGCATTATTTACAATAGTTAAGGTATGGAAGCAACCTCAGTGTCTATGGTTAGATGAATGGATTAAGAATGGCACACATATACAGTGGACTTTCTAGGTCCATCCATGTTGTCACAAATGGTAAGATTCCATTTTTTTTATGGCTAAGTGAAATAAGTCAAAGAAAGACAAAGACCATATGATTTCCCTTGTACTTGGAATCTAAAAACCAACAACAAAAACCGAACAGGTGAAAACAGAAACAGACACATAGATACAGAGAACTGGTGGTTGCCAGAGGGGAGGGGAGGAGGGGACAGATTTAACAGGTGGAGGGGATTAAGAAGTACAAACTTCCAGTTATAAAATTAATAAGTCATGGGGCCGTAATGCACAGCATAGGGAACATAGTCAATAACGCGGTAACAGCTTCAGATGGTGACAGAGGTAACTCACCCTATCAAGATGACCATTTCACAATGTATAGCAACACTGAATCACTGCATTATACCTGGAACTAATTCACTGAATTATAACTGACATACAACATTGTATTAAATATTTTTGTTTTTTTTTAAACACATTTAATATTTTCCTAACAAGCTAAAAAAAAAAAGGTATGCTTAGAATTGTCAGCATATAGCAATAAGAAAAGCAGGCCTACTGTTAGGTGATTTTACTATTGTTTTTAAATTCTTTACAGGCAATGCACCCTCTTATTGCCTATCCCTGGGCAGTCATTCCCACAGCACTTCTCTCTTTAGCTCCTCTAAGAGTGCCACTGATTGGCACAGAAGTATTTTGGAGGAGAGTTGGCAGGAGATCGTAACATTTAAGTCAGTGATAAAACAATTCCTTTCTGTTGCACAAACTCCCATGACATCCCTCTTGGGGCAATACTGGTTCCAATTTATACTCCTACCTACAGTGTAACAGGCTAATTACTTTCTTGAAAAAAAATCTTTGCAACTGTTTTGTAAATCTAAAATTATTCCAACATTTTAAAAGTTAATACAGAGAGTTCCCATATACCCTGGCCCCTAATGTTAACATTTTCCAATACCTTGGAGCCATTCATCAAAGCTCAGAAACCATCACGGGTGTCTATTAACTAAACTTTATTCAGACTCCACCACCTTTTACACTACTGTCTTTGTTCCAATGTCTCCTCCAGGATCCCACATGGCATTTACTCATCACATCTCCAAGCTCTAGCAATTTCTCAATCTTTCCCTTATTTCATGACCTTGACCGATTTGAGGAGGGCTGGTCTGGCATTCTGTAGAATGTCCCTGAAATGGGATTTATCTCATGGTTTTCTCATGATGAGTCTGGTCTTCTTCCCAGTAACCCATGGCTCCAGAGGTGAAGCACCTTTGTCATCACATCAGCCACCTGTCCTTACAGGCGCTGATCACTTGGATCAGTTGGTCCAGGTGGTTTCTGCCAGGTTTCTCCACTACAAAGCCACCACATTCCTCTATATTCTCCTATTGGTGGAGAAAGGGGAAGAGGGATAAGGGGGATTAAGCTCCAACCCCCTGGATGGGGAGCTATTTACTTACATGGGGTGGGTTTCTTTTGACAAAAGTTTATCCCTTTTCCCTCATCAATTATTTTTGTAAAAAGAGAATTTCTCAAATTCCATTAAAACACCAATCTTTCTCCAAGATAGATAATGACATGCTTGATGAATTGAAGGTCACCACCCCATGCTTCAATTTCACTCAAGTTGTATTTATTGGTGTTTCCCCATAAGTTCTTGACCAAGATCCCCAGTGTTAGCTGAGTTCCTTCTAAAGCCACTCAGCTCTGGCTCTGATGCCTGAGCCCAGGAGAATGGTTTAGATGGGGCCTCTCCCACTGTGGCTGCTGGACCAGGGGCATCCACATAACCTGCACACTGGTTAGACATACTGAACAGCACCTTCTTAGACAAGCCCCACCTGGATGATCTACTCAAGTGCTGGGATTGTAAGACAGCACCTCACAGACAGGATGTGTGCACCAGTCGCCTGGGGGGTCTTATTAAACGCAGTCTCCAGAAGCAGGACAAGGAGATCAGCTCCAAGCAGGGTGGTCCCATCTCTGTCACTGGGGCACCTGCTTGGTTTTCTCCTGCATCTTGCTGAGTTGGAGGACTGTCAGGAAGGGCAGAAGTGAGGGTCACAGAGCTAAGCGAGGACAGGCAGGTAGAGCCGAAAGACAAGTCTGAGGCTGGAGGAGGGCTGGCGGGCAGGGAAAGGTGGGCGAGAGGCGGATGGTATTGCATAGCTGATAGATGAGTCTGGTGCCTGGGATGGCCTTGGGGAGACGGATGAGAGCAGGACCGAGTGATGGATGAGCCAGGCTGGTGAGGCTCCCTGACAGCTGCTGGGAGCAAAGGGCTCAGGGTTCAAGAGCCCGCTGTGGGTGGCAGCAAAGCCCAACAGCCCTGAACAAGAAGGCTCTCCTTTCTGCAGCAGCGTTCTCAAAAGCTTACCAGCTCCATTTTCTCTTCAATGCTACTGAACTATACACTTGAAATTATTTTTAAAAATGCAGCCATCACCACATTTATCTCCAGAACTTTTCATCTTCCCAGCTCCACCCCCATTCAACACTACCTCTCCGTTGTCCCCCACCCACACTCAACTTCCTGTCCTCAACTGACCACCCTCGGAGCCTCACTGGAGGAATCAGGCAGCATTTTGCCTTGTTATATAGATGAGGAAACATCACAAAGCTGGGAAGAGATGGAGGGGAAATGTCAGCCCCTTCAGGAAGATGAGGACAGGGAGGGTAAGCGCTGAAATGACTTGTCTGGGGTTAGTAGCACGCTCAGGTGAGTCAGGAGACTGAGAGACCCCCAGCCTGCCTGTCATCAAGGTGGGCTAGGAACCAAAGGAACAGGGAGGGCGGGCCACCTGGAAGAGGGCAATCATCTTGGCGGTCAAGGTCCCAACTCTGTGAGCAATGAATGACCGTGACTTCCAAATACCCCAGCCCTGGCCTTGGTACCTGTCACATAACAGATGCTGTGAGTTTGCGGAGGCAAGGAGGAGAAAATAGATGTTCGCTGAGTGCATAAACCACGGACTTTCTTGTCAACAGTTAAAGTGAGGAAGAACTCCCTAAAGGAAGCTTTGGTAACAGTGAACTTGTTTTTACTGAAGCCACCAGATTTCTGTGACTTCAGAAGCCATTCCTGCACTTTGCTGGGCTTCCCATTCTCGGTGATGCCCCTACACAGCCCTGTGTGCTCAGAGACAAGTAGATGGTCACACAGCCAAGGCACAGTCAATCCTTCCATTTCCTGTTTACCTCCTAAAACTGAACCTCTGAAATGCACTTGCCTTCGCTTTCCTAAAAGACAGGGTCACGTGAGGGCTTTCATGCTGTGCTCTGGTGATTAATAAATGTCCAGTGTCATGATTAACTCATCACATACTTACCTTTAAAAACAGGGGTCATGTTTAAGCTTTTACTAATCGTAGTATGTTCTTTCTACCAGACTGGGAGTCTATTTTTGTTAGAGTGGCCCAGACACACTGGACCTTTCTCATGGAGAAAAGATGGGCATCTGTGAATCAGGTCCTTCCCAGACAGTGAATCTGCCGGTGCCTTGATCTTAGACTTTGCATCCTTCAGCACCGTGTCCTCACAAGGTAGAAGGGACAAGGGAGCTCTTTGGGGTCTCTTTTATAAAGGCGCTAATCTTATTCCTGAGCACCCACCCTCATGACCTAATCATCTCCCAAAGGCCCTACCTCCTACCATATTTTGCTCCCCACCCACCCAAATTCATATGCTAATTGCACTCAGCCTGCACATTCCCTAGCCTCTGCAGGCTTGGGGTGTTGATGGCGTCTCCTCCTGCTAGCCCCAGGGCAATTCACCACTCCTTTTTTTGCTTGCATGCTCCCTGTCCACACCTTTGGGGGAGTTTGAAGAAGGGCCTTCATTTGACTGTGCCCTGTGTCCTGCTGGACATGAATGCAAGGAGGCTGAAACAGTGTTAGGGGGACCTGGGTTGCCTAAGTGCTTCACATGCATCTGCTCCTTCATTCCTACCCACAATTTAGGTGAGCCTGCTTCCCAGTGATCCCACTTCCTGGGTGTGAGTAGGAGCTGACTAGCTTCCAACCAACAGCACAGTGCTCGGGGGATTATGCCAGGTCTGTAATATGTTATATGAGACTAACTTCCATGCTGCTGGCAGACTTTCTTCCTTGCTGGCTTTGCCATGAGCCTCCCAGAATGGACATTTGCTTCACCAAAGAACCAAGGGAGGCCTCCTGCCAAAAGCTAGCTAGGAACCCGAGGCCTTCAGTCCCACATCCTGTAAGAAACTGGATTCTGCCAGCAACAAGAGCTTGGGAACAGTTCCTTCCCCAGTTCAGCCTTCAGGTGTGACCCCAGCTGACACCTTGATGGCAGTCTTGTGAGAGACCTTGCTCCAGAGGACTCAGTTAAGCAATGTACTGATTCCTGACCCACAGAAAAAGCTTAGAACAGTGTGAACAGCAAGAATAAACAATTTACAGCAAGATAACTCCCTCTGTCGGCCTTTACAGCAGAGGATAAGGAGGTTTGGAGAAGTGAGCTAACCTGCCTAAGGGACACAGGTAGGAAATGGTTCTAAGGCCTGACGTCCTCACTCTGACTCTCTGAGAAAGCGTCCACTTGGTGGGAATAGGTGGAGGCACTGTCCTTGGTGAATGACCAGCCTGAGCCTCTTCCTGCTCCACCCAGCACCTCTTGGGGAGCAGCCAGCTGCCAGGGTTTGTAAAACAGAATCCAGCTGTCAGCACTGGCATTTGTCAAAGGAAGTGACTGCTCTTGGGTACCGACACCATTCCCAAAGTGGACACCGCTTTTGAAAAGTACTAGTGTACAAGCCTGTCAGGCCCAGCCTTGGGGGAGCTGGAGCAGTAGTCCGGTGCTGGGGGACAATGGGGAGGCGACTGCTATAGAAAGCTGGTGAGGGCTGGCGGTTGGAACCAGTGCATGACTTCCCAGCCTATGCTCTTTGCAATAATATTTCAGATACAGATGTGTGACTTGACTATTGCATCTTCCTTTTTCCCTGAATTGACCTAAGTAGCTAAAGGAAAAAACTATTGCCACCATCTTCATATTTACCTCTTTGCCATCAACTTCTGGGCAAATATTTGCTCCCAATCGTCTGTCATCTGCTGAGAATCATATAGTCTCTAAACATCCTGTAGGTGCCAGAGAAGAGATCCATAAGAGTGGACTCAACTTCCCCTGTCCCTTTCTATGGGTGACCACCCTCTGCTCCTGGGGGAGATACTATCTCTGTGTTCTAAGGTAGCTTGCCCCGTCACTCTGCCCCGTCACACTACCCTTTCAAGAATGCTTGGGGCTTTGCTCATAAGACAGGCAGAATCATGGGAGATGATTCTCCATGGTCTCTCAGCACTTACCATGTACCAGGCATTGTTCTGTGGATTTTAAGTGTCCAACTAATAGTGCCCACTTCACAGGAATGCTGTGTCACCCCACTTCGCAGCTGGCCTTGGGAGGGTCCCCTAACCCGTGTCCACTTTAGCTAGCAAGGGGCAGAACCCAAGTTACCACAAAAGCCATGTGCAGTGAGCGCCAGCACTTCTCATCACGATTCCACGTAATAGATGATCTAAAAGCTCCTGTTGATAGTCTGCCTGCCAAGTACCTTATCTAAAACTTCGCAACAGCCCTGGGACGTGGCCAGTATCATCACATCCCTTGTATAGGCATTTATGGAAATGAAGTAACTTGTTCAAGGTCACAGGAAGGTGGAACTGGGATTCTAACACAGGGCTTTCCAGGCCTTCCCACCAAAAGTTCTGTTCTCCTTGGCCCCATGAGTCCACTGTGATAGAACCAGCAGGTAACACACAGAAAAGGGGGCAAATGAACGACACTATTAACATTACACAAGTGTTTCATACTCCTTTGCCTTCAGGAAATACACAGTTCAGCTGGGGAGACAAATACAAAAATAAGATGGTGGTGCCACAGAGCCACATCTTATGTCTTCACCATGAACAGAGTACTATTACCCCGAGCCAGGATCCACTGAAAGATGCAACGCTTGGTGACACCCTGTTTGACTAAAGCAATCCGTAGCCTTGATCCATTCGTATCAATGTATTTATGTATACTGAACGGCATACACTTGCAGGGATGGATATAACACATCTGTACATGATATAATGTAACATAATATGCATGAATGTATAAAACACATGTTACACAGGCAACAGGTAACATGCATGTGGTCTGTACTAATGGGAAAAGGCAAGGGGTTGACTCTCTCTGGCCATTTCTATTTCCACAGGGCCTTCAGAAGGGCATCTGCCCTGTGGCTCTCTGACCCGTTGGGCTGTAGGCTGGTACACAGGGAAGGTCTGTGCATCCTTCCTGTGAGACACACACTGACAGCTCCCAAATCCATGACTGGGGTGGGAAGAGCTAGCAGTGGGGGTAAAGGTTTCTACAGGCCTTTAGCCCATGAAAGGAGAATACTCTGCTCTTTTTTCTTCCAGATTTTGGGGTGGGTAGTGGCGGTAGTGGTGGAGGAATGGGGACCCTGAACCACTGCATGCAATGGAAGGGCTGAGAGGCAGGCAGCAGTAACATGTTGCAGCTGGAGTTCAGTGACTTGCCAGAAGTCCCTGCTCCTGAGTTACACAGCTGGGGAGTGGCGGAGCCAGGATCTAAAGCTTCTGCCTTGCCATCTGTCAAATGGGGATCACAGGAGTACTGTCAACTCCTATAGGGCTCTTTCAAGGACTGGATGAAACAGGGCAGGTAAATTTCTTTGTGCTTCCAGCCACATACCAGTGGGAAGTTTTTGATACATTGTAAACAAGAGTGGGTTTCCTTCCTCTGTCCTCCCTCTCACCTCCTGGATGCATCAGGGTCACAGAGTGGACCCCCATTCTCCCATCCCCAGGGACGAGGCTGCTGGAAAGAATAGCCCCGCTGCCTTATCTAGCGCCAGGGGAGCGATGGGTGTGGAGTTCATGCAGAGCCCAGTGAGGTCGGCAGGACCTCCAGCCTCCTGAGTTATTGGGAGATCAGAAGCCCACCTCCAGAGACAGCACCCTGGTCTGCTGCTGGGCAGTGCTAGCTTTCCACCAGAAAGGGCGGTCCTCCAGGTAGGGCTACCCCTCCGCGTTTCCCAGTGCTTGCACACAGTAGGTGCTCCAGAGGCACCTGCCAACAACCAGCTTCATAGAAGCTGCCCCATGGTCTGCTAGGCTGCTTACCTGCTGGGAGTGACATCCTGGGACCTCCTCTCGGGCTGCCCCAGGCAGGTTCCATCTGCTCCCGAGGCTCCCTTTTTCCGCCTGCTCAGCCCTGCAGCCCGTCACCAGCAGGAGGGCCAGCCTCAGAGCTGGATGACCTTTTGAAGACACCAGGATTTGTTTAATTTTCAGAATTCACCTCTCTTTATCCTTCTTATCAGAGGCAGCGAGGCCCCAGCTGGGGAGGCTGTTTGGCATCTTTCCCTGAGTTTTGGAACAGATGGGCTGGGACCTTCTCATAAGGAAGTCTCCTCCTTTCTCTCCATTCTCTCTGATGAGGAGGATGCACCACAGACTGAAGTGGGGGTGGAGAAGAGGAAGCTAGAGGAAAGAGGAAGATGCCAAACACAGATGATAATTTTTATGTAATTGTTTATGTGATGAATATAAATATACAACATATTTTGTAATACATATTATATAATTATAATGTAAAACTATAACTTTGGTTTTATATTTATAAATAGGAATTTTTATGAAAACAAACAGGCACAGACCCATTTTTATTATTTTTGATGGAGGGAGATGCTTTCACGAAATCTTGGTTTTCATTACTGCATTGTCTATCTTAAAACGGTCTTCATAATTGCAGCTTATGTTTGTAGAGTCCTGACCACACCCCAGGCATTGTCTCAGATAATGCACTGCCACAGCTAATCCTTATGCAGTCCCTTGAGGTTCTATTATCTCCACTCTACAGGTGAGGAAACTGAGGCAGAGCCAGGGAGCCACACAACCACATACTATGTGGAGGGTCCAGGGTTAAAATCCAGCTCCATGGACTCCAAAGTCTGGGCATGAGGCCATAGCAGGTCTGAGTACATCTCATATGCTCCTGACGATAGCCTTGGGAGAGAAATATATGTTCCCCATTTTGTGTGATTCTAAGCATTTCACTTTAAGTCACATAGCCAGCACACATGGTGCATAGGAGGAATAACACTACTACTAAACAGGGTCTGGCCCATAGGGGTTAAAGCCCTTTACCATCTAAGTATTTCATGAGGCTGCTGGGATTAACTAAACTCAGTGTCATGGCAGTGTTATTACCATTTCACAGGAGATAAAAATAAGGATCAGGGATATAAAATATACCCAAGATGAAACTGCTGGTGAGTGGTGGAAACAGGTGGAAACCACAGCCCCCTGACCCTGCAGCCAGTTTCCACTACATTCTTGACCACCTCCCTTCCTCTGCAGATCATGGTTGGTTGGACCCCAACAGTGGGGTCTTTCCCAGTGGGCTCATCGGGTGCTTATAGGTGAGTGATTCCAGATGCTTCAGTGTAGGGGACCCATGGAACCACACACCAACTCGCCTTCCTTTCCTTTCTGTCCTGACCCATCCAGGCACCCCACATACTTGCCTAGAAACCACAGTGGCATCAACTGGTTCAAGGGCAAAACATCCCTTAAACAGGGAATAGGGGTCCCAGGGACAGGAGGAAGAGATTTTCTAGGTGGGAAGATTTTCTAGACAAGGAAACTATGCTGGGAATGAGGGGCATAGGCCTGTTTTTATTTTTTTGATAGAAGGAGATTTGCCAGGGGAAGCCAGGCCTGAGAGCTTGGGACTTGGGCTCACTCCAGGGGTGCTCTTAGGAGAAAGCAAGAGTTCCGAGCTGTCAGCAAGAGGCCACGGAAGAGCCTAACTCGCACCTGTCACCGCATCTTGGAGTCCAGTTACGTCAATCCAAAGATGTCCAGGAATCTGAACCAAGAGGGTCAGATAGGAGAGCTTAAAAACAAAGGAGTAAGAGGCCCAGATGGATACCACATTTCACTTTAGCTGATTATGAGTTTTTAGTTTCTCAACTAGTTTCTTAATTGTCCCACCTACTCTTTCCTTATTTCACACCATGATTCCATCATGTACTGTCTGACAATATGCTTTATGCCTTACGTTTTCTCTTAGCCTTTCACAGGAGATGTTTGGTTTTAGGAGTCTCATGGAATATAGTTAAGCATTTTTCCTTCACCCTGCTTGCAGTGTGCCAGGGATTCCACCCTGAGGAAGGCAGACTCGGTCTCTAACTTTGCCTCTCCTGTGCACCCAGGACGGGTTAGCGAATGTATGTCAATCACCCCTGGAAGAAGCTCTAGCAAGGGAGTGCAGGATGCTTTGAGAGCATATAGCTAAGGGTCTTAACCTAGTCAGGGAGTTGTTTTACACTCATTCTGTTATTTTAACCTCTTCTACTTTTATCCATCTCTTTAATTGGATATTTTTTTCCCTTTGTTTGGAACATTATCCATTTTGAATTTTATTCTTAGTTTGTTGACTAACAGGCAGGAAATGTGGGTAGAAGGGTAGCCGCTGCCAGGTTAGTCCACACTTGAAGAATTGTTAGAGGGAGGCAGCCGAAGAGCCACTTTGATTAGAGTGCATGTGTGCGTATGGGATGTTTCTCTTTCTCCCTTCAAAATTCTGGTTGTGAGATCTCTGACTTACAAAAATTCCTTAACATGTATACTGGAGCTACTAGAACTAGATTACTTTCTCAAACACACCCTGTTTTTGTCTTTTTGTTTTGAAATGATGGTAGTGTATACTACATGTTCCAAAGGTCCTAATAAAAGTATCCAACATTCACATATTTACCATGTGCCATGTGACCTGGGCAAGCTCCTCGACCTTGCTGAGCCCATCAGTGGAAGCAGCCTGACCCATGCAGTCTAATTCTAAAGTATGAGCTCTTCACAGCCTCTGTTTGGCCCCCTTTTAATAGTCTGGAATTACTAAAGCCACAAAACCACACCTCCATAAACTTAGAATGGAGTCAAATGCCGATAAGGAAAGTGACTCCTTGCCTAGGGAGGATGCCACTGTACTATACACCCCAGGGGGTACAGAGGATGCTCAGACACAGCTGGGGGACTAGGATCATCGAAGGTCACAACTGTGAATGGCTGCATGGAAGAAATGGGCTTGGGGTCTGCCCACTCCCGTCAGGGTGACTTGGGGTGACCCTCAGTTTGCTTATCCGTGGAATGGGGATCCTACCACCTCTTCCCTTGGGGAATCACTTTGAGGATAAGATGAAGACCACGGGAGGAAAGAAGGTGCAGGGGTGTAAGGGGGGGGCATCAGTGGTGTAGACATGCTGAAACGTGAGAACCAGCCACTTCCAGGTAGACAAGTTAGCAGAGGGTATGTGTCCTCAGGATTTTGCACGAACCGTGGGTGGGAGGGTTCAGACCGCTTTGGAAAGCTCCTGATTTTAGTGCCTGAAGCCAGCTGAAGATCTCTAGGCTCTGTGGGCCAGCAATTCCCTCTCAGCACTAGGAAAAACATCCAAGGATGTTCACATTGGGCATTTGGTGATTTCCTGTTTGGGGCATCTGTGAGCAAAGCAGAATGGATTTTTACAGCATTATATTAATATGCCACAGATTATCCCATTAGAAGACTCACACCATATTGTTTAGCAGATTCCGAAGCAGGACAGAGCTACAACATAGCCGAAATTCAAAAGCCAGCCTAGCAGCTTGTGGTATCACGGGCCCCCTACCTGTCTTGGTCACCATAAAGTTGGTCTGTGACCTCCCTACTGTCAAAGGGTACAGTTGAGGTGTTAAGGATTTAGAGGTCATTTAGGTAAAATCCATACCAGGGGCATGAACTTACTTGGACGGTCTTCCCAACAAGCGGTGCCTGAATCCATTATCTCTTGTTGGTTGCCAGCAAAGCCAGCACCCCTTGGGAAACGGGACCAGCTCCCTCTTCACTCAGAGTCTAAGTGTGACGGTGCAGACTCTCTCTAGGCACCTCCTACCCGTGACCACTCTAAGTTCTGTGACCACAGAGCCACAGGAGAAGCTCTGGAGGAATTTGCAAGCGGCAATCGGCAAACACGTGAGGAGCTTTTCCACCCCGCCCCCTTCCTGGCTTTGTCTCCATGTGATGTAGGCCATGAAGCACAGGAGCCCTGCGCCTGGAGCCAAAGGGCTCGAGTTCAAAAATGACCTGTGTATTAGCAGTGCCATTTTAGGCAGATTATTTAACCTTACAAAGGAGTTACTCCCAGATCCTTTGTACGGATGAGGGAACACCTTGAGAGAGGTTGTCATGGGGACTCAAATCGGGGTATGTAATCTATTTAGCACAATGCTTGGAACAGACCTAATTCTTGAGGTTTTACTAGAGTGGTTCCCAAGTTTTGCTGCATGTTACAATCACCTAGCAGCTTAAAAAAAAAAAATCTCAACAGCCAGGTCACATCTCGTACAAATCAAATCCATGTCTGGAGGCTAGGGAGTGGGACCCAAGCGTTAGCACTTTTAAAAACCCCAACATACAGCAAAGTTTGGGAACCAACGATTTATCCTCATTATACTTTACTGAAGTCAGATATCAGGTGCTTAGAGCTCAGCTCGGGAAGTAGAGCCACCTACTTGCATAGACTCCTAACTTTTTCACCAGCTCCGGCTTCAAATCTTTCCTGCTTCGGAGCAGCTTGGTTCCTCTTGCACACCTATAGCCTCCCTTGCTACTTGGCAAATCAAATGGAAAACACGCCATCAGCCTTCCTGCACTGCCATGAGTGGCCCCACCGATGCCCAGTTACCCACAAACTTGGGGGGCCGCCTTGACCTTTCCATGTGCCATGCTCAGTAGTAAGGGGTCATCCGAGGATTTCGACCATGCTTGACCATCAGCAAGTGAGAAGCAGCCCCTCATTCAATCTACTCCCATCACCTTCACCTGCCATGTGGACAACTCCAATAGCCTATCCCTATCTGTGTTCCCAGCCTCTTCTCGAGTCCTCATTCCTAGGCACCAGACACATGAGTCTTTTAATCATGCTCCTTGCTTTAGCCTTCAAGGGCTTCCCATTGCCATCTGGATAGAGACCAAACTCCCATTCCTGTCCTGGAAGACTCTGCTACCAGCTCTCCTAATTTCATTGTTCTTTCTACCCCTTGAATTTCCAGGCTTTCCTGGTGTTGGCTTTCAGTTCCTCAATTAAAAGGTCCTTCTTCAGCCCCAGGACCTTTGCACATGCACTTTTACCCTCAACCCATCTTCTCTGAAATCCCCAGCTAGTTCTTGGGCCTCTGTTGGAGCCCTAGGAATAGCTGTTTCTCCCACCAATAGACGATAGAGTCTATATCATAGGATTAGAGGATACTGCATGACACCCTACAGCTACTGTTAAATGCCTTCACATTCCTATTACCCTGTTTTAGATGTGAAGAAACTGGGGCACAGAAAGGTTGGGTAATTTTCTTAAATTAAGGCCACAGCTAGCAAAGTGCAGAGCTAGAACTTGAACCCAGGCAATTTAATTGAGTGCTTACTGTATGCAGGCTCTAGGCATTGAGCGGTGAGTGCAATTGAGACAGAGCAAGGACAGTAGGCTGCCTTAAATTTACAGTCAGGGCAGGACAGTGCCAAAGTCTTAGGCCCTGGGGCCACTCAGTTGAAAACCATTAAGTGAGGAAGGGAGGGCAGAAAAGCCTCCCCCTTACTCCTAGGTTGGCTCAAACAGAAATAGACAAGTGGCAGCAGAGACTGCCCCAGCTCTAGATAATCAGTGTGCCCACACTTGTCTACACTGTGGCCCCTTCACCGGAGTCAGGTCTTTCCCTGCTTGGAAGGAGCCATCCAACTCTCCCCCTGCCCCCTTCCCAGCCGCCTGCTTAGGGTCTCTGAACAGAACAAGCCCACCAATTTATCAGGGTACGTCAGCCTCGCTGAGCGGTTTAGGGCATAAATCAAACTATGAGGAGGAAAGGTTTAAAAAAAGAGGTAGTGGGGAGAGAAAAATCAGGGAAGGGGGTGGGGAGAAAGCTATGGAAGGAGGGGGAGGGGATGAGATCAAAGGCAAAAATTCATCAGAGATAACGGAATTATTTATTTTTCCTGCTCTCAGTCTCTGGGCCTTTGAGGCCTCCACACTGATGTATTTGGACATCTTGGGGCCGTCTGTTACCAGAGGCCACCCCAGCCCCCCAAAGGCACCCCTCCATCAGCAGCAGCTGCCCCCTTGGAGGCTGCCCATGGAGCCTTTTGAAGAGGGTCCTGATGGTGTTTACTCACCTTCGTGTAAGAAACGTGTGCCCCGTGCTGGTGGCGCGGCTGCCCCTGGTGCAGCTGGGTGAGGGTCGGGCTGGGAGGGAAGGGGGTCCCCTCATCACACACAGCCTGTTTATTTGGGAACCGGACTGGCCCTTTCTCCAGTTATTACTCAATGTCCTCTACAGACCAAGCCACCCTCATTCCAGTTGGGACAGAGATTAAGGATTGCCTCCTGCTGGATGCACCCATCTTGCCTGGCCCCCAGGGTGCACTTGGCTTTCCAGGAGGACTTGGGGTCAGCCAAGCATCCTCCTGGTCCTTCATCTCCAAGAAAGCCGGTTAGCAGACGGACCCGGGAGCCAGGACACCGGGTTTCTAGTTCTAATTCTGTGTTTGACTATACAGCACGCAGAGGCAAGTGTATTATAGTATAAGAAAGGGGAGTCATCTTGGGGGTCAACATACAGAGAACTTAGACTGCTCAATACACGGTCAGTCCAAAATAAATGTTATTCAAAAACTGGCCGTTGACGAAGGGCTTCATGGGATTAACACAGGGCCTTTTCTTAAAATTTGAGCTCTCTTTACCTCCTGTTTTTTAGTTAGCTGGTAGGTGGCTTAAGATGTTATTTCCTCATCTGCTCTAATAGATTGGCTGAGAGCTTGTGGGCTAATGTCTCAGTCAGTAGGTTGAATGTGTAGTGTTAAGGCTAAAAGACAGGGCTGCTTCCGAACACAAAATGATCCTCTTCCAGAAAAAGCCATTTTGCCAAGTCACTGCATCCATTCACTGCAATATTGCACTGGGGAGATGGGCAAAGTCTAGAGTCAGATTGCTTAGGCTCCGGGTTCCGAGGCTGCCGCTTGCTGGCTGCGGGACCTGGGAGCACAGAGACCTCGGCTGGCTGATTTCCTCATGCACAAGAGGGAGACCACAGTTTGTCCTCCACAAGGTTTTTGTGAAGACACAATGGGGTTTTATTTATTAGATAACATTGCCTACTTGCTGGCACACCGTGTTCCATAACTATCCTCAGTGCTTGGTAAAATGTTTGCTTATTTGATCCTCAGAGCAAACCTAAGAGAGACACCGTTATCTCCATTTTGCAGATGAAACTGAGGCTGAGAGCTGTGAATAAAGTCACACAGAATAACACTGTCAGGGGCATACAGAGGTTGGCTGTGTAAGTCTTTGAAGCCATGCTCATGAAATAAAACAGTTTGTAACTGCAATACGTTGGCCTCTTTGCTCTATAACCCCTGGGGCGGGGCACTTCTTTGAGACCTAAGACAGCCCAAGGCCTACCCTCACATCTCCAGTCCCTGACTCCTCTGGCAGAGAAATAGGAGAGGATATAGTCTCTTCTCACCTGCTTATTTGGTCCCTGCCTCTGTTCCGGTGAAAAGAGGTGAGCCAGTTTGTCCACCTGGTTCTCCTGCCAAGTCCTGCTGGAAGAGCTACATGCCAGCCTGATCCTGGCTGTCGGACGTCGGGCAGGAACAGGAGAAAGTGGGAGTCCTCCCAGGGATGCACAGGCCAGCCCAGGCTGCTCCTTGGGGGAGGAGGAGGTCAAAGACTGGCTTCCTGTCTCTTAGAGGAAGCACAGTGGTCCAGCTGGCCCTGGAGGCTCCACAGGCCTCCTGGGGATGGGGTGAGGGGTTGCTGGAATTTCTGGTTTGGGTGACCAGAGCTGAAGCTGCTTCATACCATCCTGGTTGTCTCTCTAAGCTTACCACCAGTACCAGGACCAGTTAGCATTAGGCCAGCCAGGTTTACCACAGTTCGGTCAATTGTATTACTTTTAAACAAAAGTATGTGTCTTCACTCTCCTCTGCCATTAAGCATATTCCAAAAAGCATGGAAACAAATACTTCTTGAACTTCTCTACTCAACACCTTTCATCTAATCCAAGCCTCGGAATAATCCTGCAGAAGGAGCAGAGCCAACAATGACTGGCCAGTAGCCCACTGGTGACATGGGGATGGACAGGTGGTCAGCAACCTGCCTTCCCAATTGTGTCCTCAGACAGATGGGCTAGCTTGTGCTGACAAGGAAACTCAAGGGCAAATATTCTCTGAAGGGAACATGTAGACAAAGGCCCCCGGAGGCCCTGACACAAAAGCTTGAAGTCGGAGGGAAAGCCCATGCTGGCGAGGTGCTTGCTGGGCGAAAGGGGCATGGGCTGGTTTAGATTAAGCTGCTGTTATCTACTCACATTGGGAACAATGCTGGAGAAGGCCGACGATGTCACGGGACGTGTGGGCTGGTGTGGGAGTCAGCAGCCCTGCCCATCCAGAAAGTCCCAGGGCAGTTGGGACCATGGCACAAAATAGAGGCTGGAAGACCTCCTTCAATGCCCATGGTGCTCCTGTTGAAACAGACATACCTATTTTCCTAAGAGTGGTAAGGAAACTTTGTGATTCTGACCTCTAGCCTTTCAGATGGGGCAGGCTACTCAGTAAACCCAAACCTGAAACAGTCTAGAATCTGTTTCAGGTCCCAAGTTTGTTGCTGGTAAAATATTCCTACATATTCTATTACTGTATTATTGTGAGCCTTGAGCCAGAAATTAAGTCACCAAGAGTTACCACCTTTTCCTTCCCCTTTCTTTAGCTCAACCAGGGTACTTTCCAGGAGAGTATGTGGTTCCAGACTCTTTTCCACTTGTGGGAATCATGGTGGGTATCATGATGTATCAGGTCTTCAGAATTGAGACTTTAATTTCAAGCACACAGTTTTCATCCCGACGCTGTGGGAATCACCATCACATTTCACAGATGAGAAAAGGGAGGGTCGCCCAAGGCAAGTTTTACCCAAATCCTGACAGCTAGGGTGTGGTAGAGATGGGATGCAGAATCCAGGATCCGAAGGCACGCTCTGAAGTACCCCAGAGGCTGCGGCTCCACCAGGGCAGGGGCCTCACCTGTCTTCCACACTGTAAAACGGTGCCTGCCACAGAATTCCGACATCGGATCGCAGGCTGTGATCTTGAAGCTCAGAGGTAAAGGGACTCCTAATTGCATCAACATGAAAATGGATATAGTAATAATACACCTTTGTCTACCACTATGCACCACTGTGAAGAACACTGTGTATGGCTTTTTCATAATTCAAGGTACAGAGAAAATGAAATATGGGTTCCTTTCAGAACAAGCCAAAAGGAGCCTCAGACCAGCACCAGCTTTGGCGGCCCCTTTTCATGGAGGTGTGGCCACCAGGACAGATGTGCCTTGGCATCTTGGTCTCATCCCTAGGTAGACACCAGACCTCTGCAGGTATCTGAAGGCACTAGAAAGGTAAGACCAGCCCAAACACACAGGGGTCTTTGCTTCCCATTGCCCTTCTGAGCAGGTGAAGTTCCAAAACATACTGAGCCCAGAATGAGTAAGGGTTCAGGTGTTTGTTCTTGCCCTTAATCAGAGAAGTTGCAAGTGTCTTTTTATTTTTATTTATTTATTTTTTAATATAATTTATTTTATCATTAATCTACAATTACATGTGCAATATTAAACTACCCCTTCATCAGTTCCCCCCCACCAACCCCATTACAGTCACTGTCCATCAGCGTAGTGAGATGCTATAGAGTCACTACTTGTCTTCTCTGAGTTGTACAGCCCTCCCCGTGCCCCCTCAACATTATGTCTGCTAATCGTAATGCCCCCTTTTCCCTCTTATCCCTCCCTTCCCACCCATCCTCCCCAGTCCCTTTCCCTTTGGTAACTATTAGTCCGTTCTTGGGTTCTGTGAGTCTGCTGCTGTTTTGTTCCTTCAGTACCATTTGCAACATGGATGGAGCTAGAGGGTATTATGCTCAGTGAAATAAGCCAAGCCGAAAAAGACAAGTATCAAATGATTTCACTCATATGTGGAGTATAAGAGCAAGTGTCTTTTTAAAATCAAGCAAAAACCTAGTATCAAACCTATGAGTATTAATTTTTGAAGTAAGATTTTAGTATCATTTTAGATGTATAGAAATGTTACAAAGTTAACAGATAATCCCTCCTATACTGCCCACCTAGCTTCCCCCGATTTCTTACATTACCATGGTGTATTGGAAGAACTAAAATGAACACTGGTATGTTACTCAATTTTAGCAGTGAGTTCATAGTAAAGCCTGGAGTGGTTCTACTACTATTATTTTATCTGTCCCAGGATCCAGTCCAGGGTACCACATTGAATGCAGAATAATCCTGTATTATGTAAAAAACTAACGTAGTAAGTTTCCTAAATACTCCAAATCACACAAAGAGAAAAGAGTCCCTGTGACTCCTGTCCTCCTGCCCTAATGCCATTAAGTTTGTTCTGGAACCTTCCAGACCTTGCTGTCCAATATGGCACCCACTAGCCAGAGGCAATTTCAATTTAAATGAATGAAAATTAAGTAGAAGTAGCATTCAATTTTTCAGTCACATTAGCCACATTTCAAGTGCTCAGTAGCACAGGTAACTGATGGCTGTGGCCCCAGGCAGCAGAGATATAGTATATTTCCATTACTACATAAAGCTTATTGAATAGCATGGTACTGTTTTTCTGTTTTCCTACAGACTTAAATACATGAATACATGCCTCTGGTTTTTCATATAAAGATTTTAGACTACTGCATAGCATCTAATTTATTTTGGAGATCATTCCACATGGTCAAAGTGAATGAGGCAGATTAATATGCACTAAAGTGGCCCATAGTATTATTGATCACCATTATGTCATCCCCTCTCAATGGGCACTTAGGTTGTTCCCTATTACAATAAAGGCTACAAAGAATATCTGTGCCTTCTGAGAGTACCCTAAATTGACTTAGTTCTGATGGTACAGAAAGAGATTTTCAGGGGGAGTATTTCTTCTATTGGCCTAAGTCACTCCACCCAGAACTGGTTTTCAGGAACAACAGTGATGCTCAGTGAGACAGGATGCAGGAAAGAAACTCAGCAATGCTGAAATGTGGGCAGGATGCTAGGGTCTGCCTAGAGGGCAGGTGGGTTTTAGGCCATTGTTGAGAGGTGGGAGCCACAGACACCGCCTGCTCATCAACGTTTAATTCAAACCCTGAGATACTGGTTGGATGCAGATTCTTAGTCTAATTATCACATTGTTTTATCTGTGAGTCGCCAAGCACCAATCGCACAGTTAGAAATACCAGTAGCTGGTTCTCAACAAGCAGTCATGGATTCAATGGCATTAACATGTTTGCATACTGCGACCATGTAACAGTTCCATTGGGCAGGTTCTAGGACCACAATTTATAGACGGGGAAATGGAAGTGGAGGATTAGGAAGCTTCCTTATTTTGTTTCTGCAAAACATTCCAGTTGGTAAGCGGCAAAGCTGGGACACGAATGCAACCTAGAGCCCATGAGCCTAACACATGCCCCTTGTGTGGGCCAGCGTGCAGAGATAGGGCAAGCCAGGCAACAGCTATATGGGGAGACTTCTGTGCTACTATTACCATCTTAGTTTTGATAAATGAGGAATTAGCATTGGTATACTACTCTCTAAAATCCAAACAAAGTCTGGAGTTTAGCCATGTTCCGTGTGCTCATCCCTGCCCACCACAGAAGGCCAGACTTACCTCTGTAGGTGATAGCTTCATTTCGTAAAGGATAGAGTAGAGGCCCAAAGTACCGTGTTCTCCAATCTAGGCCTGTCCAAAGCCAGACTGAAGCAAGCCTGAGCTGGTCAGTTCACTTGGGCAGGTTGCACTTGAGTTTTTGTTCTCATTTGCTAACATATTTATGTGCTCATAATTAAAGGTGGCAGGGAGTAGGCAGGGCATCTTGGTGGGGTGAGATCAGAATTGGGCCTTAAGGAAGGGGCAGAATTTGGGGGTGGGCTTTGAGCAGAGACCTCACTTGCACCCATGTCTCTGCCCTCCCTTTCTCCTGCAGCATGATTTGGGGCACAGAGAAACTTAATCTTAAAGGCTGAGAACTCCCAGGCCTGGAGGCTTTGGACCCCAGATCACAGTGTTCTTGATCAAATTCAGCTGGCAATTCATCTCCATGACTCCAACCTGGGGTCTGCAGAGCCTGCGGAAGCGCGTCGGCTGTGACTGGGTGCTCAGCCCGCGTGGGAGGACCCCCCACATCTAACACACAGGGACGCGAAACCAGAAACAAATATTTTTCTGTTACGACAACGCCCCAGGAGGATGCCTGCGCTGGGAGTTTTGCAGGTGGGCCTCATGGCCTTTGGCTACCTCGGAAGATCCATCTAAGTTGAAATTCCACCATTCATTTATCACAGAGGGCCTCTAACAATGGGCCCTGGCCAAAGACGGCCCGCAAGAAATGGGGGAAGGTTATGCTAGAATCACCCCAGAGGCTTTCAAAGCATCCAGAATCCTGGGCCCCACTCCGAACCCGCTGAAATCACAGTCCCCGGGAATGGGGCCCTGGCCTCTGATCCAATTATGCAGGAACTTATAAAACTCCAAAGCTAGTCTGAGCCATGGTCTTGAATGTCCTTCCCAAGATTATTTTACCAGTATCTTTTCAAGGAGTAGCTTGATGTGGAGAGAGGTATCCTTACGTACATCTTGGGTGTGACGTGCAGATGGGGCCTCTGCCCGTGGTGCTATTCTGGTACCATTGGAGCTGAGCCCCTCACCTTCCCTCCCGCTGAGGGGGTTACTACTGGAACAATGCAAGTGCTTTGTTTACTGAACGGGTGGAAATCTATGTCCTACCCACTGAACAAACGATGGTTAAACGATGATACTTTGCAAAAGGTATATTAGAGATTATACTTGACAAAGCTTAATTTGGGTGGGAGAGCTTTTGCAAAGTGCGCAGTGTAAATAACTAGAGCAAGATGTGCACACTTTGCCTTATCTCAAAGCACTTATGACCTGAACAAAAACTTTTAAGGGCTCTATGCATAGGTTCCCAGTATATAAACAGTGATCACAAATCAAGGCAGTATATACACTTGTATACTATGGGTGTGATCAAGAAATTTTAAAATTCAGCAAATTCATGTACTTAAATATCTGACCTTTGGTTATTAAATCAGGGTACCTTATTTATAAACTAAATATAAACTTTGATTGTTTAAAAGCTAACTTGTATTGCTCTGGGTGGAGGGATAGCTCTAATGTGAAATTAGTAAAATACCCAGTTCTGCTACCAAGAAGAATTCACTATTGATATTTTGGTGTTTATCTTTGTAGAACAGTGATTCTTAGCTGGGGGTCATTTTGCTCTAGGGACATATGGCGATACCTGGGGGCACCTCTAGTTGTCACACAGGTTATTGAGCAGCATCCTTGACCCCTATCCCCTATAATGCATAGGTCAGCCCCCAGTGCAAAGAATTACCCAGGCCCCCATATCAGTAGTATTGAGACTGAGAAATCTTATTCCAGATATATTCTGTGCATACATACACAGGCACATATGGACTTTTATAAGTGTTCCAAATTTGACTATTTTGCACTTTACGTTGAGGCCATCTGTGTATTATTCTGTTGGGCACATGTACCAAGAAGCATTTAGGAAGAATACTGGAAGCAATCTAATGCCCGTTACCTACAGCTTTGCACAAACATCTGTACATTTATTTCTCATTTCAAGTCAGCTGAGATATGCAGATGTGACTCGTATCAAAGAGAGGACTCGGGGACACCCGTAGCGGTACGGTTCCGCTAGCCTGAGCTGGCAGGCTGTGAGGTTGTGAGAGTGTGTGCGTGTGTACTCACATACACAGTTTTGCGAATCATTTGCATGTGGGGGTCCCTGAAGGACCTTCTCTCAAAGTGCCAGAGCCGCGCCAAGAGCTCAGGGCAGTGCTGTTCTCCGGGTCCTAAGCCTTGAAGCACACATGAGTCATGGCTTTGAAATCCACCTCAGATGCCAGCTGAACACAGAGGCTTTGCATAATCAAGTTGACAGATGAAGCTGGGCCTGCCCTGCTAGGGACAGGCTCATCCATATCCTGGCTTAAAAGAAATATTGCGTTTTTAAAAAGGAAAGAAACATATTTAAGAGATAAAGGGGGGGAAAAAAGAGAAGAGTTTTTTGGTCATTAATTATAATAAAACACAGGGGGAAAAATTCACTTTAAAGGCAGGCTAAAGCCCTGTAATCTTCAAAGAGATAGAGGAAGCTCAGCTGCCTGGAAAGAGAGAAACTTGCCCCAGAAACTTCCACCCTTTCCAACCAATTGCAAACAGCCAAGGCTGAAGGCTGCGGGTGTTGGGGCACCTTGGGCTGGGAACCAGCTCCATGCCTGCCTAGCTACAGTCAGCTCTTGCCCCGTAGGTGTGCCCCAGATCAAACAGTGCAGTGGAAAGACACTAGTTTCGAACCTACCCCAAGACCATAATGCCCCAGTGCCCACCTACCACTGCTCTTTTGGGGTCTCAAGCCAGAACTCTGCCCTGAAGACATAGGGTCCCAGCAGGCAGTAAGAGTTTAATTCCATCAGATCACTGGCAACATGGGCCCCACATGGCCGCTGGTAGACTTTGTTCACAAGAAGCCCCAGTGCCAGGATTTTATGTCTGATATCAACATTTGCACAAGCCAAATGACATGCCTGTAGCTGAATTGGCCAACTGGCTACAACAGGGCTCTACTGTGGACGTTCTGAAAGCCTGAGACCATCTTCAGGGAGGCGACATCGATGAATGCCAGGGTATTAATAATGGCTGAATGCAGCTTTATGCAATGAAGCCAGTTCATTAAATCAATAATCCACGGTGTCAGACGAACCCATAAATTTAATTTGGCTGAGGGTGGGGTGGGGTAGAGATGGGGGCACTGGATTAGGAAAGGACTTTTCTAATGGGGCTTTTAACAAGAAAAGCCAACTGTTTGCAAGTGGGAAGAATTTGGTTCCTATTGAATAACCAGTTGCCAAAAAGTATTCCACTAAAGTCTTATAATACCCTAAGAAGTACATCTGCAAAGAAAGGCTTTGCAAGCTCTTTGGTAACAAAAAATACCTTCTCACTCACCCTTCTCTTTCTGGACTGAAGCATCATTCCCTCCAGGGTGATCCAAGATTCCTTAAGTCAGGAGGTGGGAAGCAGAGATCTGGGTGGACTATTGGCACACACGGCAGCATCTACCTCTTTAGACTCTAAAGCTATAGCATAAGGTAAAGGTGGAGAAAACATGAAGTTTTACACAGCAATAGCGACCTGATGCAAGGTCTGAGGAGATCAGAATATCAGGTCTAGTTGAACCTCTATGGGCTGAATTCGTTCTAATCAAGTCCATTTTTTTTTTCTGAAGGCCTTGTCTTTGACTCCAGAAAGGCCATGTTTAGGCAAGGTGTTCTCTTGCTCAATAACCTCCCATGGCTCACCATTGCTTTCTTTCTGGTGGCCAAAAGAGACTTAATTCTGACCTACTCAAGCTAGAAAAAACTAGAGTAGTTATTTTAAGGGTGTGGATCTCACAAAACCTGACTCCTAGTAGGCATAGACATTTCCTTTCCTATTGCATAGAAGACTGCCAGTAACAGGCTAACTTCCCATCTCCCCGTGCTCACAGGGGCTCCCTTCTCTCAGCCAAAGAGAAACAAAATAGAGCAGACCTGCAAGGGATGCAGAGCAGAAGGTACCCAGTTTTCAAATATTTGAATACCTAGTGTGTGTGAGGCCAGGACCGCTTTGCTGGTCACTCTGTTTGCTTTCCCATCAGCTTCTTGCCCTTCCCTCTGCTCAGCTGCATATAAAGGCTGCCACAGATGGTATCCCAGGCTCCCTGCAGCTGTCTTCGGTTTGGGTTCATCCAATCAGAGCACAGGAGAGGAGAACCAGGCTGTTTTCCCCCCTTTCTTTCTTCCTCAGCTGTTGTCTCATCCTTGGGTTCAGTCCCTGTTGCCCACTCCGTCCCTCCCTGGCCACCAGCTCCTGCTGGGGAAATCCAAAGCCTTTCTAGATTCAACCCAATGGCTCCAACCAAAGGGAGAGGTGATGGCACCTGGTCATACCGTCCTCGTGGCTGCCGTCCTCTGAGGTGGGGGCTGCAGCTAATCGCCCCACCTTGCCGTTTGCTGTAGCAACACTTTAGCATAGAATTTCATTTCGAAGCCCTTGGATTGAATTTCCTGGCATTTTCCCCAACTGACCATATCATGCCATACAGGTGAGCACTGTATGAATCCAGCGTGCCTCTCCCATAGTGGCCCCTTTGAACTGAATGGTACAATAGTTCTGCACCAGGTAGAATTCAGGGTCCTGGGCATATAGCAGGGAACACAAATAATGAAATCCCAGTCCGCATGGAGCTCATCCTCTCCAACCTGGGGGGAGACAGGTAAGCTAAATAAGTACAATATCAGCTCTTGGTAAGTTCTATGAAGAAAAATAAAGCAGGAATGTGGGTGGAGGTGGAGGTGGGTGGTAATTTTAAATGTGCTAGAAGAGATTCATGAAAGGAACATGGGTTACCAACTTACTCCCTTAAGTCTGTACTCTGCTAATGTTCCCTCTATAGAGATATTTGCCTGAAGAGCAGGTACAAAGGTTCTGCTTTGGAATCAAATAACTCATCGTCTCTCTCCTCTTATATTCTGACCCTCTGTTTCTGCTTCCACTGGCTGAATTCAACTGGACTCAGACAGCAAAAATGGGGAGCAGATGGCTCGGGCAGGAAGTGAAACAGGTCTGGTCCAGATAGGACATGGAGATGTGGAAACGGAATTGGTGCACAAACACCCTTGCTAGGTCCTGCTGCAAGACAAATGGGTATGTTTGTGGGGTGGGGGATCAGTTTTCTCCAAGAGAGACACATAGTCGGGGAAGCAGCCACGGGAGTGTACTTCCTAGATCTCTCTTTAGGAAAGAGCTCGTCATTCAGCTGCAAGAGCATGGTAAACTGACAGATTTGGGATTAGCTTCAAAGCTGAGACAGTATGCTTCCAGGGCAGCTCCTTGGCATGACTGAGCACGGTGGACGTATTAGGGTTGGCCATTTCTGTCCAGTACCGGACTCTACTAGTAGCTGGGCAGTCTTTGCTCTTGAGCTTCCTATTGGATTAAGTGATACTTTGATAACATCTAGGAAAGAGGGGAAGAAGTAGAACTGGGCAGGGAAAACTTCAGCCAACAAAACAGATTTGACACTGAAAAGTGGTAGGCTGGTAAATAGTTAACTGGCTCTCTGATTTACAGCATCTGCCACTGTCTATGGTGCAAATACTTCCACCCCAGCAAGTTCAGCCTACCTGTGTGCTGTCACTGAACACAGGCTGGAGCAGGCATCACTTCCCTGCCCTATCCCTAGGAATTGACCAAAATAGACCGCTTTCCCTTTTAACTCCATTTCTACATCAACTCACTGAAAGACCAAACTAACAGAGACATCTGAGAATTCTAGCTTACAAAAATCTCTTCCTACATCCCATCCATCAGCATGTCACACAAACTATCTCAAATACATCCTGAATCTGCCCACTTCCTTCCTATGGTGATTATTCTAGAAAGACTGGAAGGAGACCAATTGGCTTCATCCGTGGTGACTGAGTAATGTTAAGACATGAGCTTTTAACATACTTCTACTAGCTTCCTACTGACATAGCCCCCATCTCAGACCTACAAAGTCTTACCTCATCCAGCCCCCTTTGTCCTTTCCCATGGCATCTTCCACCACTCTCCCCCAGCTATATTTTGCTCTCCTGTAGTTTGACACCAAACTCAACTGCATCTCACCCCCCACTTTTTGTTCCCTTGACCTGGAATGCTCTTCACTACTGTTGGCTTAGCTGCCTTCCTGTTCTTCAAAGAAGAAAATATCAAAGATGGTGTGCATAGGTATTCCAATCATCTGCAGGAAGCCAAGTAGGACAATGTGATGAAGAGCGACCACATTCTGCTATTGGGTTGGGACAAATACAGCTATTTCTCAAAGAGATCTTATTGATAGTCTTTACATCTATACCCCAGTACCTACAGCAGTACCATCATACATTAGTTGCTTCAGTATTTATTGGCTGAATAAATGAAGTCTGCTCAGCTGGTCTAAGCACAGGATGGTGTGTATATAGCTGGAACCCTATGCAAGCTCTCATCGAAGCAAGTTTCTACATGTTGCAAGTGAACTTCAGGGTGGGCCAGGAGGATGTAGGCAACTTCCCTGGACAGCTCCTGCCACAAGGGCCTTGGGCGGAGTGGAAGGTGATTTTGAGGTTGGGGGCCATCAGCACGAAGACCTACTCTGGACACAGAAGCATGCTGTACTCACATATAACAGTCCAGAAGTGCTGAGACGTTAACCCCCAGAGTGACCCTTCTAGCTGATGAAAGACAGGTTGGTGGTTCCATACCCCTGGCTTCCTCCTCAGAGAACAACCTGAGGCTTATTCTAAGCAGTCCTTCAACAGAATCCCAATAGGGGGTCATCTCATTAACAGCCCCATTAACTGGGAGGTCATCTCAAAAAGCATGAGTAGCGAGGAAATTTGGGATCCCTTGAAACCAGACTCTGGGCCAAAAGCCGTCTAAGTTGGATGCCTCATTGAATCAAATCTCCAATGACACTTGGGTCATGCAGCTGATGGTTGTTCTGCCCAGCAGTGACCAGTTCTAGAACCAGCCATTCCACATGCAGCACAAGCAGGTGTACTCAGTAGCTCTGGAAGGTGGAGGACCACACTGATCCACTTAGCCCTGGCATTCTGGGCCGGAGACTGCACGACCCACCCCTCACCCCACAGGTGGAAGCCTTCAGAGGCAAGCCTGGTCCCTGCAGATTTATAGGTTGCAATCTCTTGCCTTGATCCTGGGCCATTCACATCCAACTGCCTCCCTGTTCTTCATTCTCTACCTGCTCTGAAGTTATTGGGGGCCTGGTGTGAATTTAGCGACAATAAAACCATCAAAGGGCTAGGTACTGAGAACAATCAGTTGGAGAGCTTGCAATAAAGGCCATCCTGCCCAGGAAGGTGTGAGACTTCAAGGCGAGCTGACGTGAGAGACTTCTGAAAGGACCTCCTCTGGGGAGTCTGGCAGGGTCCACACCTGGGATGGCTTAAGGTGCCATCTGGGCTGGAGACAGGGACCTGTGTGGCAGCTGATGAGGTCTGTGGGCCTCTCTCTGCAGGGCTCCAGGAAGAAGGCTGCACTGCCCACTGGAGTGGATGTCTTGGGGAGGATGCTGCACCTGGTAAAGCATCGGAAAGTATTGTTTTCTAAAGAAGCTCCTCCACCCAGGGCTCTTGCACATGACGTCATCCCACATTTTACCTCTAGCCCTTGCTTCTCTCCAATACCCTCGCTCGGGGCAAAGTCCTTAAATGCAGCTAAATGTATGTGCTACTCAGAGTGAGCCCCTATGTTGTGTTTACAGCATCCCCAGCAAAGTCATGCCCTTGAGAAGCTTCCCATTCTTGGGGGAGGGAGCATTCTAGGAGACAGATGACAAGGTAGCTTTCAGGGAGTAATGAGAACTGGAAGCAAAGTGCAAGGGATGGAGTGCCCTGGGCTGCTGTCTTAGAGAGTCATCAAGCTCAAATGTCACTTCCCCAGGAAGGCTTCCTGGGACCTAACTCTGGAGAAGTGCAGGCATCCAGGGAACTGTGTTCCCAGGGCAGAGGCATGGAACAGGTACATGTTTACTATGTTCAAGGACAGCAATGGGGCTGGTGTCTGCTTTCTTCCGCTCTCTCCCCCGTTCACTACCTGTGATGTTTTCCTTTGTCTGCATACTCTTTTTCCCCTCCAATCTTTCACCCAGCCAAGTCCTTCTCTTTGACCTTTAGAACTCAGCTCAGATGCCCACCTCCTCCAGGAAGCCCCCACTAACATCTCCCAGGTCATGTATTTCCTTGGGATGTACTACTCAGATCTCCCTTCATAGATTGCCTCAGCTGTAGAGAGCTGCCTAGTCCAAGGTCATGTCCTACCCTGTGTAGCCCACAACTAGTGACATACCCATGTGGGCGTTTAAAGGCCTGGGCTGACCATCTGGGACACCTCTGAAGGGTCATTCTAGCTCCACGGCTCCCCATGGGGTTGGCCGAGGTTTACACTGCAGCTCAATTTCTTTCCCCTTCCACAGGGATTGATCCCAAGGGCACCCACCCTCTTAATAAACCTCATCCCGGTGATCCCCAGGAATCTCAGCCTGTGACATTTCCCAGGGATACTTATCACAGCCCACGGTAACAGCAGCCATGGACAAGCGGACAGTTACAGTCTCATTAAGACAATTTACTCAGTGTCTGGCATCCCAGGCACTCAGTGTAACCACAACAGCCCTTACTAGTTCCTCATGAAGTACTCAGAGTTGGGTAATCTTATTTCAGAACTCTTTGTCCCTGATGAATAAAGTGGGGGTAAGTGGCTCAGCCAAGGTTTCCTAGCAGATAAGGGGCACAGCTAGGGTCTGACATCAAACCTGCTCCGGATAATCCACACAGCTCCGGATTTCTGGGCTTACCTCTCTCCATCTCATTCCTGATCTCAGGACAGGCCACTGGCCTGGCATCCTGCTTCCATGGCCCCAAGGATCACATCTGCATCTCTGAAAAGTACCAGCAGACCTGGACGGACACACTCACCCCTGCACTGGCCACTGCCTAGCTCCCTCTGTGCCGTCTCCTTCCCCATTCTCAGGAATTTTCCTGGACTGTGGATGTGGTTCCTTTCTATGTTTTCCGATGCCAAGCCCACTGACTACCACCCACTGTCACCAGCAGAGATATCTGCCCCCTGATGAACCAGCACACACTCTTTAGGTGGCCTCCTCTGTAGAGAGAGGGTATGGTTTGTACCCAATCGCACTGGGATGAGCTAAGTTCTATCTGGACAACGGTGAAGTGCCAGTTCTTGCAGGAACTTTCATAAATGAAAAGAGGGGAACCAGATCTGGGGCCTGAGCAAGGATCCTCAGGCTTTGCTAGCAGGCACTGTATCTGAGAATGCTTGAGGCCCAGGGTAAAAATAAATTTCATATCAGCATGTCTCTACCACTTGGTATTGGGAGCAGCTCTGGGTGTGGTGGGGAGAGCAATAGATTGGGGTCAGGATCTGAATCACTAGTGCTTCCAGGATGAGCAGACTCGGGCAAGCTCCATATCCCCATTTTACAGCCGAGAAAACTAAGGCTTAGAAGCTAATAATTCCTGCTCCTCTCCTGGCTGTCATGAGAAATAAGTGCCTCTGATCCACAGCTTTTATGAAGCACACACGCTTTTCTCAGCCTCAGCTACAGATATAGAATTGCTGAGCAACTCAAGGAGGTAGGGCCTTCTTGCAATACCACAAAGTCAGCATGGAGAGAGGATATCCTTCATACTGTGCATTTATGTTCTAGGAATCCTTGCCTAAGAGGCCTAAGGAGTACTGTGAGTGCTGAACATGGGACTGACTAACCTCTGTATTTTGGGAAAGGTCATGAACAGGGCTAATAATCAGACTGGTAGCATGGGAAAGTAAGGGTTTAGGGTCAGGCAGCTTTCGGCTTGACTATTCTTTCCCTTTCCAGCCTAGTGACCTCATGTACATGCCTGAACATTTATCCACCTCTAAATGAGATGAAGAGAGGTGTCCTTTCCCATGACCTCACAGAGAGCAGCCTAACTCTGAAATACCCAACTGTATTATGTATCTTTTGCCCAGACTGAGTGTCTTCAATGAGTCTTCCCCAGCCCCTTCCATGTCCATCTAGATCTTGGGAGAAATAAAGAGCAGACAACTCTACATGGCATCAGTTGGAACAACTTGACTGAGAACTCTTGGAAATAGATTCTTTCCCCCTACTCATATGGCTGGTGAGCTGGTGATAGTTGTTGGTTCCTTTCCAGATGAGCCTGTCCCCAGGGATGCTTGGTCTTCCTCACAGCATGGCTGTCATTTCCAAGAACAAGAATCCCAAAAGATAGAATGTCAAGTTGAAGTTATATCACCTTTAATGATAGAGTCTTGGAAGACATTATCGTTTCTGCCATGTTTTATCAGTCAAGGCAGTCACAAAGGCTGGTCCAGGTTCTATGGGTGAGGATGTAGATGCCACCTCTTGAATGGATTTGGAAAAATGGATGGGAAATATTGTTAGGACATCAGTAGCAGGTTGCATTTTCCAAAATGAGTTCAGTTCAGCTGCCCACATTAAGCATTTGAGTCCTACTTGCTTGGCTTTGAGCTAAGAGGCAGAGAAAATAGCAGGCAGGGCCAGCACTCAGCACCAGCCTAGAAGCACTAAACCAGATTTGGGGGATTTGACACTCAACAGTCACCCTTATTGGCTCCTTCCTACCCCACACTCCCCATATCTTTGCTTTGTTGAAGATCCAAAAAGTATGACACTTGGAGACATTCAGAGTTTACTAAATGCAGAGCTCTAGACCCTTCCCAACTTTTGGCTTTTAGAAGAGCTGCAAAGGGGGATGGACCTGTTTGACTAGGTGACTAAAGTACCTTGCAATTTATGCCTTACAGTAGGATAGCAGGTAGAGTTGTAAAGGAGCTACCAGTTCAACATATTCTGTAAAGGTTAGGTTAAAATATGTGCAGTATCCAGACATATCAGCCAGATTCTTCAAAGAATCTGAGTCCTTAGAAGGGGAAGTGTGGGTAGGAAAACTTCATGTGGCAGCACTGGAGGTGTGCTCCTTGGATCTCCTTCAGAAAAGGACTTGCAGTCCAGCTACAGGAGAGCACCTAGCTGCAAGACTCTGGCATTCCTCACATCACTCATGCTGTCACCAGCCTTCTGCAGAGACTCCAGCTAACGGCAGAGGAGACTAGGGGCCCTAGGGTCTGGCCATTTCCACCCAGTGTGGCACTTCCAATGGGAGCTCTAGAGCAAAGACTGCCCACTAGGGGTTTGTTGAGATCTTATTGGATCTGGACCATGATTCCAGCTCTCCCTGCTTGCTTCCTCTCCATCTCACACAGGCATCACCCACACTTCCTACAAACTGCTTACTGGAAGACCCAGAAGTTAGGCACCCAAGCAGTTCTAAATACACACGGAGATCGCTTTCGTACTGCACCCCCACTGCTGGAGAGTAGATCGAAGTGTGTGAGTGTTTCCAGTAAAACACTAGCCTTCTGCCCAGTCTCAGCTCCAGTTCCCTGCTCAGCCTAGGCGCCCTCCATCTGGGTTACGCCTCAACCACCTCCCACATCAGGGCAGGCCTGCTCAGGTGGCCACACTTCCCTAGGGAGGCTCCACCCAGTTCCTCCCAGGGGATCTTTGAAACATAATTGCTGACCTGGGATGTGTTGCTGCCCAGTTTATCACGAAGCTGAATACCAGCATTCTTCCTTCAGCTCCAGAGCCAAAACTAACATAAACGCCCACTCCCATTCATTACCTTAATGCCATCAGCAATCTGACCAGGCTTGACCCCAGCTGAGCCTCCTGATTTATGACCTCACTAACAGATGTCGTGGCTGAGGACTGAGCTGGGCATCTGGGTACCTGGGAGGAGGGTGGTTCAAAAGAAATGGCAGCCTCCCCTCCTTGGCCGGCTGGGGGGGCATGGTCTTCAGAGGAGAGATTTAAGAAGTTGGGGGCTTTGTTCTTTACCGTCCATTTAGCAATCTATTTGGGGCAGAAACAGGCAAGAAAAGGGATACAGAAAACTCCTCAGTCAGCTGACCTGGAGAGAGGGGAAAACAATTGCAAAGTCTGGGTCAGTGACATGAGCAGGTGGTGTGTGGAGTTTTCCTCCCTTCTCTGTGGTTAGGACGAGTCCTGGATCCTATTTTAGCAATATTGCCATGACTGACTTGGCTGGAGTTCCCCCCACCATCCTGAGTATATAGCCATATTTTTTTCTTAACTGTACATTTTTATCACATACATACAGAATTACACAGATAAGTAGAGAGCTCGATGAGTTTTCGGAGTGAATGTTTATACAAGCTATGATTATACAATAAAGCAAGTCATCCTTATATGTTGAGATCAGTGTTCTTTTAAGGATCTGCTTTCCAGAAGAATTTACCCCAGGCTTGCCTTCCTAGATACAGGACATCTCACCTATTCATTTAACTTATTTTATAGGGTTTAACCTACCCACTGGCAGGTGATCTCCACATAAGAAGTCAGAACTTGTTATAGTCTGGGACCATTTGGAATTTGAAGATGGTAGAATTGCTAACTGGAATGTCAAATAATCCACTCACTGCCCTTACTTCTGTTTTCATCTCAACCCAACATACATGTGTTCGCCAGAGTTTGCTCTTAACTATAAATCTAGATAAATCCAGGTTCGAATCCCAGACTCTGCCTCCAATAGTTACATCTACCCGAGTAGGTGTCCAGCCCTGTGGAAACGGAGTCTTCATTTCCTGAACTTCAAAATGGACCTAGTTACCAAGAACAAAGGAGAGGCCATTTCAGGGTTGAGAATCTAGATGCCTGCACCCTTGCCAGCCTTCTGAGCCATGGATTAGTCCTGCCCTCGGGCAAGTGGTTTACATTGTACAGAGACCCAGAGCCAAAGACCCATATGCTCCAGTGAAAACAAAGAACCGGGAATATTCTCACTGTAAGACATACTATGTACTTAAAATTTTTAATCTACATTGTTGGTAGGGACAACTGTCATGGAATTGATGGTTCTCATTGACACTGTTCTTGCTTCTGAGAAGCATGAATAGCAAGGACAGTTATGATGGCATCAATGATGGCAAGATCGGAAAGGACAGCTGTACTGGGGGCAGCGTGGAGAGAACCTCCTGATGACTAGGTCAGGCAGGAGAACCACAGTGAAAGTGAGAAAGGCTCCTCCAAACTGCCCTGGGGTGGCCCCTGCCTATGTGGACCCCTTCTCACAGGGCCTCAGAGGTAGAGGAGACCGTACATGGTTCCAGAGGCTGAAGGCAAACCAAGTAATAGGCTGACAGCAAGATATGAGTGGGTGTGCTGTGCTCAACTATAATGAGGATTGAAAAAGACATATTCTTTCTACCATTCTGTTCTGTTCTGTGCTCCAAGAGGATCACCCATTCGAGCTCACCTGGAAGATAGAAGGGGAAAGAACTAGTTGGCATCATCAGTGAGCAGCTCCAGCAGGTGATAGTAAGACAAGGAGAGAGTTTGGGGTATTAAGTCCCTTTTTTTGCAGCCAGGAGCTACATCCCTTTAGAACTTCAGCTTCCATGCCTACAGCTCACAACTGGACACGTTATTTCCCCTGCCCTTTCAGTTCTGGGAGAGAGAGTAATATAATGAAATTCTGAGACTATAGCAGAAGGATGCCAACATCTCTCATTGGTTCCCTCAACCCCACACATGCCTATGAGTAACCATCCAACATGGCTTAGATCTCCAGTTAAGACCCTAGTGGAGAAAAGGATATTTAGTTTTCAGGATTCAATGCAGGTAGCATCATGCTGGCGAGAGAAGGGCACAGCATGAGTAGACTCCTATGACAACTCGGTAGGTGCACAGGTCAGACTTCCCGAGGAAGCCCAGGATATCACTGCATGAAGGAACTGGGACTCATGAGCCCTTCTGTCACATTAACCAGATGAAAGCTTTGGTAAAGGGGAACATTGTTCAGAAATCTTACCTTCCAGGAGAGAAAGACAACTTCTTTTATGGTGTAGGTATCCCTTCAAGAAGGAACTTATGCTCTTTTGAAGGAGGTGGTCTCAGGGAAGAGCTGACCCTCTGGTGAGGAATTCCTGTTCATGTCCCTTTGCAAAGGCAGGTTGTTGACACTGAACCCATGAGCCACCCCAGGAAGGCCTCTGCTGTAGGTAAAATGCTCCTCTGGCTCTCCAACCAGAGTCCATTTCTGGGAACACCTGGGAACGTTCCTGTTTTCACTTCTGAAGTTGAAAGTATTCCTAGTAAGGTCTGACTACTAGGAATTTGGTTCTGCGGTCTCAGGAATATTCCAGCAGAGCTTACTCCACTGTACTCATGCCGAGTTGGCCGGAGTCGGAAGTCTTTGTACCTTCTGGGATAATCTGCTTCTGTTTGTTTCTTCCCATTAAAACACAGAAATCAAAGCCTATCACTCTTTAAGTGAGGTCTTTCTATCCCTCCACTTCTGGAAAATTCTACCATTCCTACAAGAATTTCTGAGACTGCAAAATTCCAAATGGTGCCAATCACTGTTTTCACTGTCAACTAAATCCATTCTCCTCACACGTGCCAAGAAATTAACAAATGAACATCAACTTGAATGTGTTCCTCATTGGCAAAGAGGCCAGATGCTCAATGCCAAATCCTTAAAATATCCTTAAATTACAAAGTGATTGCAGGTTGAATGCAATGTTTCTATTCTTATCATTGTCACACACGTGCAAGTGCACATGGGATCTCTATCCATTTTGTCCTCCCTTTGCTTGCAAGTTGTGTGCTTATTCTCTGTATTTTTCATTCTATTGCTATGTCTGTGGCTTTAGATGGTGGTCACATTCATCTACGTCTAGGCCCTCATTTCTTGGGCTTTATGCATGGTTGACTCTTGATCATGGACTGTTCTGTGTGTTCTTTCAGTAGCTAACTCACTCTCCATCACCCACTTGCAGCAATAGTGAAGACAGACTTCATTTTGCCTCCTATGAAGCCCATAGGTTTATTTTAAAAGGTAGTAAATGCAAATAATACTAACATTGTTTGTTTGCAGTATTTTTAATGTGGTACAGAAGGGGGTCACAACTCATAACTGACTTGGTCTATCACACCATTGGGTGCTGCTTTGAGAGCCCTTTATACCTTCTTGATACCAGTCCTGTATCAGATATGATAGGAAGTATGTCTCCCTGTTATGTGGCTTTTTGTTCTTATGTTCTCTCAAAGAACAGAAGTTAATTTTGATGAAATAGTGTTCTTTTGCATTTGGCTATTCAAACATCTTCAGTCTTGGATTAAGCAAAGATTTCTTAGGTAAGAGACCAAAAATAATTAATAAAAGAACCTTGATCTATACCTCATATTATATACAAAAATTACCTCAGATTTTATCATAGATCTAAGTGTAAAACTATAAAAATTCTAGAAGAAAATATCAGTGAAGAAAGGATAGTTTTCAAACACACGTTGCTGGAACTGAATTGCCTTTGTACCTTTGGAGGTCAACTGATTTTTATTTTAAGCAATGTGTGGGTCTATTTCTGGACTCGATTCCACTGATCTATTTCTTTCTTGATGCCAATACTAGACTGTTTGATTACAGTAGCTTTAATTAGGTAAACATTTAAGATTATTACATACATTTGATCCTTTATCATTATGGAAAGACTTTCTTTATGTCTGGTAATATTCATTGTTCTGAAGTCTGATATTGATATTGTCACTCCAGAATAAGTTGGAGAAGTTGTAGGGCTCACCTTATTTCCTTTCTATTAGGGATCAGCCTTGTGCTCTTACTATCAAGTGCCTAAAAATTCTTGTTTTACCCTCTTATCTGAAACAACTAAAACTGTGTAAATCTAGTCCACATGACTCCATTTTGGTCAGAAGGAGAAGTCTACACTTGTCTCTTACACAGGAATATTTTTTGAAAAAACCTTCATGAAGGCAGCCTTGGTCATTAATATTTCTAGTCTGTTAATAGTCCCCATGTACATTAGATCGCCAGAACTGTTTCACCTTGCATATCGAACTTTGTACCCTTTGACTGACATCTTACCAACATTAAGTAACAGAAGTGGTAATAAACAGTTAGTTGCTTAAATAAGAAGTGGTGGTATGAGCATGTTTTTGGTGAGTTTTTCAGCTTTAGAATCCTTAATTTTATCCTTTACAATCTGAGAGTCTATCTATAAGGCTAGAGGCCTGAAATGTCTATAGGACATGAATAACCCAATGAAAGTCTTTGAACTAAAAGGACGCAAAGACCATGTTATTCCAAAAAGCAGACTGTCAGACCAGACCAGGTCCTGCAGATCCAAGACCTGTGTATTTGGGGGGGCCTTGGGAACTGGAGTCTTTCTGGTAGCAGTTTCCATGTAGCTGTTTCCCCGAGGTCTTAGGGAAAGAACTCAGATTTCAAATAAGGTTCTGATGACACCTGCTTCAAAAACTTCAGACTCCCTACTTCCTTGGCCTGGAAGTTCCTACTGCCCAAGCGAGCCTATCGGCTGTGGGTCAGAACTCTATCAGAAAAAGGAAAAAGAAATGACTTGAGCAGTGTTGTTAGTAAGAGAAGGGTTGTCATTTTGCCTTTTAGAATTTTGAAATGAGGCAAACGTTTAGGAATCAAAGTTTAAAGGAAGGAGAAGAAAGCCACCAGTAACTTCTGACCAGTGTTAGGAGCTAAAGTAATCGGGTAGCAGCAATACTTGTTGACTGAGTGGAGTGACCCTTAAGGTCAGTGGCAGTCTTTTCAGACATGGCATGTACTGAAATAGTCTCTTTGGGCTTCTATGAAGATCTTTGCCAGATGATCATGAACTCTGGCAAGAGCAAAACCTTTACCTCAGGGGAGATAGCTACGTGGAAACAGTATCATGCGAAGGATAAGTAATGGAATGCTTTTTGTCAGCAACGTTAGCCATAAGTTTCTATTGATTTCAGGTTTTAGTTTGCCATGAAGCCACTCTAGAATTTTAGTAAAATTTACAAGAGACCATGGGAACAAGAAGTGGAGCAAATGCTAGCGTCTACAGATGGCAGTTTTAGTGACAAGCTCACAGATTAAAGGGCAGTCCTCTGAATCTAAGAGGAGCCCCGGTGACTCACCTACAGGTGACAGCGTTTCTGTGTTTCCTCAGACAGATCTAAAGCCTTCCCCAAACTGCCCCAAAGATCTGATCCTGGTTGCTGTCATTTCTGTTCATTTTGAAGAACACAACAAAACACTGTTTTGTTAACAACAGTGTCCCTGAAAGGCGACTACCTGAATTTCTAGTAAAGAGCTGGAACATCACTGTCTTGAGCCTTATTTGGGGTAGAGCTCTCTACAAATACTGCCTGTATCTACTGGAGACCTCATGCTGAAGGACCTACCGCTATATTTGGGCACTAGAAAGTAACAGTGCCATATTGCACATGGTCCCTCTGAGAATGAAATACTTTTCATGCAAACAGAATATACTCTAGCAGCAGAATGGCATCTTTCCAAAAAAAGAGTTGGAATTCCATAAAGAGTCTCAATATATGGGATCCTGAGGCCAGGCATTTGCCTCTCCAGGAGTAAGTCATCCACAGCCTGGCCCTGTTCACAAAGACCTCTTCAGTTCCACACTTGGGCTACAAGTCTGCTTTCAGACTTAAAAAGATTTTCCAATCCCAACTAAACTATCATTCTCTTAGGATCCATATCATGGATCAAGCCAATCATTTTAGCCAACACTGAACATGGAGCTACAATGCTTATACAGCTGATGCAAGCTTGAGAAATTCCCACGCTGGGCATGACAGCCACTGTACTGGACCACATTCCATTCAGTTGGTTCAGAACGGGCTACAGACATTCACAAGGTAACACGTTTTGCATCTTCTTGAATGCTTTAACTTCTGTTAAAGGAAGCTATGTGATGGGTAAGACTCATTTTGGTAGGGTTGCTAAAAAAAACTTAGCAAGTTCAGGTCCTGGCCAGAAGATACCAACAGTATTACAAAGACAAGATTACAACACATGCCAATATCCTTTCCCCTAAATGCTTAGATGCTGAGATCCATAGCTTCCTACTTGTTTCAGACTTGTTTTTGCTCCTTGGTTTGCCTTTTTATCCCACCTCCACTCTGACTTACTAACCACCCCATGTAAACATCAAGGCTAAAGGCAAACCACAACTTGGAGATGAGTCTCAGAACCATGTGTGTTGGGGGATGGGAAGCCCGGTGGCCACACAGAACATTCACATCGAGCCAACATGACAATTTGGGATTACAGACGACTTCAAAGTGTCTGCTTACTAGAGTCAGAGTGATTTAGAGGAATATCTGTTGTCTAGCCCTGGGTTAACAAAGATACATTAGGCTGAGTGAATATATGAGTTGAGGTTGGGTATTGTGTCCAGAAAAAGACTGAGCCTGAACAACTCAAGGGACCTAAAGCTACATTTGAGAGTTAACCCATGGAAATGCCATCCCCTGGCATACCCACACCCAGCCACAAGGAAAATCAAACCATTTTTTTTTTTCAGGGCAGTTGGATCCACAGAGCTACCACAGAGAAACAAATTCAGCATGTTAGGGTTAGCTCTATGAGGTTGAGGTTGCATACCTTAAAAAACCAAGGTCTATTAAGCGATTAAGGTGACTGGCAACAGGGGGACGATTGCTGGGCACCTGCCTGGGTTGGAGACTGGAGCAGCTGGGCAGCATTTGTGCTGAAGAGGCACCATGTTGAGTAGAGCAGACCTTTGTGTAAGTGCTCATTTAAGTCCCTGTACTCCAAACTCCTGGGCTGCTGGGAGACTAGCAGTGCATGCACAGCTTCAGGACCACAGGTGTGGTCCTGGGGCACTGAACAGCATCTCACTCAGCACAGGGACCTCTCAGCCAACCTAGATGGTCAGGCCAGTATGCACAGAGTGCTGGAAGCCGCAGGGCACCTTGGTGCCTCTTGCCAATATGTGCATCTAAGGGTCTGCAGCTAATGATGCATGGTGGACATATTTGCAAACTCATACAGCTGATAAGGACAAGGTTGTATCCCTGATGCTTGTTGTATCCTAGACTCTGGCCTTTACCAGCAGAAGGCACCAGGTCTTCCCTTTCTTGGTTAGCCTTGGCTCTCAGAGGAATTCTAGGAATGAAGCCCAGGCTCTGACTTAAGCCCTACCTCACTATCTGCTCTAGGAACAAGAATAAGCCCAGTTGCATCATGGGGCTTGAGAATAGCATGCCCTTAAGGTGAAGAGGCAAAGGCAAGAAAGTTAAAATGACTCCAAAAGAATCTAACATTTTCCTCTAGATCACTAATTTTTTTAAAATAAATTCATATTCATGTTTTGATTCTTGAGAATCCAGGAGGTTAAAATCATGACTAAGATGGCAGGAATAATTATTTCTGTTTGTGTACTTTTGAAGACATGACAATGGTCTTGTGAACTTAGCTTTGCATTTGGCAAAAACTTGCTGATGGTGTTTTGAAGTCCAAGTTGTGACCTGCTGGATCAGAAAACTTGCATGTTGATTAACAAGGAATTTCTGAGGGGCTTGCAGACCCCCTGAGAAGACTCCATGATCATAGACTCTCTTCTTATATCCCCTTAATTTGGGTTTCAGAAAATTTCATGCAGACCATGGAATAGAGAAATGAAACAGGCAATTGGACAAACTACATTCAGTACAACCAGATCAGGATCAAACTTCTGAGACTTTAGACCTGTTAAACAGTGCAGACCTGCGAACCTACTGAGGGAAAGAGGTGTCCAAGGCCCCATAATAAGAGTGAACACAGCAAGCCAACATGAATTGGGTAGGTAGGAGTTTAACCTCAGATCCCTTGAACTTGGCTTTAATACTTATCCCAGAGTAACTATAGACTTGATGCCCCTTGGCTTCCCCAAAACAGTCATAAAATGTCACTTTTAAGAGGGATGCCACTTTGACCTAATTGGAGAGTAGGGGTCATCTCAAGGTATTTTTACCCATGTCTAATCCTAGAATCATCCTACACACTTGAGTTAAATTTACCAAAACCTGGGCTAAAAAGACCAATTACAAACATATTGCAGGCACAGGCCAGAACCACAAGGTGATCATCATCTTGGGCCTCCACCTCTCCCTTTTACATCAATCACCATTCTTTGATTAGGTGAGGCAGCAGACCAGGTCACTTTAGGTACTTACTGAGCTTGGAGTAGGAAAAATGGGCAGTTTTCCCAAGAGACTGCCTTACAAGATCAGGATACCGAGGAAGAGGTCACAAGTCCCTTAACATTCTGCATGAGAAACAGCCTGAACAGTATATTTTTCCTACAAGAGTTATATGGTTTTATGTATTCTGTAACAGTATTATGTTCTTAATCCAGTAGCACAGATAACTTATATTAAGTTTCCAGCTATTAACTGAACTCACTAATATGAGCCTACAGCTCTATTCCTATGTGTTATAGGTACCTAAATATTACCTGGGGCTCTAGGACCCCAGGGGTGTGAGTTGGGGTGGTCCATTACACTCTTTCCCATCCCCCACATGCTTGCATTTTGCTAGATTAGAGGTCTTGGTTCCAGGAGGTGATAGAAGGTACTTCCACCATGATACATTGTAAGGATATTTGACTTCACATTCATAGTGATTAGGTAGCAATGACTAGGGTCTTGCTGACAGTAGACTAGAGGAAGAAATAGGAATTATACCTCCGGGGTGGGGGAGGCACAACTTAACCTGGTTATCATGAGTTGTGAGAGTTACTGCTATGTAATAAGGGTGTGGAAGAGGATGTCTGGAACTCACAGAAGTCACTAGGGCACCAGGCGATTGAGCAACCCCGTCAGAGGAATGCGAGTGCTTCATCTTTGACAAAGACAAGGCAATAAAGGTCTAGGTCATGCTGTTCATACTTGAAGGTGGGGTAAGTGAAATAATGAAGGTCATTGTGTCAGCTTCAGCAGGAGAGACAGTCGTTGGTTGGTTTTATTGGCTTTCTGATTTATACCTTGTTCAGTGATTAAGCCCGTGCTGCCCCTCTGCCTCAGTGCAGAGGCTGGTCACAATGTGGAACATCAGCAGTCCAGGCGGTAGACTGTGGTCAGTCTTCAGAGGGAACTGTGCCATGTCCCCAGGGCTCACCTCTGTCCGTGGATATGGGAACTATCAAATACAGCTGACCTGAAATCAATGTGCTAACCCAGAACCTGCTGATTCTCTTTCCCTCGAAGCCATGAGAAGTCGTTCAGACAGTGCAGACGTTAGCCTTAAACTCAAGGGGATTAACATCCCTGAGAAAACGTTCAGCTGATGGAAGTGGAAGAGTTAATAGATGGATGCCCCAGCCTCCTGTCCTCGGAGGGTTGGTCTGAGGTATATTCTACATCATGACACAGAACACCCTCTTGGTGTGCTGCCTACAATTGTAGGCAGCTGGGTCCCATGCTGTCACATTTTTACTGTTTTTTTCTCCTTCCCTCTCCTTATTCTTATTCCTGCTCTTTGCGGGGAGGGTTTCTTTTCAATCTGATTCCAAGTCCTCACTTTTAGAGGAATACAAATTAAGACAAGGAGGAGAAAAGGCCAAAGATTGCACATTTTCCCACATTACAGGTAATTTTTAAAACACGGCTGTGGATACCACATTCCCAGTACATAAACGACTAGAAGTAACCACATTCCTGGAGTGTGGGGAAAATATTGGAACTGTTATTCACTAATCCAATTCCCCTCACAAAAAGATCCTGCTTCCCAAGGCCAGCAGGAGTTCCTGAGTTACGGGGAGGGCCAAGGTGGAGGTCCTCTCTGCAAGAAGAAATTGTCCCTTGGTCCCAATCATTTCTATATGGGCCTGAAAAGTACACATGAGGCTTTACCATTTGATAGATTCCTTCAATCGCTTCCAAGCCTAGGAGAGTTTAGAGCACGGAGAATCACAGGTTGTTATGATATATTTATTCAAGTCTGAAGCCCAGCAGCCTCGTAAGATGGAAGGGGGATTGGGTCAAATGCATACATGGCAAAGAAGGACTTGTGCTGGGCTGCAGAACACATCCAGTGTCTGAGTGAGGTGAGAGTGGAGAGGCCCTACCATCTTGGCTGATGCAGGATGCCCTGGCAAACGATTCCTGCTCCAGAGCTCCCTGCTGGGTTGGCCAAGGCTTCCTCAGGCCTGCACTGTGATCTGGCTTCTCCCTCAGCCCATTCCTGTTTCTTCTCCCTTATCACAGTGTTGAGCTCTGTGAACACGTGATGGTATTGATCTTGAGCTACTTGCTGCCATTCAAGGCAAGACTGTATTGAAGGCAAGACCAGGGGCATGGCAATGACTCAGAAGCAGGGCCTTTCCTCTACAGGTTCTTTCAAGTTCCTACAAAGGCAGGGCCTCCTCTGAACACAGAGACTCACCAGAGTGGACCAGAACAGCCAAACAGAGGGCCCTGTTTTCCAACAGCTTCTCAGAGGACAGGAAGGGAAAACCTTGGGACCTTTCCTGCCAGCTGGAGAAGCCTGGGCACTGCCGCAAGTTCTGCTTGCCTGCCTGCTCTGGACCCCGGCATAGGCCATCTGTGCCCTGGGTTTTGAGGTGAGGGGCACTCTTCTGATGTGCGGCATGGGAGCAAGAAAGGACAGACTTTTGATTTGGGGCTATTTACCCCCTTTTGCCATCTAGATGGACAATTCTCTTAATATACATACTCAGAAATAAAATATTTTTGATCAGATATTCCAGCCCATGGTCATTTCTCTGCCACAATAGTCTCAGGATCGCTTTGCTACTCATGAAGGCAGTAATCAGGATGAATTCAGGTCTGTTCTAGGCACTGAGATGCCTGGAGCATATCATGCCGTGTGGCTTCACAGATTCAGGAAAGAAATGTCTCTGGGACCTACTTCATTGCATAGCACATGGAAACAAGAGTCTAGTAACACAACTGTTAGGATGTCCTGTTTATGGTTAAGAAGGTTGTAGCATCTGCAGTTCTTTGTGAAGTTCTAAGAACTTGTAGGATGACTGTCTTTGGTTTGCCTAACCTCCCCTAATAAAATCGCACAAGCATGCACACAAGCACACACAATCTTTGCACATCCACATCTTCCACACAAATCACTCAGTGGAAAAAGGGGCCCCTACTCAAAAAGGGAGAGGGGCTCTTAAGCCTGAAGTGATAGAAGCCAAGGTTCTTTCTCAGAGACCATGGGCTGAGCCCAATTCTTCATGTTCTGGATAGATTCAAGAACAGTTGATACAAGCAAGAGTTCACCAAGAAAGCCCGATGTCCATGAAAGTCAAGCCATTCCTCTCTGCATATTTCCACTTCTGTCTGGTTTTTACTTGTAGTGATGAAAACATCATTTAAAAAGAAGATTAAATAGATAAGATCCTTAGATTTCTCTCTATATCAAACTAAAAACTTCTGTATAGAAAAGGACACCATCAGCAGCACAAAAAGGCACCCAACAGTATGTAAGAATATATTTATAAATGACTCATCTGATAAGAGGTTAACATCCAAAATATATAAATAACTCATATGCTGCAACACCCAAAAATCTAATAACCTAATTAAGAAGTGGGCAGAGGACCTGAACAGACACTTCCTCAAAGAAGAAATACAGATGGCCAACAGGCACGTGAAAAGATGTTCCACATCACTAATCATTAGGTAAATGCAAAATAAAACCACAATGAGATATCACCTCACACCAGTTAGGATGGCAACTATCCAAAAGACAAGAAATAAATGCTGGCCTGGATGTGGAGAAATGGAAACCCTCTTACTCTGTTGGAGGGAATGTAAATTGGTGCAACCACTGTGGAAAGCAGTATGGAGGTTCCTCAAAAAACCAAAAATAGAAATACCATTTGACCCCGTAATTCCACTCCTAGGAATTTACCCAAAGAAAACAAAATCCCTGATTTGAAAAGACAAATGCACCCATATGTTTATTGCTGAGATATTTGCAATAGCCAAGATATGGAAACAACTTAAGTGTCTACCAATGGATAAAGAAGATGTGGTACATATATACAATGAAATATTACTCAGCCATAAAAAAATCCTCCCATTTGCAACAAAATGGATGGAGCCAGAGGGTATTATGCTCAGTGAAATAAACCAGGTGGAGAAAGACAAATACCAAATGATTTCACTCATTTGTGGAGTATAAAAACAAAGCAAAACAGAAGGAACAAAATAGCAATGGACTCATAGACACCAAGAGGGACTAGCGGTTACCAAAAGGGAGGGGTTGGAATGGGTGGTGGGGGAGGGTGAAGGGGATAAAGGGACACAATAATTCACAAGCACAATATAAGTTGGCCACAGGGACAGTAGTACAGCATGGAGAATACAGTTAATAATTCTGTAATATCTTAACTACACTGATAGATAGGGACCACACTGGAGAGGGTGAGGATTTAATATAAGTAACTGTTGAACCATGTGTTATACAATTTTATGTTGGTTTCAAATGTACATCAATGATACTTTAATTAAAAAAATAAAAGACCCTTAGCTTTCCTTCAATTCAACCACCACTGCTGCTTTACTCCAACACATGGACCCAGTCAAGTCAAGACTAAAAGATAAGTGACAGTGGAAAACTTTGAATGAGACTCAGTAATTCAGCTAGACCATCTATCCAGTTGGGGTTCTTCCAGTGCCATGAAAAGTTTTCAGCAAAAACTTGAACTCACGAGGTTGTGTCTACCATTGCTCAGAGTGTGACCGTGAGAGTATTCATTCCTAGATTGAGGCTTGGGAAGACTTCTCTATAACTTCTCAGCAGTTTCAAATGTTTGGCTATATCATATCAAACAAAAAACCCAGAATCACACACAAAAACTTTCCATTCTATACTGATTTCTAGGACCATTGCTGATACAGATGCTTCCCTTGCTATTTAAGATTTCCATTAACTAAGGGACTCATTCTCATGCTTAAAGTGATTGGAGCTTGGGGCCACCAAACTTGGGTATAAATTCTGGTTCCCCTACATGTAATGGGTGACATTCATACAAGTTCTAAGCCCTAGCCTAAATTTCTGATATGGAAAAATAGAATTTTTCCATGCTAGCCATCTTACTATAGCTTTGTTTCAAACACCTCCCATTATTTTTAAGTTGTAAGCATCTAATGCATTTATAGATTGAATGGAAGATTTCTTCCAAAAATTTTACTGGATTATTTGAAGTGAGAATGTAACCTGATTTTAGATCATGGTCTAATCCAGGGAGAGCATGAACAGGATCACGTTCAATCTTTCAAGACAGGTTTACTATTGTAAAGACCAGATAACTCAGTCCACACCACCATTACCGATCAAAAGTGGGTTCTTTGCTTCAGAAGCAGCAGCAACAGCCTGGAGCCCAGATTAACTGGACGAGGCCACATACCTCAGAACTGGCCCAGATTCCTGCCTCAACTGGGAATTGTGTGTAGGGTCACATTGGCTCCATCTGTTAACACCCCATCTCGAATTTCTGGCCTCCAGTGCCAGAAAGTCATACAGGTTCTCTTGTAGCAGGTAAATTCTGCTTCCAGGGCAATCTCTTTCTTCTGGATATTCGGAGCCCAGCTATTTGACAAACCATCTTCTGAAACTAGCCTGAGGTCCCAACTGCTCACCAAGCCTCATCTACAAGAGACTGTTAAGGGCAGAAGTCCCCTGTGGTTTTATGTGAAGACCATACAGTGGAGTTCTCACATGGAGGCTGAGCTGTTGGATACCATTAATTGCCAGAAGTCTGAGGCTTCGGATACCAGATTCCTAGTCCCCAGTAGCTTCTAAAGGACCCTCAGAGAACATCCTGAGCAGGACTGATTCAAAGCCCCACTACACCAACACTTCCTGTCTACTTGGCCAGAAACTTTGTTCCTGAATCGTAGCCCTGGAAAGCCTTCCTTACAAGCACTATTATAATTTTGAGAGGCCAGTAGGTATGTAATTATGTTATTCTTTGCTTTCTTAAGTATAACATGAAATATTTAGACACAGAAAAGCATAAAAGGCAAAAATCTAAAAGACAATGGCACAAGAACAAAATGAGTCCCTCCAGAATGGATCTCACATCCTAACTTTGGCCAAAAGTTACTGGTTACTTTGCCTCAAAAGGTCACACTGTAGACCTCTAAGAAGTTTCTAGTATTGATAAAAGCAATAAATGGATTTGAACATTAAGTGGAGACTATAGAAACACTGTTACTTCCCCCGTAGTGATTTCTCCAAATCAATAGAGATGGACAAAAAAGTCACATTCGGGGAGAGCGTTAATGGTGAGCAGATTGGCAATGCCTCTGGAAAGGCTTCGGGCAGCAGCAGAGGCCCCTGTAGCCCTTCCCCCTCGAGGCTTCTGGAGTTGAAGTGAACCCTTCATTCCAAATGCCTTGAAGACATTGCCTTCAAGAAAAGGAGAAAGATTAAAAAAAAAAAAAAAAAGAAACCCTGCAACAGGGGCCTCACTGGATTTAACTGCCCCTTCTGAGCCGTTAACTTAAATATTTAGATCAAGATGCTGTTACAGGATAGAGACCTCCCTCAAACACCTGATACCTCATCATCCCAGGTAAACTCCATCTGTAACTAGACCAATCCAGCCTCAAGGGAGATAGATTGTTCCAGTAGAAGTTACCCACATGCAATCTCCCGCCCTCTAAACACAAAGAGCATACTATATTGTCCTCTTAGTCTTAGACCAGGTTTAATAACAAGATGACAAAGTAAAGGGAAGGACCCAACAAGGAATCCGGTGCAACGAGCCAGAAGGATACTCTGCAGTGGCAACTAAACAGGCAGAATTTGACTCAATCGAGGCTACGAGACGAGATTCAGAGTTGACCCCCATGATGGATGGGCTAGCCTATCCCTAGTCTTCAGTGTAGTTGGGAGAACCACCAACTTTATCTTCTCTGGGTTCTGGCTTGAGATGTCGCCCCCCTCCATAGGGACTCTTGCTCCATGACCTGGGATAGAGAAGAAATACTTGGAAGGAAACATGGGAAAGAAAGAAATACCTTTTTCTGGAAGAATACATCAGAGAATATTTAATGTGTTCCTCGGCATGCCCACATTGTCATTTTAAACATACACAATCTGCAGGACAACGACAGACAATCTTTTTTCAGAAGTATATGGCACTTGTTCAGTGCTAAAAAGATGAGCTATGAAGCCATGAAAAGAAACAGAAGAAATGCATATTAACCGGTGAAAGAAGCGAGTCTGAAAACGCTATATATGTGATTCCAACCATGAAGTTCTGCAAAAGGCAAGATTATGGAGACAGCGAGATCCATGGTTGCCAGGAGCTGGGAAGGAGGTAGAACAAAGGGATGTGAAACTATCCTGTATGATACTTTAATGGTGGATACAACATCATGCATTTGTCTAAACCCATAAAATGTGCAACATCAAAGGTGAACCCTAATGTAACTCTGGACTTTGGGTGATAAAGATGCATCGGTGTAGGTTCAGTTGGAACAAATGTGCCACTCTGGTGGGGGATATTGATAATTGGGGAGGCATGTGTGGGGTAAGGTGTAATGGGGAATCTCTCTACCTTCTTTTTTGGAGGGGGAATAGATATGCAGAAAAATTAAAGTCTTAAAAAAAGAACATGGTGGACAGAAAAGGGAACATACAGCTTTTAAAGGACACTTAAGACATGGCCGCCCACTACAGTGTGTCGACCTTTTTTGGATCCTGATTCATATGATCTGTTAGAATTACAAATTACACTTAGGAGAATCTGAAGTTTGAAAACTGATGGGTTATATAATGATAATGGAATTGTGTTTCTTTTTTCTAGTGTGATAAAAACTTTTAAACCATCATCACAATAGCTTTAAAATCTTCTTAGATACAGACACTGCAATATTATGGATTAAGTCAATTGAGGTTTGGAGTTTCCTTCAAAGTGACTCAAGGAGGGAAATAGATGAGACAACAAGATTCTCCATGACGTAAGGGTTAGAGCTACCTACCATCCTTTAGTTTTTGATGAGTCTGAGTTTTTGTACAGAAAACTTCAAATACCTTTCCAGGCCACCCAAGAGGCAAGAATGTGTTATATCCCACACAGATTTTGAGATACCAGGAAAAGTGAAAATATTCCTGGAGACTATGTCTATTTCATTGCTTAATGCAGGGAGAGAATTTCTTGGGAGTTGCAGAATTGGAAATTTCATTCTACCTGAAGTTTCACCTTAGACAGATCTGAATGCTTCTACTGTTTGGTTTTCCTTTTAGCTAATAAAGCTCTTGCACATGACAGTGACTCTGCATTTCTACTAGGGAAGTTCAGGCCAACCAAGGACAGTCACTTCATGAACCTTGTCAGGCCCGTCTGACATAAATGACCTAGTGGCAATGGCAAGGTGTCCCTTATCCAATAGGGGGAGTACTCTGCAACTCAGGATGGAGCTGGCATCAGCGAGGGGCTGCCTGACCTGACCAGGGACTCACACCAAGTCTGCACACTCTAGGTAGTTTCCAGAATCCAGGTGAAGAACTTGCCAAAGAACAATGGCACCCATGGTGATGGACAGCAAGGGAAACGAAGACCGAAGCCCTGTACTCCCTCCAAGACAGACGTCCATATTCATGCCCCTGGTCGCCAAAGCCAATCTTACCTGGGAACCAGTTCAGGATTTTTCAAGGAGAAGGAAATGGCTGGGAACCCTGGGAGATGGGGCAGGTCAGCCAGCACCAGATTTTCCTCTCTTTGCCCTGGGGGGTCTGAGGACCATTACCAACGTGAGTGCCTCCGGGAGATATTGGCTCATTCAAGCAATAAATAGCCTCCCTGTTACCAGATGCCAAGTAGAGCTTCTGACAGCCTCTGCCTTCAAGGTAGGACTTCTTTTTCTAAAAAGACGATCAAGAGTCAGCGAAAGCAAGGGAAGAGAGATTGAAGTGGTCAGAGCAAGATATGTTAGCGGTTTTTCACCTTTCAACTGGCTTTGATGATTCCCACTAACAAGCCAAGGTTTTGTTTGGCCTAAGTGAATCCTTGGCTCTTTGCATGAGATCTCTCCAGGCTTCTCCATGGAGCCATGTGAACTGGAGAAAGAGGCAGACCACCAGGAAAGCACAAAACAGTAATGGCAAGAACAAGTAACCCATCCAACACAAAGCCCAGAACATAAAACAGAGCATCCCAGCCTCCGCGGTCTGTCTCTGGCCACAAAGAGCTGAGCCATAATCCTCCTTATAAAGAGAAACCTGGAGTTCTGACTTCAAGCAAAGAAAAAACTACAAGGGTGCTTGTGACCTTCGACTAGCTCTCCTGAGCCTGGATATTCAGACCTGAATCTATGGCAGTGAGGACCGCCATGGATGGGGCTTGTGGACATACCTGGGCTTCCCCCTCACCTAGGTGAAGGCTGACCTTCTACGTGGAATTCCCAGCGGTTCCATGGACTTCCTATTCAACCCTGATGTGTGGAATGAGATTCTTTTGGTTATCTGGGACCCTTGAAAGCAGAAGGCTTCTTCATGGCTAAGCATGGAAGACGATGAAGGAGGGTATAGCACAAAGTCTAGCAAGAACAGATCCGTAACCAGCCATGCAAGGGGTCCAAGCTCTAGAGCTCTGTTCGGCTCTCTCTCAAGTTCCCTTTGAAAACCAGGCAACCTAGTTTTCGGAAAGACATAGTCTAAGAACCAGAAAAAGTAACAGACCCAGAGAGAACTATCAGATCTAATTATCTAATAAATAGGCATTTGTCTAATCTTTCCCCTTAACACTAGTGACAAATTCAGAGAAAAAGTTTGTTTTTAGCCTTGGTGTTGATAACTTACCCAGGCCAATGTGTTTTTAAGACCAGAAGGTGGGTAATGATGCAGGAATACAAATGGCTTAGTTACATCTCCACATACTTGAGCCTAAGCCACAGGACACCAGCTTCATGTTGGGTGGCTGAGAAGTGGGAAGGTCACACATGAACACACCCATCTTGGAGAATCATCCCATGCTTTGATGGGGGAAATTCTGTGGTCCTTATTGAGAGATGTGGTGGCCCTGTGCATTGTTTTCTGTGCATTCAAGTCCGAATCTCCCCGTACAAGTACCTGCTCCCAAAACAACACTGTGGCTGCAGTGGGGCAGAGAAGGCAACAGCCCTGTGTGGACCAGACCTAGCTGCAGAGACATGTATTTCACCAAAGGTCACCATATACTTTAGCAGGAATGTAAGAATCAGTAGCTCAGGTGTTGCACACTCCCAGGATGAACACTCCTTGCCACTCTCTACTGTGGTCACCACCTCACTCAACTGTTCAGTCAATACTTGACTCTAGGACTGAAGTCTAAACTCTAATTAGTTCTGGCAACTTTAGGAAATCCAGGCTGGTCAAATTCCCAGCTCTTCCAAGGGGCTGGCAAGAATAGCTGATCATACCAAGATGAAGGCATCTTTTAAAACGGTCTCTATGAATGCACTTAATAGATGCCATGGTGAATTCAGTTCCTGGCCAAAAGACAGCAAAGACTGGAGTAAGACTATCACATTCCTCCTCATTGGCCAACAATCCTTAAGTTCCCTGGGAAGTGGCAGAAACAGTCAAGAGTGTAGGGAAATATCAGAGAAACATACTAAGTTCAGCTTATTAATGACTATTTATGATCTCCCGAGGTAGGTGTCATCACCACCAGTCCTGGATAATATGCAACTTCTTGAAATGGGGCAGGTCATGGAACAGCAAACTGTGATACTACTAATATCTGTAATTTAAAAAATCTACTAAACAGAATCAAAGTACTTAAGATAAAGGGCCAGTTATGGGTCTACAGCAAAGAGTACAAAGTGAGCATGTATAATATAGTGTCAGAAAGCTTAGATACATGGAGACAAGGTCACTGGGTTATTTCAAAAAGATGTGCAGTTAACTACAAATAGTTCCCACTCACCAAATACAAAATAACTTGAACAGAAATAACGGAAAGGGTTTGTGATGTTGGTAAGACAATCAGTCTAGAGATATTCAAAAGGGGAGGGAAAACAGACTTGCTGTTCAGTTATACAGATTGATAGAAAGAAGCTAGGCATAACCTCGCATAATTGATTTAAGCACGAATCAATGTTAAATTAGTTGAAAAGAAAATTGTAAGGGGAACTTTTCCACTTTGTTACCGACAAGGCAAAAATTCTGAAGTGTCCTGAAGTAAGTGACAGAAGAACCAGAGAATGAAGGAGAGAGACAAGGAAAGGTCATCAGTCAATAGCCACAGGCCACAGCTAACCAGAAACTCCACGCTCCTGGATGAAGTCATTTCCACAAGCATCTAGAGGTGCCCCAGGACTACTGACTGCATTCCCTCACACATGACAAGTGACCATTAATAATCAGACTATGAGTCTTTTCTATGGGCTAATCACCTATCCCAGGACTTCCACCTCTTCACATTAGCCCTTCTTCCTTATCTGTAGCCAGTGTGAATTTAACGAACTTTCTTACGTTGAGATTCTTCATAGATGTGCCCTATTTATTGAGTCTGGCAGACAAGTTGTTTATTACCTGGTGAAGCAGAAACTGCCTGTCCCAGGACTCAGTCCTTATCTGGCTAGCATCTGTAAAGGTTCACTAACCCCTCATTTCAGAGATCTCTCAGTCTGAGTTTTTGATTTGTTATCACTAAACTGAGAGATGAATCTTTGAGACTGTCTGAAATGGTTTATCTGATATTTCACCAAAGACATCAACCTCTGCTTCACCAATAGTGACCCCTCTGGTGTATGCCTCTAGATATAATACCATAAGAAATATCCACCACCTATATGAGATCTTACCAAGTATTTAACTTGAACCTGATCAGGAAGAACCAGTGACTTTTTGAAAAGTCTATATTAGTTGTTTTACAGATTATGCCATGTGATATTGTAATTTATAATAAGATATTGGGTCTTGGTCCATGTCTTGCACAATGCTCCTAAAACTTTTTTCCTATGTATGAGCCATAGGAACATCTTTTGTTATAGTATTTAGTTTTGTTACCAGTTCCTGAAACAGTTACAGAGCTATAAAGGTGGGATGGCATCTTTTGTTATTCATAACAAGCCCTTTTCAAATGCACACCTGAGTTTTATGCTAATGAGTGACCCTTAAAATGGGGGCTGGTTACCAGGACAACCAACCTTGTGATTAGAGGGATAGAACTTTCAGCCCTACCCACCCCCTTCACCTCCAGGGATGGATGAAATACTGCAAATTGATTTTTGATCATTAATAGTCACTGACCAAGTCAGTCATGCTCAGAGAACAAGGCTTCAATAAAAACCCAGAGGGTGGGGCCTTGGCAAATTCTGTGTTGAATATGGGGTATGCCAAGAGGATGGTGGTCCTGGAGATAGTGTGGAAGCTCTATGTCCTTTTCTCCATACCTTGCCCTGTGCATTTCTTCCGTCTGGATCTTCCTGAGTTATATCCTTTTATAATAGTCATCAAGTCAATAAAATGTTTTTCTGAGTTCTGTGAGCTGCTCTAGCAAATTAATTGAACCCATAACTCATGGAATCTGACACTAATCTCTAGGCAGATGGTGTCAGAATTGAGTTAAATTGTAGAACACCCAGATGGTATCACAGAATTGCCTCATGGGTGGGAACCCCACATTCTTGGTGTGAGTGAAGTGAAGTAGTATGGGAGCATTGAGTAGAAGGGAAAATTTTCTTCACATTCTGGGTCAATCTGTCATTAAAAACTTGGCAAAACCATGATGGAAGGGGCTGGTGTAGATCTTTTCAAGTGTGGTAGAAACACTTGGAGGTGACTAAGGTAAAAACCCCACTTGAAAGGCAATGCTGTCCCCTGACCACACCACCTCCATGTGGTTTTGACACTTAGAACATATGGAGAAAGTCAAGCCCACAAGCTGTGTGTAGTCTTTAGTGATGATGACATCTTTGGTGCAGGAGCTCCACCAGGCAGCCAGAGGCAAAGCTCTACGATGTAGACTCATGACAATGCAAGTGACCGTGAGATGAAAAATTGGACCCTTCTTACCAATTGCTGACAAGTTGGCACTGGCCGCAAACCTTACCTCCTGTCTGGATTCAGGATAAGTACAGTGGAACTTTTTGGTACAGAGTACCCATTCAAGAAAAAAGCACATTTGGAGTAGAATAAAGGTACATTAAGAAAGCTGCCTTCTGTTACTACACCTTTTCCAGGATGCTGCTTTAATTATTTTTGGAGAAATAAGTATTAAAGAAACATATTAAGTACTTGTAATTTCACTGCAATATATCCAACTGTAGGGAAAATGGAAGTTCCACGGCCAGGATCCTCACCTGATCCTAATCTACAGGCCCACTGTGTACATGTGATGATGTAACACTTAGCCTACTGCAAGACTCAGCCTTCGTCACAGGCACATACTTGTATACCTGTTGGCAGTAAGCCATTATTGATGGTGTTGCCATATAAAGAGCCCAGAGGAGAGCAGAAGAGCAGAGACTGGGAGCAGGAGATGGAGCCTGGGGCAGAGGCAGCAGCTGGGGTGGAGCTGGAGGCAGAAGTGATTCTAACACTAAACCTACTGCAGTGAGAACAAAGCTTGGTATGAGCCCCTTCTTACCCCCAACATTCCATTGTTGTTATTCAATCTCACTGAACCCACAGTGAACTTACTCAGGGCTGAAACCCTCAGGCAATACACCAACCTTGTATCAGGAGTTCAGGCCAGTTCATTCTCAGTAAGACAACTGTCATTTTCTCATGAACTTGTTAATGAGACTTGTTAACCACAAAGCCATTAAATAACTTACACAAATTTTGCAAAGGACAGGATGAGAATCAGTTGGGTTCAAGCAGGCAGGTCCCAAGTAACAGCCTGCATATCATCCTCAGGAACCAGGAGAAGTGGACACTCTAGAATTTTTCTGCTTTTCACTTTATAGGGTTATCTCTGAGTTGGTGTCCAGATGTCCAGAGTTGGTACATCAGGGAAATTAAGTCTAAGATGTTAAGCCTAACAGAGCTACGTGGAGGGAGACTGAGGACTTATCATAAGATTATCAGAAAACAAAACCATTCTTTAGCATCAAATTCTCTAATCCCCAAATCCCAACCAGTCTGGCCCCCTCCCCCATGATGAGCCACATAGAGGCATTTTAAGAGTTTATGCCATGTGTTATTTGAGACCCAATGGATTGAAATAGATTTAGTGGTGACAGTGCATATCCTCTGATAATGTCCCTGCAGAATATTTTCATATCAACAGAGATGTGCCAGAAACTGTCACATTTAGGAAGAGTCTTAATAGCGAGTTCAGCAATGCTTCTGGAAATAGCAGTACAAGCTCTTATTGTCTCCACTCTTCCATCCAAAGGCCTCACAGGCATAGACTTCAATCAAAGGAACAAGATCAGAAACCCTATAGTAGTGGCCTCATTTACTCTGCCCCTTCTCAGTTCTTGGCTTGAGAAATCTATCAAGTTGTCTGTGTTACATAGTGGACCTCTCCTTGGAGATATAACTGGATGTGCTTACCTGAAACTTATTAGGTACCTAAACCCATACGGCCGCAAGGGGGACTCAACCCTTCTTTTCTGGTTACCCACGTGCAGCATTTAAGATTTGTCTTACTCCCAGAAGGGCCCTTCCCAGCAGAGGGTGTCTTTCCTGTTTTCTGGCAAACTAGCCAGCCTGTAGGTTAGCCTGTATCTCCAACAAAACTGCCACAGTCTCCCAGTTGCCCTCGCCATAGCGGTGACTGTGTTTGAGAGTAGTGCCCTTTGGCCTGAACTTGTCCATGTTCTGTTGCATACGAGTCCGTTCCTTGGGGAGAGATTTGGATCTGTTCTATGGTTCTTTCTCCAGAGAGCAAAGTCTGAGTTATGGCCCTGGTGCTAGGGGTGGGGGCAATGGCAGGCTTCTGACATCCCCCTGTTGGAGCTGAGGGCTTGGTGGATGAGGTGCAGCAACTCCTGGTCTTCTCAGCTTGCCTTGCAGCACGAAACTCCTGTCCACCAAACCCTGGGATTCTCAGTGTCATTGAGCCCACGTAAAACCTCGATCTCATTGGGGGGGCTGGGTGGTAGAAAGAGGACCCCACATCTCAGCTACATTCAGACAGACTTATTCCTCTCCAATGACTATTGCTGAGGCTGAGAAATGCTAACATCCTGCAGCATCCTGGAAGGAAGCCCTCCAGCTGGGAGCTAAGGCGAAAAGGAGCCTGTGTTCTTGGCTGCACCATATTGGAATAGAATTTCCCCCCTTGCTGAGCTAGGAGGGGAAGGGAATGAGTGGGTCTTGGTTCCAAGTTTTATATTTCCTTGATTAAATGTTTATTCATTTGGTGTCACCTTAGGGCCAATTCCAGAGGCTTTAAATGCTTACTGATATTTTCATCCCTTCTGCCACAGAAGGGGCCCACGCTGGACCCCCCTTTGAGCTGGAAGTAGGACTCTGCACGTCTTTTACTTAGAAATATATATACATACAAACTGTTTGCTTCAAAATACAGGATGGGGAGTAGAGGGATTTTAAAGAATTACCATGAGGTAATTTTTGGATATGGGTGTGAGGGTTGAGGGGAACTGTTTCATTTAGTTCTGCATGTTTCTGATGTTTTCTAGAATAGTCTTTCAGAAGCAAAAACAAAGCCTTTCCCTGGTCCCCCCAAATTCCCAGAGCATGTTGTACCCCATATAACTTTGCATAAACCCCTTCGAAATACTTTCATGTGTCTGATAGTCCCTGAACCTGTTCTTTTCATTGGGCTCGTTCAAAGAAATTAAGAGTGGCAACTATAAATTTTTCTATATGAAAAAATTACCTTAGAATTCTGCATTTTTTAATATTGGCATGTTTCACTTTTTGGTGCAAGGGACATTTCTGTTCAGTCAATAAGAGGTTCTTGCCCATCACAATGAGCCTGGGCTTACATCAGGAAAGATGAGGCAAACCAAGGACGGTCCCTTCATGAGCCTTCGCCGTCAGGTCCACCTGACACAGATGACGCAGTGGCAATGGCAAAGTGTTCCTTATCCAGCAGAAGAGGGAATCTGCAACCCAGGACAGAGCCTGCACAAAGCCAGGGGCTGCCAAACATGGCCGGGGGCTCATACCAACTCTGCACGCTCTATGCAGATTCCAGAGTCAAGGTGAGGACCTTGCCCAGAAACGATGGCACCCCCAGTGTCACCAAAGGAAATGCAGACTGAAACCCCATATGCGAAGACAGACTTCCATATTCATGCCCCCAGCTGCCAACGTATTCCCAGTTCAGGATGTCTCAGAAGGAAATGGACAGGGACTTTGAAAACCACCTCGGACTCCATAGCTCGGCAGAGGGAGGAACAGCCGGGGGACTGGGCAGAGGGGTAGCCCACACGAGGGTTAGTGTCTCAGGCAGACACCAGCACTGCCATTCCAAGCCTCTGGGGCTGAGATGCCATGTGCAGTCCCTTTCCAACCTCTGTGTTCAAGAAGGTGACTTCATCTCTCATTTTACCTCTTAAACAGGTAAAAAGGGATTAAGGGGAAGAACATCTTGTTAAAGGAACATAATTTTATCCATTCTCATATTTCCAGGATTTGGACCAAGGCTCACAAAATTATGATTCCTACTATTGTGGCATAGCTTTAAACTCAGCCTGAAAAAAACTGATCATTCCTCAGTTCTGTGACATTTTCCAGGCTTCTCCGTGGAGCCAGGAGAGGGAGAGAAAGAAGGAGAAGCCAGAAAAGCATAGAACAGTAGAAAAAACAACTGCTTCTATAATAAAACCTGGAACATAAAACAGACCATCCCCATCTCTGAAAGGCCAGGCTACCTCTCCGGAGCAGCTGGGAATTGTCGAGACATTAGTGACTGGAGCCTGCCCTACCGAATCAGAAACTCACGTGCCAAGACGGTGCATACTTGGCCTTCAGGAGCTCCAACTCCATACACAGAAGCCACAGAGTGCCTTGCAACTTGGAGAGCTAACCTACTGACACAGCAGATAAAAGGGAACTAGAGCCTTCTGTCAAGTGGGCTTACAAAACTTCACTTTTGGAGCTCAGATGCACCCTGGCTTCTCCTTCCCCTAGTTCAAGGTTAAGCAATCAAACCTGAGGTCTCTGGGTCTGTTAGGAACTCATGTAGTAAGTTAAGGTTGTCTGGAGTCAGAATCTTGCTTGATGGGCACATGTGGGGCTCAAACTCACGAGAAGCTGAGGTCTCCAGTGATGAACACAAGGACAGTGAAAGAGAGGGCAGTTTAAGTCTAGTCAAAACAGATCTGTACCTACCACACAGGAACAGAGCCCTAAAGGTGTTTTCAGCTCAATCCCAAATTCCCATGAGGAGTTGGTTCTCCCGATATTCAGGGGGAAAAAAAAAAAGACCAACTCCCCAGGAAAACCAGCTGAACCCAGAGAAAGTCATCATATCTGCCTAATTGTTGGGAAGCTCCAGGGGAGCTTGTGAACCAGGTGTAATCTGGTCTTTCTGTGCTATGCGCTATGGGGCCAGGTTTCAAAGGAAGTGGAAAGCCACTCCAGACTGATAGGCTGCATATTTAATAACCAAGGGAACTTAACATACAAGGCTTGTCTTGGGTGGTCTCAAGATGACTAGATCTCCACATCCACCTGCCATACCTTAATCCAGTTAAGGCCTTGATACAGTTCAGATGGTCTCAAAATCACTAGCTCAAGGCTATGCCCTTGGGACAGCTTCCAGAAGTAAGGAAGGCAAGCAGAACCTACATTTCAAGGATTGGGGTGGGGGATGAGGAGCCTCTGATTGTTGGGGTCCAGCTCATGGGTTAACTGGTGGTCATGTCTTCTCAATGACCTTTCCCAACACTAATGAACATGCGTTTGTCTAAACTTTTCTCTATAAACCTACAGATAGATTCAAGAAGATGTCTGTGTTCTAGCCCTGGGGTTGACATGAGCTCACACAGACCAAAGAAACTAAGATCAGAACATGCAAAATGATGAAGGAGGTATGGCTTGACAGTTACGTTTTCACATGGCCCTTAAGTCAGTCAAAGGACATTCTGATTTACATTTGGTTGCCACCCAGCTGGCCTGTCACCAAGGAGAATCATAACACTTTTGGGGAGAATATATACATACCTTACTGAGGAGATTTGGTAACCCTGAAGTGTTTTCACCTATTTGAAACTTGGTCCTACCCACACAAGTGCCTGATCTGAGAAGCATACCATGGTCTCAGAATGGGGAAAGAAAGAACAACTCTTTCAGATCCAACCCTGGCTGCAGAGTAGAAAGAAATGTGGCTGGAATTTGAGAGTCCTTCAGCGTGTACACTTTCAGGTTAGACATTTATTGCGACTCTTTAGCATGGCCATAAGTTTACCCAGTATAGGTAACACTAGAGCTCGGAAGTGAGCACCAGACAATGCCCAGAGACCTCAACTATGAGTGGCTCAACTTTTGGAAATCCAGACAGTCAAATACTTGGCTTATACAAAGAGGTGGCAGAGAGAGTTTTTTTTTTAGTTTATTTTGATATCATTAATCTACAATTAAATGAGTAATATTATGGTGATTACACTACCCCCTTCATCAGGTTCCGCCCCCCTAACCCCATTGCAGTCACTGTCCATCAGCTTAGTGAGATGCTATAGAATCACTACTTGTCTTCTCTGGGTTATACAACCCTCCCCGTGCCCCCCGAACATTACATCTGCTAATCCTAATGTCCCTTCTTCCCCTTTACCCCTCCCTTCCCACCCATCCTCCCCAGTCCCTTTCCCTTTGGTAACTATTTGTCCGTTCTCGGGTTCTGTGAGTCTCTTGCTGTTTTGTTCCTTCAGTTTTTTTTTTCCTTAGTTCTTATACTCCACATATGAGTGAAATCATTTGGTATTTGTCTTTTTCAGCTTGACTTATTTCACTGAGCATAATACCCTCTAGCTCCATCCATGTTGTTGCAAATGGTAGGATTTGTTTTCTTCTTATGGCTGAATAATATTCCATTGTGTATATGTACCACCTCTTCTTTATCCATTCATCTACTGATGGACACTTAGGTTGCTTCCATTTCTTGGCTATTGTAAATAGTGCTGCGATAAACATAGGGGTGCATCTGTCTTTTTCAAATTGGGCTGCTGCATTCTTAGGGTAAATTCCTAGGAGTGGAATTCCTGGGTCAAATGGTATTTCTATTTTGAGTTTTTTGAGGAACCTCCATACTGCTTTCCACAATGGTTGAACTAATTTGCAGTCCCACCAGCAGTGTAGGAGGGTTCCCTTTTCTCCACATCCTCGCCAACATTTGTTGTTGTTTGTGTTTTGGATGTTGGCCATCCTCACTGGTGTGAGGTGATATCTCATTGTGGTTTTAATCTGCATTTCTCTGATGATTAGTGATGTGGAGCATCTTTTCATGTGCCTGTTGGCCATCTGAATTTCTTCTTTGGAGAAGTGTCTATTCATGTCCCCTGCCCATTTCTTAAATGGATTATTTGCTTTTTGTTTGTTGAGGTGCGTGAGTTCTTTATATATTTTGGATGTCAACCCCTTATCGGATACGTCATTTATGAATATATTCTCCCATACTGTAGGAAGTCTTTTTGTTCTACTGATGGTGTCCTTTGCTGTACAGAAGCTTTTCAGCTTGATATAGTCCCACTTGTTCATTTTTGCTTTTGTTTCCCTTGCCTGAGAGATATGTTCATGAATAAGTTGCTTATGTATATGCCCAAGAGATTTTTGCCTGTTTTTTTCTAAGAGTTTTATTGTTTCATGGCTTACATTTAGGTCTTTGATCCATTTTCAGTTTACTTTTGTGTACAGGGTTAGACAATAATCCAGTTTCATTCTCTTACATGTAGCTGTCCAGTTTTGCCAACATCAGCTGTTGAAGAGGCTGTCATTTCCCCATTGTATATCCATGGCTCCTTTATTGTATATTAATTGACCATATATGCTTGGGTTTATATCTGGGATGTCTAGTCTGTTCCATTGGTCTATGGGTCTGTTCTTGTGCCTGCATCAAATTGTTTTGATTACTGTGGCTTTGTAGTAGAGCTTGAAGTCAGGGAGCATAATTCCCCCTGCTTTATTCTTCCTTCTCAGAATTGCTTTGGCTATTCGGAGTCTTTGTAGTTCCATATGAATTTTAGAACTATTTGCTCTAGTTCATTGAAGAATGCTGTTGGTATTTAGATAGGGATTGCATTGAATCTGTAGATTGCTTTAGGCAGGATGGCCATTTTGACTCTTCCTATCCATGAGCACAGGATGTGTTTCCATTTATTGGTTTATTCTTTAATTTCTCTCAAGAGTGTCTTGTAGTTTTCAGAGTATAAGTCTTTCATTTCCTTGGTTAGGTTTATTCCTAGGTATTTTATTCTTTCTGATGTGATTGTGAATGGAATTGTTTTCCTGATTTCTCTTTCTACTAGTTCATTGTTAGTGTATATGAAGGCAACAGATTTCTGTGTATTAATTTTGTATCCTGCAACTTCACTGAATTCAGATATTAGGTCTAGTGGTTTTAGAGTGGATTCCTTAGGGTTTTTTATGTACAATATCATGTCATCTGCAAACAGGGACAGTTTGACTTCTTCCTTACCAATCTGGATGCCTTTTATCTCTTTGTGTCATCTGATTGCCATGGCTAGGACCTCTAGAACTATGTTGAATAAAAGTGGGGAGAGTGGGCATCCTTGTCTTGTTCCTGATCTTAAAGGAAAAGCTTTCAGCTTCTCAATGTTAAGTATGATGTTGGCTGTGGGTTTGTCATATATGGCCTTTATTATGTTGAGGTACTTTCCCTCTATACCCATTTTGTTGAGAGTTTTTAGCATGAATGGGTGTTGAATTTTGTCAAATGCTTTTTCAGCATCTATGGAGATGATCATGTGGTTTTTGTCCTTCTTGTTGATGTAGTGGATGATGTTGATGGATTTTCGAATGTTGTACTATCCTTGCATCCCTGTGATGAATCCCACTTGATCATGAAGGATGATCTTTCTGATGTATTTTTGAATGCGATTTGCTAATATTTTGTTGAGTATTTTTGCATCTATGTTCATCAGGGATATTGGTCTGTAATTTTCTTTTTTTGTGGTGTCTTTGCCTGGTTTTGGTATTAGAGTGATGTTGGCCTCATAGAATGGGTTTGGGAGTATTCCCTCCTCTTCTACTTTTTGGAAAACTTTAAGGAGGATGGGTATTAGGTCTTCACTAAATGTTTGATAAAATTCAGCAGTGAAACCATCTGTCCCAGGTATTTTGTTCTTAGGTAGTTTTTTGATTACCAATTCAATTTTTTTTGCTGGTAATTGGTCTATTGAGATTTTCTGTTTCTTCCTGGGTCAGCCTTGGAAGGTTGTATTTTTCTAGAAAGTTGTCCATTTCTTCTAGGTTATCCAGTTTGTTACCATATAATTTTTCATAGTGTTCTCTCATAATTCTTTGTATTTCTGTGGTGTCTGTAGTGATTTTTCCTTTCTCATTTCTGATTATGTTTATGTGTGTTGACTCTTTTTTTCTTAATAAGTCTGGCTAGGGGTTTATCTATTTTGTTTATTTTCTCAAAGAACCAGCTCCTGCTTTCATTGATTCTTTGTATTGTTTTATTCTTCTCGATTTTATTTATTTCTGCTTCAATCTTTATTATGTCCCTCCTGCTACTGACTTGGGCCTCATTTGTTCTTCCTTTTCTAGTTTCATTAATTGTGAGTTTAGACTGTACATTTGGGATTGTTCTTTCCTGAGGTACACCTGTATTGCAGTATATTTCCCTCTTAGCACGGCCTTCGCTGCATCCCACAGATTTTTTTGGTGTTGAATTATTGTTGTCATTTGTCTCCATACATTGCTTGATCTCTGTTTTTATTTGGTCATTGATCCATTGATTATTTAGGAGCATGTTATTTAGCCTCCATATGTTTGTGGGCTTTTTCATTTTCTTTGAGTAATTTATTTCTAGTTTCATACCTTGTGATCTGAGAAGCTGGTTAGTACAATTTCAATCTTTTTGAATTTACTGAGGCTCTTTTTGTGGCCTAGTATATGATCTATTCTTGAAAATGTTCCATGTGCACTTGAGAAGAATGTGTATCCTGTTGCTCTTGGATAGAGTGTTCTGTAGATGTCCGTTAGGTCCATCTGTTCTAATACATTGTTCAGTACCTCTGTCTCTTTATTTATTTTCTATCTGGTTGATCTGTCCTTTGGAGAAGTGTGTTGAAGTCTCCCAAAATGAATGCATTGCATTCTATTTCTCCTTTTAATTCTGTATTTGTTTCACATATGTAGGTGATCCTGTGTTGGGCGCATAGATATTTATAATAGTTATATCGTCTTGTTGAACTGACCCCTTTATCATTATGTAATGTCCTTCTTTGTCTCTTCTGACTGTCTTTGTTTTGAAGTCTATTTTGTCTGATACGAGTACTGCAACTCCTGCTTTTTTCTCCCTATTAGTTGCTGAAATATCTTTTTCCATCCCTTTGCTTTCAATCTGTATATGTCTTTGGGTTTGAAATGAGTCTCTTGTAGGCAGCATATAGATGGATCTTGTTTTTTTATCCATTTAGTGACTCTACGTCTTTTGGTTGGTGCATTCAGACCATTTACATTTAGGGTGGTTATCGATAGGTATGTACTTATTGCCATTGCAGACTTTAGATTCATGGTTACCAAAGGTTCAAAGGTAATTCCCTTATGATCTAACAGTCTAATTTAACTCACTTTGTATGCTATTACAAACACAACCTAAAGATTCTTTTTTTTTATCTCCTTTTTCTTCCTCTTCCATTCTTTGTATGTTATGTATCGTATTCTGTACTCTTTGTCTTTTCCTTGGGTGACATCTATTTAGCCTTAGGAATACTTCCATCTATAGGAGTCCCTCCAAAATGCAGTGTAGAGGTGGTTTGTGGGAGGTAAATTCTCTCAGCTTTTGCTTATCTGAAAATTGTTTAATGCCTCCTTCAAATTTAAATGATAACCGTGCCAGGTAGAGTACTCTTGTTTCAAGGCCCTGCTACTTCATTGCATTAAACACATCATGCCACTCCTTTCTGGCCTGTAAGGTTTCTGTTGAGAAATCTGATGATAGCCTGATGGGTTTTCCTTTGTATGTGATCTTTTTTCTCTCTCTAGCTGCTTTTAAAAATCTGTCTTTATCCTTGATCTTTTCCATTTTAATTATTATATGTCTTGATGTTGTCTTCCTTGGGTCCCTTGTGTTGGGAGATCTGTGCACCTCCATGGCTTGAGAGACTATCTCCTTCCCCAGATTGGGGAAGTTTTCAGCAATGACCTCCTCAATGATGCTTTCTATCCCTTTTTCTCTCTTCTTCTTCTTCTGGTACCCCTATTATGGAATATTGTTCCATTTGGATTGGTCACACAGCTCTCTCAATATTCTTTCATTCTTAGAGATTCTTTTTTCTCTCTGTGCCTCAGCTTCTTTGTATTCCTCTTCTCTAATTTCTATTCCATTTACCATCTCTTCTACTACATCGAATCTGCTTTTAAATCCCTCCATTGTATGATTCATTTCAGATACGGAATTTCTTAATGATTGAATCTCCATCTTAAATTCGTCCCTGAGTTCTTGAATATTTTTCTGTACCTCCGTAAGCATGTTTATGATTTTTATTTTGAACTCTCTTTCAGGAAGATTGGTGAGTTCAATTTCATTTGGCCCCTTTTCTGGGGCTTGTGAGGTTTTGGTCTGAACCATATTCTTTTGATGTTTCATATTTCGATGTGGCGCTCTCTAGTGCCCAGAAGCTCCAGTCTCTGGGGCTGCTCAGCCCCTACAGTGATGTTGAGGGTCATAGGGGAGCAGAGCTGATGCCTAGGGGGAGGAAAAATCTGTTTCCTGATTACCGGCTGCCGTGCCTGTCTCCTGTATCAGAGCCAGTCTGCTGAGCACACATGTGTGAGCCTCTGTACTTTGCATCTCTAGGTGTTGTAGGCAGGGCCTCCCACTCTCTAGCCTGACGCCAGTGCAGTGACTGCTGGTTTGCAAGCCAGTGCTGTCAGGCCAGAAGGAAGGCACGGCAGGCTGCATATCACAGTGGGGTCCTCGGAGCTGAGTAGCCAGTCAGGGGGATGGAGCGTGCCTGAAGCTCTTCAAAGTTCCCAATCTGCTGTGCAGAGTGCACCCAGACAACCTTGTCCCCCATCCCTTCTCCTGCGCAGCAAGCTCCATGCAAACCCCGCCCCTCAGCAGCCCTCTCGCTGCTAGGAAGCCTCTCAGACCACCTGTCTTTCCCTTGTCCCAGAGTGGCTGGGTGTGGATCCCGTCCTCCACAAACTGCCTGTATCTGTCTCTCAAGCACTCCGCCTGTCCCAGCTCCCCATCCTCCGGAGCACTACACAATATAGGCTTCTGCTCACAAAGCAGATCTCCAGGGCTAGGTGTTCAGCAGTCCCAAGCTTCCACCCCCTCCCCGCTCCATTTCTCTTCCTCCCGCCAGTGAGCTGGGGTGGGGGGAAGGGCTTGGGTCCCACTGGATCAAGGCTTTGGTATGTTACCCTGTTTTGTCAGGTCTGCTCTGTTCGTGAGGTCTGTATGCAGTCTGGTGCAGCCTTCTTTTCTGTTGCTGTTTTAGGGTTAGTTCTATTAACTATATTTTAGCACTATCTGTGGTTTTGGGAAGAGTTCTCTGTCTCACCTTTCATGCCACCATCTTGAATTCTCCAGAGAGAGTATTTGATCTCTTTATTAGATATCTTCTATCTTGGTATGCGTAAGACATTTAACATGTACTATTTGTTGGCCAGGAACTGGATTTACTATGGCAAAAAACTGGAGTAAAATGACAGCCAGACTCCTCACCATTGGCCAATAGTACTTAAGCTTCCCTAGGAAATGACAGTTAAATGAACATTGCAGAGAAAATTCTTCTGGGTTAACACTCATTGTTAACAATCATTTTTGCTTAACCAGAGGTGTTGCTATTATCTCCACAGTTCCACATAAATTCACTTTGTGGTTTATTGAAAAAGAATAGGACCTGGGACTACAAGTGTCCCAAGCACCCACATAATGACTTCCGGGTATCATTTCCAGCTAAAAGGAACAAAGGCCAATTATGTGTCTGGAGGAAGGAAAATCCTAGATAAGCATGGAAAATATTGTGTTCTAAAGCAAGAAAATACACAAAGAGTATTGGATAATACAAAATGTCCAGCATGAGCCCTTTCAAGCTGGCTACTGTGTCTAAAGGATAACCTGTACAGAAATAGACTATCACTTTGGAAATCCATTTTTTTCATGGATTCAAGAGGGGAGTGATATTCAAGAGGGGAGGGAGGGAAAACTACAGAAAATGTCTGGCTATAAACTAACCCTAATCTGCCCTGTGGAGTAGCATTAAGCAGAGTGTCTTAAGTACAAGACAAGCTAGAGAAACAAAAGGTTCTGAAGACTGTTCCAAACATACAAAAGCCACTGCAATGCCAAGAAGCCCCATGGCATAGAGGCCTCCTCACCTCTACACACAAACTGGGACACACTTTCAGGTCTCCTTCTTGGCCAGGAACACTGGACTTAACAAAGCAATGGAGATCCAGAATAGGATGACCCTGAGTGGGTATCTGCCTAAGCTAGTGACCTCCAAGCAAATGGGTCTAAGAATCAGTAAAATCCTATGGAAGTCCGGCCAACTCACAGGCCAAGAAGCACCCCTAGGAAGAGAAAACCAGCAACAATACGGCAGAGATCAAAGAAAGATTCCTTCATTGTCCCAGTGGCCGGTATGTGGAACTGGTTCTCTTTAAAGGGATCTGGAAAGACTTCGGGCACCAGTCCTCTGAAGAGACAGTCCCATCCACTTTAAAGAAGTGGCCATCAAGGAAGTTAAGAGATCAGTCTGGGCAGCAAGGGTGAACAGCAGCCAACCTTTCAGAACGAGAAATGTAGATACAAGTTAGACTGCTACAAAAGCAAGGGCGGAAGCCACTCAGGCATGGCACTCTGGCACTGTGACCGCGGCCATTCATGCACCTGTTGTGGCCCAGCCTCCTTCCTACATAACCCAGGGTAGGTGCCCCTTGCAGAACTTGACCCCATGGAGAACTACCACAACCTGAGTGACTATTTAAAATGCAAACCAGATGATCTTCAGGGTGCACCCCACACAAGGGCCCCACTTCTGGCCTTCTATTCTCCCCATTCCATTCCTATTCAGCAGGGGTGGTAGGCAAAGCACAAGGCTCTGTAGGCCATACCTTTCCCCATCATACATCTTAGTTTGGAGCAGTGCCATTGATAGTAGCCCCTTCTTGGAGCCATGTGAGAGCCAGCCTGGAACCGGCCCACTGCCCCATCTGAAGCTCCTCCTTGGCCATGATCGTACATGTCCCAAGCTTCAGCCCCAAATGATGGGGATATTCAATAAAGTAACTTAAACTGCCCCTGTAGTGACACAAGTATTTCCTGGCATAGTCCAGTGGATTGACATTCACAGCCTGGTTCTCCACCCAGGGAGACCCCATGAGTATAAGAAATTAGGAAGCAAAGACATTTTCAAATCCAAACCTAACAGGAAAAACTAGCCATTAGCAGAGCGAGGAATGGATAGTCAATGTGCATACCCTTACAATGAATACTCAGTCCAATCTTATTTGGCTGGTCTACATTTTTACTCAGTTTTAATCAAACAGAACCAAACGAAGCTTATGCAGAGCCTGGCTAAGTCTGGGTTACTTCTCAGAAATCCAGCCTGGTCAAATCACTAGGTGATGTGGAACATCAGGTTAGATCACGCCTGGTTTGGCCCAGAACCAGATAGAGACACTCAAGATAACATGACTTCTTATAATTCATAGGGTTGGTTGAATGATGTTTTTCTATGAATTGTATGCGCATCTAGGTAGGGTGTCCATGGTGGCATGTGATGAGTGTGCTTTTGACCAGGAAGCTGAACTGCATATGTCAAAATTACCTCCTGGGAAGTAACTGAGTCTGCTTGAATATCCCTAAAGAACAAGTGTCTACCTCAAATGCTCCATCCTTTTAAGGTTCAGTGTAAGAATCAACTAGTATGATTTGATGCAACCTCCAGTTTTATACAAGCTTCACATGCTAAAAAAGGAGCTGGGATCTCTTCTTCATTCAGTTTGCTTTGATCCAATCACATACAGGCCTGACTTTCTGGAACAATGAATCCTGTTTTCTCAATGACTGCTGCGGGGTGGTGGTGGGGTGGGGAAACAGAGGTAGAGCTTGAAGCCATCACGAGAAATGCTTATTCAGTCTGAAGAGAGTCTGCTATTCATGTGTTTATAGGAACATCTGTATAGCTGATCCTATCATTTAAGATAGCCACCCATGAGGGCAGGCAGCAGGCTATAAATTGCCTCAATTCTCAACATCCTCATGAGTTATTTCCTCTAGAAAGAGATCTTTGATTAATGTAATCGGAACCCCCTCTTGTGATAGGATCATCTCCCCCCAAGATAAATTAAGCTCAGCCATCTAGAGGCCACTCAGGGGAAAGTCAAGTGGTCTGAGTAGTTCTGTGTTTTGGCATTCATGATAGCAAGTTTCTGAGTCCCTCTGGGAAAGGAGTTCTCTTTCCAGAAATTTCCATCAGACTTACAGACACATCCCAGAGAAAAAATCTTCAGCTTAAACCAGTTTTGCCAAGGAGATCTCCAGAAGAGTTAGGCAAAAGGCCATCATTCTGTTTCTGCTGAAAAAGTGAAATGCAGAGAAGCAGGGAAGTCCCCCGACCCCCAGCCCAGAGACCCTTCTTCCAGTGCTTTTCCTGGTGCCGACTCCCTGTTCAACACATGCTATTTGTCCAGCGCACTCTGCTTTAGAGCCACCGTGGAGTGGCCCCTGGGGACCCAGTGTTGCACACAACCTGCTCTTCCCTCCTGGCCTCAGTGACAGTGAGGTTCTCCCTCAGGACTGGTCAAGGGACCTTCCATTAGTACTGCATCGTTCTATTAGCGAGCAGCTCAGGGCATCTGCAGTCCAGCAGGAGATTCTCTGCAGAAGCAAGTAGGTTCTCTGCGCAACAGCAGGTGAAAGCCAGCTTATTTTGAGATTATTACTCCAAATGGAGCCGCATGTCCCCCAAACTGCCCCTTGCAACAATCAAACCTCCTGGAACTAGCAGCGGTTTACCTCCTAGTATAATGGCTCCCCAGATGGCAGGGAAGAGAATCCTTAGAGAAACTTCTGTCCTTAGACAAACCAGCCTGTCCTAAAGCCCAGGGGCGGTTCACAGGGCCTATCTCCTTCGACAACCGTGACCACGAATAAGGACTCAAGTCCCTGGTGCACACAACTGGCTCCATATTTGTGCCATAGGTTTCAGGGGAAAACAGGATTCAGACAGGAAGGAAGTCAGTGTGAGCTTCGGCCAAGATCAGCATAAGTAAGTTATTAGTGTGAAGTCATGAAAAGCCTTAAAAAAAAAAAGAGGGAAACTTGTCAGCCTGGGATGGATGCCTTTTAATCTACTCAGGTCCTCAGACTAGGGGGGCCAGAGTGGCTCTTGGACTGAATTCACTTTCGGGGAGATTTTGAGAGAGGCCATGGTTACTAGCACCCAGCTGGCCCCCTGGCTATAGGAGGCCATCCGACAGGAACAGTAGGCCTCCACAGGAGAAAGTATTTCCCCCACTCCTCACCTACTGGCTCGCAGGTGTTAATAGCCAAACATTGCACCGGTAGATCAGAATTACTGAACAAGTACCTAGAGTCTCGCTCTTGGCGACTCAGCACAGAACAGGGATGAATGGAGACTGAACCGGGACAGGGGACACACAAATGGAGACTCTTCAGCACATTCCCAGCTTCTGGATTCTCTGACTCCACAGCTAACAAATGATCTTCTTGGCCTCCGGGACTTGGTCCTAGAGTAGGGGGCGGGGGGCATGGGAACCTGAACACTGTTCATGGCATCTGCTTTATGCCAGGACACGTCATTGTATTTCATCTTCTAAATGGAAGGGGAGCTCTGCCTCAAAGTCAAGGATTCTCCAAGCAGTGAGAAGTTTCAGCAGCCAGTTGGCCCTTCAAGCTCAGGGTGGGGAAGCTGAGCGCCAGCCCCACCCTCTCGCCCCTCCAGCAGGGGATCCCAAGTTTCTAGGAGGTGGGAGCCATGGAAGAGACCAAGTGGGTCCCTGAATGAAGAGGTTTGTATGTGCCTCCTGAACTTGAGTGGCTTTGTAGAACTGCAGGGGTATGAGAAGCTTCTACTGCATTAAAATCCAGGTAGATAAATATGTAAGTCACAAGCTAAGGGTGACAGGGGGGAATATCAGTTTACAGATGGCTCTGGAAATCAAGCTTCAGAAAAAAATCTAGGAGGCAAACATGAGCAGAAAGAAACCAGTAATTTCATTTTCCAAGAGTAAAAGATTCCAGAGAGAACGTTCACAGTGAACCAAATGCATCAGCCCCACCAACTGCACAGCTATAGTCAAGTCAAAACAAGCTTTTAATGAACCTTAGCTTTTCCATTATCTGAGGAGACTCAGAAAGCAAGGAGAGAATAAGCTGGAGCCCCCCGTACCCCGGCAGTTAGGTTGGGAGAATGAAGAGGAAGGAGAAATGACCAGCAGGCCAGGTGTGCTCAATAGGGACCCACCTGCCATTTACAGCCCTGGATACCCATGTGGGGAAGGATGTTAGTACGGAAGGGTGAAGAGAGGCTCTTGGCAAGAGTGCCATGACACCCACCAGCTTCTGAGGCTCACGCATCCAGTTCCCTGGGAGCAGGTTTGAATCTTTGAGTCAATCTGTCTGCTCAGATCAGTCTCAGAGAGAATGCTCGCCTGATCTGGGTACTCCTCTGTGTCTGATTGCTTTGGCATTTGAATTTAATCCCTCCCTGCTGAGCTGATGCAAAACAAACACCATGTTCCCTTTCTTCTTTGAGAGAGAGAGCCCATCTGTGACGCCCTCGCAGCAGGGAAACAGACTTTTGCTTTCCTGGGTCAGGGAGGAGACACTCAAGACGTGGTCTGCTCCCAAGCCACTGCTGTCCCCTCATTCATGAAGCCAGGGGCTGGAGCCACTGTCAACTCTCATTAGAGGAGCTGAGTGACCTTGCTTCCACTCTTAAGATGGCAGAGATGGGTTAATCACCTCCACAGGGTGTCTGGGTGGGGCGGGCACTCTGGACTAAATAGTCAGGCTCATTAAGGCCAGATCAGAAGATGCTACTTGTCCCCCGGCACTGGGCAATTATGACTAGCTTTGTTCTGGTCCCTTGTCACAGCCCAGAAACTAATTGATCCTGAGTCTGGAGGCTCCATCTTGGTGAATACAGAGGCACCGTAGGAATTAAAAAAGGTAAGTGGCATAGAACACAGAACTAAATAAGTCTTAGAGTTTCCCCAAAGTGGTTTCTCCTCAGATTTGGGGCACTATTCCATTCATGGAGTAGGTCTAGTCAACTCAGTTGCAACAGGCTTGAAAAGGTTTGAGCATCAGCTTACTTGGGTCATTTAGATAAGTTGCCCATTCAAGATTAAATACTAAAGTAAGATTAGCTAAGAATCAGCTAGAGATTAAAGGATGTGGTCCCAACAGTGCAGTGGCCAGGAAGGTTGCCCAGAGAAGCTAATACACTCATTTTTAAGAGCAGAAGCTTCCAGAGAGGAGGTTTACAATGAACCAAATGCACCAGCTCCACCAGCTAGGTAGCTACAGTTCAGGTCAAAACAAGTTCATAATAAACCTTAATTTTCCTTAATAAAAAATACATCATGCCTCTTATCTCCTGTCTCCTAGTCATGCTAGAAGTTTTTGTGGGGTAGGGGTGAGGCACAAGCTCCATAAGACATTCTGATAAGGTTCCATATGGCCCTTAAGTCTGCAAAAGTCCCTGCAAGTAGTTATTTCCTGTGCAAGTAAATTCGGCCACAGGAGAATACAAGGAAGTGAGGTTCAGAGAAAGACAGTGCCGGTCAAGATGGCAAAGCTTTCTGCAGAAACCAAAGGAGGCAGACTGAATGGGTCAGTACACTCCCAGAGGCTAGGAGAGTGGGCATGATTCCTCTAGACCCAGGGCCAGGTCAGGAGAAAAGCCTGAAGAGGAACAGCCTACAGTAGCAGGGAGATTTCTATTCTTGCCCCCACCAGGTTCGTGACCCGAGGAGCTCCTGGCTTCACGTGGTGTGAGGCGCACAACGGCCACCTTTCTGCAGACGGATGGCCATGTGCACTGCGGATTCGTGCTGGACAAGCTTGAATAACCAAATCCGATGGGAGAACAATTGTTATTACTTGTGGGCAGTTTTCTATCCCTGCACCGGCATGTACTTTGAATTCAAAGAAAATGCCCAGACTAACAGAGCAGCCAGGGGAAGGATTCAGAGCCCGAGGCATCCCCAGGTTGAACTATGCTGCAGCCCAAGTACGCCACCATTATGAGCAGGTTGACTTGCCCTTGAGTGGCACGTGCTCCCTCTGTCTAGAGATGGGTCCCGATTGCCTTAGATCATCAGGAGTCACAACATCCCCTTAGCTAGAGGCCTGAATTACGTGAACTTGTCAGAGGGCATCAGCAATCCGATCTGGGTGAAGTTCAGAATTGTTGCTGGGAATCCTGTCCATGCTTTCTTGTCTTCTGAACCTTATAGAAAGATAAAGCTGAATGGTATGGTGAGGATATAGTAAAGTGACAGATGGGGAGAGAAAAGACATAACTAGAAATCCCCCATGCCCCTGCATGTGCCCACATTCTGTCTAAGGATCCGAGGTATAGATTTCCAGATTTTCAACTCCAGGTTTTTTCAGAAAACCTATAGGTGCTTCACATCTTTCCCCTTCCCACCGTTTAAGCAAACAGCAATTGATTTCTCTGCAGATCTAACGTAAAAGTGAATTCTACATTTTACATGGAAACTTCTGGAACTGGTAGCTCAAGAATTCCATAGTGAAGTGGAAGGATAAACCCCTCCTGAAAACTGTCATATTGACAACTCTTGTCTCTCCCCTTTCTGTCTTGCAAATTATAGAAGCCAGATACTTATACACTCACTGTTTGTTTCACCTGCAAGGGTAGGTTTCTAGTAACACTTCTTGTGGATACACTCTGGGCCCAGGCAGGGCACTTCCCCCAGCAGAGCACCCTCATGTTTTGAAAACAAAAATGTAAAACTCAAATTATATTCCAGTCATGGACCTAAGTACTTTATTTGTTTTACTTCAAACTATTTTGAGGATTAAATGAATGGTACCTTTTAAAATCTCACACCTGAGGAACCTGGCCAAGGTCCTTCCTACACCTGCACCTCAGTCACAGATCACTGGCCGGCTGTGTGGTCCCGGTGTCTGTTTGCAGCACTAAATCATCCCGCTTCTGTCGTTGATGTTAAACTTACAAGTGCTGAAGGATAGAGAATGCAGAAGTGTTCATATGCAAAATGGTTTATTGCTGAACAGCTGAAAAGCCATTTTAATAATGTCTGGTCATTTTTACATTAAGGCATGCATGTTTAAGCATTTCTTAAAGCAAGAAGGTTCCGATTTACCTATTGGAGGACAACCGTTCAAATTCTTGATGAACAAGGATATCTCAGTTGCAGGGTGGGGGGGGGGGGTTCATTTCTATGCAGCTGCTTTAGAAGTAAAAGGTACAGCATAGGGAATTTAGACAATAATATTATAATAACTAGGTATGGTGACAGATGGGGGACTCCACTTATGGTGGGTATCTTGTAAGGCATGTAAGTGTCACATATTTTAAAGTTGTAGTGTATAGCTGACATACTGCTGTAGGTCAATAAAAAATTTACATGAAGAGAAAGAAGAGCTAATGTTCTATATACAGATCGCTGGTGGTCAAGGCTGCCCATGGGAGGGGGGGGTGGTAAAAGCAACTCCCAGGAATCCTAAATTCAGCTTTGAGGCAGCCCTGCAACTCTCCAGTCACCTGAGACCTCATAATCAGAGACTTTAGAAGTACTTTCTATTATTGGGGTCATAAATAGGACAAGAACAGATACCTAAATAAAATGGGATCTTCCTCCATGAAATGGATGGGTATTTGTCAAACTTCTAAAGTACATCTTCCTGCTCAGGCAGGGAAATGGACCAGGTGGTTTTATAGATTCTACCTGCTCTAACATTTCACAATGCTGATCTTTGTTGCATCAGAGTTCTTTGGGGTGAGGCAAGGGGTTGCTTTCAAACCTATCGGGCAGCCATAATGCAGTTCTGCCCTATTTTTACAAACCAAGAAATTCCAGAGAAAATAGCCCAGCTCTCCCTTTACTCAGCTCCGACCCAGTCGGAAGACAGCACGTCCACCAGAGCTTCCTGTCTGCTCTCATCATTTGCACTTCCAACCCAGGCAGTGCCCTTCAGTCTGTGTGTTGTATGAACTGAGCCTTGCCGGACCCAAGTTCATTATCAGCAGTATCTACTGTATACAGTTGTTGAAAATGGATCCTGCAGATGTGGGACAGCTGTTTGTACTTAGCAGTTAAGTGTCCCTGCGATGCTGGCAGCCTCTGACAAAGCCATTGTTCTTTGCAAGGCATCCATCTCTCAGAGACTTCCTAAATCAGGCCCAGATGTCTACGTTCAACTCACATTTCTCCGTGAAGGCTTCTTTCTGGAGGAGCAGGTTTTGCACAAAGGTATATGCAGTAGAATGTGTGAGCCAGCCTGCATCTGTGAGAAAGAGCTGAATAGGGGCTTGGAGCTAGGAACTGGAGAAACGAAGTCAGTCCTGATAAGCCTATGAAGCTGACAGCATGCCCATTTTACAGGTACGAAAGTAGCTAAAAAGTTTGCCCAAGGACACACAGATGACGGCACTGGTTTTAGAAGTTCAAAGCCATTGACCTGAGACTTCTACTTAATCCCACCATCAGTGTTGCCTTTTCCTAGTAATAGAATTTCCCACTTTTAGTTGGGTATTAATGATCATCCAGAATAGGACCAGTGTTTCTAACAGCTAGGTTCGGCTATGTCACTAAGTTTCTAGCCAATAGGATGGGAGTGGCATTTGTGAGTTCAGGTTCCAGGCTGTGTTCTTAAAGTAAGGAGGTACCTCGTTGCTTGCTCCTTTCACATTCCTGCTGGCTGGAATCCAGGCAATGAGTGGACCTCCAGCTGCCATCCTGAAGCATGGGGGGACTTGTGCAAGGACTATGTTGCCAGAGTAACAAGCCTGAAGGAGCCCAGGTCCCACATCATAGGAATCACGCCAGCTCTAGATGGACTGCCTTTAGATTGTAACAGTAGAAAAACGTTTTGGTTTAGCCCTTTTTTTAGGTTTAGTAATGACTAGACAGACCTAGTACACAGTAACATACCACCTCAGCCTCAAACGCACTGGCAAAATACCAGAGTGCCTGGTAGAAGGGGTCCTCTGTCGCCTCTCTTCAGCTGTCGGTGGGAGGTGGCTGGCAAGGGACAAATAAGATTAAGGATGGGTTCTTAACAGTTCTGAGCACATGGGAAGGATTTGACAGGAACCGTTTAGCCATCAAATTTTCAAATTTTAGGATGGCTTGATTCATCTCTGATCAAGTAAGAGGGGCGGAATCAAACTCCTGAGTTTGTCTCTCCTTTTTGAGGCTGGATGGGTCTTGGTGGTCTTCAAAGTGCTCAAAAATGGGTAGCTGTTGTATCAAGCACTTACAGGTTGTTTTATCTAGACTCAGAGAAGCCCAGTGAGGCGGGTGTTCCGGTCAGAGGAACCTGACGCTGAGCGTGCTGTCGCCTTGCCTAAGGCCACACCCAGATCACAGCAGAGCCGGCTTTCAACAGCCACGCTTGACTCACCCCTAAGCCATGCTTTTAGCCACACCGCAGGCTGGTAACTGAGTCAGCAGTTGGACTTGGTACAAAGTCCTCGTCTCTAGTAGGTAAGATCTTTCCTTCTGTGTGTCCGAGTCTTATATAGGGACAACAGCTTGCATACTTTGACAAAAGGGCTTCAGAAACAGGATATCCCGAAGTTTTAGGAAAGAGGGTTTGGAGTCTTGGAAGATTTCTTGGCTATAAGATTTCACGAGGGGAACTTAAGGCTGCTTTGTAAGAACAGGGTCGAGTTAGGAGTCAAACTCCTGAGTCTCTATCCTCAGAGGTTCAGACCATGGAGACTTGGGGACCCAAACTAAAAAACGTCATAATAGTTCAGAAGATCAAGGGTGTATCAAGCACCACATTGAGTGCTCTCAAGTATGTATGTCCTAAGTCAGCAACTAAAGTGTTAAATATAAGTTCTGACAGGTCAGATGACTGATGGTTCTGACCAACGGTCCCACAGTAACTCCAGGGAAATGCTAATTTGGTCTAACACCCAACCTCTCTCCCTCCAAACATGTGCACACCCCGATGTACTTCATGGATTCATGAGAGCTGGTTGCTCAGAGGCTTAACACACTTCTCCTCCCACCTCTAGGGGTTCCTGGAAGGTGGAAGGGGCAGTGCAAACTCCAAAGATAAAGGCAAACAGCTACACAACCCATGAGGCGGTAGATGCCAGACCCGGTTCCTGTCCTGCCTATATAGTCTGATTTTAGGCAAGTTTTACGGCAGCCTGAAATTTAAAGCAGTTAAGACCTTGTCCAAGGTCACATAGCAAGAGTCAAACCCAGATTTAAATTTGACTTAAGGACTCCATAGAAGAGAGGATTCAACTCTAAAAAGTATTAGCAAGATTTTAGAATCCTCAGAAACAGGGCTACGGTGGTGCTGGTGTAGGGGGTGGAACCGAACATGGATGTGGCCACTGGAAAAAGTCCCAGCTTTCAGCATTCTTGCCCTTCAGTGCAAGTGCCTACCTAGATTAGTCCCCGACAGACCTCAGCTGGAAATTACAAGTAAGTGTGCAATTTCTCCTTCCACAGCCATGTGGGGCTGGGAATTGTTTCTCCCCTGCAGTCTTTCCACAGCCACAGCTGCGGCTCCTCTCGCTGTCAGTGTGTTGCCAACAGGTTGGAAATGAACGTATTTCCTGTGGATGGCTGTCAGGGAAGACACATGTGAGCTCTCTCTGGGCCTGGGCGCCCCCTCTTTCATGGTGGCGGGGGGAGGGTGGGCAGCGAACGTGGGAGAACTCAGTCCCAGGGTCCCTGAGCTAGGCATTGTTGGCCATCTGCCTGGCTAGGGTTTCTGATGACCCCAACAGAAGCGTGAGGGGGATGGAGGGGAAGCCTAGTTGGCCTCTGCCGAGCCATAATCATGGCAGGAGGTGCTGGGACTCTGGACTATGCACTGGGGAAGGGAGGCTGGACCACCTGATTTGCAACTCGCCCTTGGCCCCAAAGGTGTGTGGTGAGCTGGGAATAATGACACGCCTCTTGGCTGTCACTTCCTACGCCTGTCCCAAGTTTGCTTCTGTTTCCTTTACTCCTTCCACTTCTACAAGTGTTGGTGCCACAGGGCTTAGAGGCAGAAGACAGTTCATCCCAAAGTTTACTCTTCCGCCCAGTGATGCTTTCAAAGGCTTAAGCCGTTTTACGTGAGGCAGCCCAGTCAAGTTCCACTCGGCCCAAGCAGACAAGGCATCTCTCCTCTTAAATGCTTCAGTCCCCAGGGCCAAATCCTATGCTCTGCAAGTCTTGCTTGTATGCTTACTTGCTCTAGGAAGTCTTTGCTGACATCTGGCCCTTGGGGTTGGAACCAGAACACTCTTCTCCAAGCTCCCACAGCATTCTGCTCTTGGTAGAACACGTTGTTCTGTCTCCCCAGTACATTGAGCTTTGTGGCAAGAGCATATGGCCACTTTATTAATTGTTTACCTGAGTACTGATATACCAGGAATTGAGGTAAAGTCCCTCACTTCTTCCTGGCAATCCTGAGAAGTAGATTATTATTCCCATTCGTAGATGAAACAGGCTCAGAAATTGATAACTCATTCAGCACATACAAATACTGAGAGCCAGAATGGAATTAGGTATGGTCCTAGGTCATAAGAGCCATACATTATATGGATCTTACGTGGGTATCTAAGTTCCCCATGCACAATTATACAATTGTGAAGATAGCTAGAAGACTGTCTCAAGAAAATCTCCCTTCAGTGATATTAGCAATGCTGTGAGAGTTTTTCCAGTAAGAGCATGAACTCCAAGGCTTACTTCCATCTCTAACAGTAATTTTTGGAGTAAAGGGACCATCCTTAAAATCCTAAAGGAATCTTCCTGAGTATACAGGTTTCATGAGGACATTGACAAGATGACTTACAAGAATATGTTCTTCTATATTCGTATTTTCAGGAACACATTTAGGGTTGCATCAAAGTGCATTTATATCTGTTTCAATGCTGTTACCTACACTCCTTGTTCATCCAGCAGAGCTGTATTTCATGCTAAAACATAAAGCTTAAATAAAACAAGCCAATTGGTGTGACTGAATTTTCCAGATCAAAGACTGCCAGCTAAAATGCTGAGGCTAACAAGGGTGTTTTTAGCTAGTCAACAAGAATTTTCTGCCCCAAGAAAGCAAATCGAATCCTCTTGGTTCCACTGACATTGCTCATGGGAATTATCAATTTGGCATTCTATTTAGGGGTGATTTAGTTTGGAGTTAGACCAGTGGACCCTAAAGTCTTAGGTTCTTTAAATAAGTGACCAATAAACAGAACAGAAGCCATCACATTGACCTGTCTGTATTCAGAAAAACAAAATGGAGGAGAAGCAGTCTCTACCTTTCCATGCCCTGTAGGTGCCCTGGAGTGGGGAGTGGGGTGGCCTTGTGTTGTCTCCCTTAGGCTCCTGGCCCTCTTGCTTTAGCAGCAAACCAACGACATTGGAAGGAGATGGGCCAGAGAGAGAACAATCTGAAACTTATTCCCCCAATTCCTTTTTCTTGGCTTCAGTTGTAAGAGCAGCCAATTTCTTCTATTTAAGCTCCCAGTTCCTAACAGGGGGCTCTCCGGCAGTTACAGCTTTCTCTGGAATGGCCTCCCAAGGGTGACAGCCACCCCAGCTGTTAGCCTCCAAGTGCTTTGCCATTCCTTGTCAGCTCCCCTGACAGACCATGTGCAGAGGTGTGAGCAGAGTTATCACCATCTTTGGATGTACCAGCTGCCTCTTGCCAGGATCCTGAATGATATACCCACTCAGGACCAGCGGCATCATTTGCCAGGCCTGGTGCAAAGTGAAGATGTTGGCCCCTGGTTCAAAAAGTAATTTCAAGACTGCCAACACTGCAGCATTAAAACAAGCACAGGGCTCTAAGCATTGGCCCTGAAGGACTCCCACAGGTTACATGCTCATGAAGCTGGTCCTCTACCAGGCCAAGGCTACCAGGGCTACCATTAAGGCCTCCACCATGGTTTTTTGGCAAGATCATCTGCTGGACAGCAGCTGTGACTCCTTGCAAAGAGGGGAGACAACCAGAGGCTGCCACTTGCCCAGGGACAATAGCAAATACAGAGAAGACTAGTAGTTGACTTCATTCAAGAGGGGTTGGAAATGCAGGTCCTATCATGTGTTCCTGCCACAAAAGGAAGATTTCTCAGATTCGCTGGAGATAACCTGCTAGTAACAGCTGACCATCCAAGTATTTGCTCTGTGTTTGCACTGCACTATGTCCAACATTTTATGTGCATTCCAAGTTCATCTAAAATGGGGGCCCCAGCTTACAGATGGGATAACTGGCATGGAGGGGGAAGTAATATGCTTAAGTTCACATAGGCAGTATAAATGAGACAGCCTTTGAACAGTTCCCCAAGTTAAGAGCATTTCTTTACCAGCAACTACATGCCTGTCTCTGAGATCAGCGTAATACTCCTAATCTTCACACCTCAGGTGCTAGTGGCAATTTTGAAACACCACCCGAGAATCCATCCACTAAAAGTATAATTAACAGATGGCCCCAGCTGCCAAGGTCAGAACACCACTGCTGCGTTTGCCCCAAGGCTGTACCCTCTTTGGGCCACTCCCAGCCCATGACAGAGGTGAGCCCTTTCTGGAGGGTCATAGGATACCTCCAATGGGTAACTGTGGCTTATGGACTCCCCTCCAGCCTTGCTAAACTTTGAGGTTGCCCAGAAATGTAGGCAGCTTTGGCTTCCTTCCCCTTCACTCGGGGCAAATCTGCATGGACCCTTCCTCCTTTTCCCCTCACAGCCATGCCTCCTAACTTCACTTGAAAGTCTAACTCCACTTATTATTTACTTCTCAGAGAACTTTAACACAGGAATCTGTTTCCATTTTACAGGTGCCAAGAAAGGCTCAGAGAGGTTAGGCATTTGCCCAAGGTCACATAGCAATACAGTACTTGAACTTGAGATTTCATATTCTAGAGCTGTGGTTTTAATTACTCTAGTCAAAGCAATTCTGGGTTGATGCAACACCATGACATCCAGGAAGGATTCCCTGCTATAAGTGACAGGATTGCTCGGTCTTCTGGGCATGCAGAAGCTGGCAAGTCAACTTCCAGAACTTAGGACTCCTTCATTGTTTACCTAGAGTGATACCCAAGGAAATCTATAAGGGTCATCCTTTTCCACTTCTAGAGTGGTTCTCAAGCACAGGCCTCTCTGGGCAAGCCAGTCTATCAAAAACACTAATAAGGATCTTTTTAGTGTGTCTTAGCATACATTTCATTGTTATGAAATTACAAAGTTAGTACGTGAGAAGAGTGACGCATAGCCTTCTGCTTCCATACAGAATTTGTGTGGCCATAGAGGCAACTGTGGATCTTTAGCCAGTTTGAGATGCCGAGGCTCAGACACTCCATACTAGATCTTTCTAGTTCAAACCTCTTAAGTCTGGTGTTTCCCCTCAACCTCATGTTCCAGAAAGAAAAAGCCAAAAGAAATCATTACATTATGTCTCTTGTTGCATGTTAAGAAATCATATGCTTGGATTGCTCATTTAACCAACTCCAATCAAAAGTCCAAACAAAATTCTACTTAGAAAAAAGTACATCTATGGGTACCAACATGGAATGACCACTAGAAATAAATCAGGGAATAAACTAAGGTGCAGCTGGACTTTGTGGCTTGTTCTTATGTATAGGAAAGGATTTTTTTCTGTACATGGGGGATTTCAGGATATTTGTCTCAGCAGTGCCAGCTAGGAAGAAAGTTTCATTATACAACAATGCTTTTTGAATTTTGCCATGTATGTTATTTCACTTTGACAGTTTAAGGAATTATACTTAAACCTTCTCTAGGGAATATTAGGAAGTATTTGGGCAGTTCAACCTCTAAGTATTTCCAAGTATGCAATTGCTGAGGGTGTAATACCGGTCAGCCTACCAACAAGTCCTTCATTCTCATGCTTTTGGGTGCACGTGTTTACCTGAGCCTGATGGGAATTTCCAACTGGCTCCTGGCTCTGCGTCTAAACATTCTGTTCATTCCCCAGCTCACGACTGCAGGCGTCTCCAAGGGATTAGGACCCTCACCTTTGGACCTTCTCACACCCGGCTAGGTGTGTTCTAATCACCATGGCAGGCCCTGGCTGTCATGCCTCATTACTTAAATATATTATCATGGCCTGGCCTCAGCCAGTATGGTGGGATTAAAGCAATAAAACTATATGGACAAGTGGCCAGCTCTAGGACTGTTCTTACCGAGGACTGGGGTAATGGCACACAGCTGCAGCCCAGGTACTCACCCTCCCACCCCCACTTCCTCTCTGTGCAGCCCCGCCCTCCATCACCAAGGCTTTGTATTGGGGCAGTTCTGAAAGCACTTGGCAACTAAGCTTCAAGATGGAGACCTGCTGCCTAGCAATCTTCAAGCTTGCACTTCTCAAACTCCCAAGGGTTCCAGGGAGGGCTCATCTACTTTTACTACCATAGCTACCACTTGTACAGGAAGCATATTAACTTCTTTGCATTCATGCTAGTTTAAGAAGTAGGACTACAGTACTCGTCACAGCACTTCAGAAATAAAGGGGGCGAGGGGGAGAGCATGGCATGACACAAAGATCATGACATTCACTGTGCATCTTATAGCTAGTAAAGTCAGAGCTAAGATTTAAACACTCGTTCAGCTGAACCCACACTTGTAGCAATTAGTCCAGCCACTCCCCACTCTTAACTGGCTCCACAGTAATGCACCAGTGTGACCTATAACTTCATGCGGTCTTGTATCAGGTGGCCTCTTGTCTCAGGCACCTGAAGATCTGCCATGCCATTTTAGGCATGGATGCTCTAGAAGTGTTTTGGTTTTTCCTTTTAATATACTCAGTTGCTATGCTAGGAATAGCAGTGTTGGATCTTTATTCTACAGAGTCCTGATGTTCCACAGAATTGTTTAGGAAAGGAATACTGGCCGACATTGACGACAGCCAATGATGAACAACTGTGTGATCAGGGTGGCTGACCATTCCAGTGTGCCTGAGACCTGGACTGTCACAGCTGAAACTGGGAGAACCCCAACAGGGACAATTGGCCACCCTGGGTGATTTGGAGGCTTTTGAGAGAAGAGGAAAAGGTCAGGATAAAGAAGGAGGAAAGATGAGTTTGAGCACAGGCATTTTCTGATTGCCTGGCCTATTATTGGACATATACTTCATAGGTCAGGAGACAGGTAGCCTACAAGAGAAGACAAACTGGAATTTGTAGAACCCATTATACCTACATGTCCTGGGCCTTTCACACTCAAGTCAGCCTCTTAGTTACTAGAAGCCCAGGACCTCAGATGAATATCATATGTGGCTGTGAATAAGCCCAATAATGTGAGACTTTAGTGAATGAAATATACTCAGTATTTGGATAGGGAACCTAATTATTCCTCAATTATGGCTATCTTATTTTCCCAAGTCTTAAAGGTCTACTTTGTTCTTAAATGCGATCATCATGGATATACCATATACATGACTTATGAAATTTTACTATGGATTGTAGATTAAGTTTGGTTTGGATAATTGCCCTGTGGCATAAGAAATTGAACCTATTCTTAGGGAATGAACACAAAGGTATTGAGTAAATGGACACAAGAACTCCAATTTACTCTAATGGTTTAGAAAGAGCTTTCTAGAGAATATAAAGCAAATGGGGCAATATGAAATAGTTTGTGAATCAGGGCAAAGGGTATGCGAGAGTTCCTTAATCTTAAAATTTTTCTGTAAAATTGAGACATATCTCAAAGTAAGATAAATTAGACAGTGCATATTGAACTTTGTTTTTGCTTTATAGTAATTGGAACACTGAATAGTAAATCATTATGAATCTTCAGAGGTTAACAATGGTTGTCTCAAGAATGATTCCCTAAAACTGACTTGTTATAAATTGTAAACAGTTCAGAAATTCATGAGTTGCATAAATAAGGTATAAATAAGAACTTTTAAAAGGGTGTCTAACCCCACACTTTAGGATACTGGCCACAACCCTGTGGAGTCAGGCCTGGAATCACAACCTTAAGTTCTGCCTTGCCATCAGAGACTTGTGCTTAAGGAACTCAAGCACTGCCTGGAAGATGAGATTTGATCCATTTTTCCTAAGTTTTGGACTTGGCCACCTATTTACTCAAGACCAGTGGGATTGCATACCTAGACTGTCATCTGAGTTCCCAGGAGGCTGTTCCTTCCAGAAGTTCTTCGTCTTGACTTGTATTGAGAAAAAAACACTGTCACTGCAAATACAAGGGAGTGTCCTGTTGCGGCTGCTGGTGGCTTGGAACACATTCACGTGTTTCATTAATTGTGAGTTTAGGACTTCTGGCAAGATGGCGGCGTGAGCAGGGCGGCAGAAATCTCCTCCCAACACTATATTTATGTACGAAAACACAGCAAATACATCTATTCCTAAAAGAGAGACCAGAATACACAGGAAAGCGCACAGCATGCAGCTACACCCGTGAGGACTTGGCACCCCAAGAGGCGGTCTTAAAGAACCCAGCTGACATACGTGGCAACTATCAGTGACCAATTCTATAGCCATGAAAAGACAGAGGAATATGGTTCAAACCAAAATCAACCAGACAACCCCAGAGAGGGAGCCTGAAGGGATGGAAATGCACAGTCTTCCTGAAAAAGAATTCAGAATAAAAGGCATAACCATGCTGATGGACCTACAGAGAAATGTGCAAGAGCTGAGGGAGGAAGTGAGGGAACTGAGGAAAGACAATACAGAAATCAGACAAGCGATCGACGGGCTTAACAGCAGAATGGATGAGATGCGAGAGACTGTTAATGGAATAGAAAACAGAGAACAGGAGTACAGAGCAGCTGAGGCAGAGAGAGATAAAAGGATTTCTAGGAATGAAAGAATATTAAGAGAACTGTGTGACCAATCCAAACGGAACAATATTCGCATTATAGGAGTACCAGAGGAAGAAGAGAGAGAAAAAGGGATAGAAAGTGTCTTTGAAGAAATAATTGCTGAAAACTTTCCCTCACTGGGTAAGGAAATAGTCTCGCAGTCCACCGAAGCCCACAGATCTCCCAACACAAGGGACCCAAGGAAGACAACACCAAGACACATAATAATTAAGATGGCAAAGATCAAAGATAAAGACAGGGTATTAAAGGCAGCTAGAGAGAGGAAAAAGATCAGCTACAAAGGAAAACCCATCAGACTATCATCAGACTTCTCAACAGAAACCTTACAGGCCAGAAGAGAATGGCATGATATATTTAACGTTATGAAACTGAAGGGCCTCGAACCAAGAATATTGTATCCAGCACGATTATCCTTTAAATATGATGGAGGGATTAAACAATTTCCAGACAACGAAAATTGAGAGAGTTTGCCTCTCATAAACCACCACTACAGGATATCTTAAATGGACTGCTCTAGATGGAAGCACACCTAAGGCTAAAAAGATGTCACCAGAAAAAATAAAATCATAGCAAAGAAAGCAGACCATCCAAATACTAACTAAAGGCAAAGAATAAAACACCTAGTATAGAAAGAATGGAGGAGGAGGAATAAGAAAGGAGAGAAATAAAGAAACATCAGACAGTGTTTACAATTACTTAACAAGAAAGTTAAGTTAGATTGTTAGATAGTAAAGAAGCAACCCTTGAACCCTTGGTAACCACGAATCTAAAGCCAGCAATGGCAATAAGTACATATCTATCAATAATCACCCTAAATGTAAATGGACTGAATGCACCAATCAAAAGACACAGAGTAACAGAATGGATAAAAAAGCAAGACCCATCTATATGCTGCCTACAAGAAACTCACCTCAAATCCAAAGATATACACAGACTAAAAGTGAAGGGATGGAAAAAGATATTTCATGCAAACAACAAAGAGAAAAAGCAGGTGTTGCAGTACTTGTATCAGACAAAATAGACTTCAAAACGAAGAAAGTAGCAAGAGATAAAGAAGGACATTACATAATGATAAAGGGGTCAGTCCAACAAGAAGATATAACCATTATAAATATATATGCACCCAACACAGGAGCGCCAGCATATGTGAGACAAATACTAACAGAATTAAAGGAGGAAATAGACAGCAATGCATTCACTTTAGGAGACTTCAACACACCACTCACTCCAGAGGACAGATCAACCAGACAGAAAATAAGTAAAGACACAGAGGCACTGAACAACACACTAGAACAGATGGACCTAACAGACATCTACAGAACTCTACACCCAAAAGCAACAGGATACACATTCTTCTCAAGTGCACATGGAACATTTTCCAGAATAGACCACATACTAGGCCACAAAAAGAACCTCAGTAATTTCAAAATATTGAAATCCTACCAACCAACTTCTCAGATCACCAAGGTATAAAACTAGAAATAAATTTTAGAAAGAAATCAAAAAGGCTCACAAATACATGGAGACTTAACAACACTCTCCTAATTAATCAATGGGTTAACGACCAAATCAAAACAGAAATCAAAGAATATATGGAGACTAATGACAACAACAACACAAAGCCACAACTTCTGTGGGACGCAGCAAAGGCAGTTCTAAGAGGAAAGTATATTGCAATCCAGGCCTATTTAAAGAAGGAAGAACATTCCCAAATGAATAGTCTAAAGACACAATTACTGAAATTGGAAAAAGAAGAACAAATGAGGCCCAAAGTCACCAGAAGGAGGGACATAATAAAGATTAGAGAAGAAATAAATAAAATTGAGAAGAATAAAACAATAGAAAAAATCAATAAAACCAAGAGCTGGTTCTTTGAAAAAATAAACAAAATAGATAAACCCCTAGCCAGACTCATTAAGAGAAAAAGAGAATCTACACACATAAACACAATCAGAAATGAGAAAGGAAAAATCACGATGGACCCCACAGAAATACAAAGAATCATAAGAGAATATTATGAGAATCTATATGCTAACAAGCTGGAAAACATAGAAGAAATGGACAACTTCTTGGAAAAATACAACCTGCCAAGACTGACCAAGCAAGAAAAAGAAAAACTAAACAGACCAATCACCAGCAACGAAATTGAATTGGTAATCAAAAAACTACCCAAGGACAAAACCACCGGCCCTGATGTATTCACCTCTGAGTTCTACCAGACATATAGAGAAGAAATAACACCCATTCTCCTTAAAGTTTTCCAAAAAATAGAAGAGGAGGGAATACTTCCAAACTCATTCTATGAAGCCAGCATCACTCTAATACCAAAACCGGGCAAAGACCTCACCAAAAAAGAAAATTACAGACCAATATCCCTGATGAACGTAGATGCAAAAATACTCAACAAAATATTAGCAAACCGAATTCAAAAATACATCAAGAGGATCATACACCATGATCAAGTGGGATTCATCCCAGGGATGCAAGGATGGTACAACATTCGAAAATCCATCAACATCATCCACCACATCAACAAAAAGAAGAACAAAAACCACATGATCATCTCCATAGATGCTGAAAAAGCATTTGACAAAATTCAGCATCCATTCCTGATTAAAACTCTCAACAAAATGGGTATAGACGGCAAGTACCTCAACATCATAAAGGCTATATATGACAAACCCACAGCTAACATCATACTTAACGGCGAGACGCTGAAAGCTTTTCATCTAAAATCGGGAACAAGACAGGGATGCCCACTCTCTCCACTGTTATTCAACATAGTACTGGAGGTCCTAGCCATGGCAATCAGACAAAACAAAGACATACAAGGCATCCAGATTGGTAAAGAAGAAGTCAAATTGTCACTATTTGCGGATGACATGATATTGTACATAAAAAACCCTAAAGACTCCATTCCAAAACTACTAGAATATCTGAATTCAGCAAAGTTGCAGGATACAAAATTAACACACAGAAATCTGTTGCTTTCCTATACACTAATGATGAACTAACAGAAAGAGAAATCAGAAAAACAATTCCATTCACAATTGCATCAAAAAGAATAAAATACCTAGGAATAAACCTAACGAAGGAAGTGAAAGACCTGTACTCTGAAAACTACAAGACACTCCTAAGAGAAATTAAAGAGGACACTAACAAATGGAAATGCATCCCATGCTCTTGGCTAGGAAGAATAAATATTGTCAAAATGGCTATACTACCTAAAGCAATCTACAGATTCAACGCAATCCCTATCAAACTACCAACAGCTTTCTTCAATGAACTGGAACAAATAATTCTAAAATTCATATGGAACCACAAAAGACCCCGAATAGCCAAAGCAATCCTGAGAAGGAGGAATAAAACAGGGGGAATTACGCTCCTGACTTCAAGCTCTACTACAAAGCCACAGTAATCAAGACAATTTGGTATTGGCACAAAAACAGACCCACAGACCAGTGGAACAGAATAGAAAATCCAAACATTAACCCAAACATATACAGTCAGTTAATATTTGATAAAGGAGCCTTGGATATACAATGGGGAGATGACAGCCTCTTCAGCAGCTGGTGTTGGAAAAACTGGACAACTACACGTAAGAGAATGAAACTAGACTACTGTCTAGCCCCATACACAAAGGTAAACTCAAGGTGAATCAAAGACCTGAATGTAAGTCATGAAACCATAAAACTCTTAGAAAAAAACATAGGCAAAAATCTCTTGGACATAAACATGAGCAACTTCTTCATGAACATATCTCCCCGGGCAAGGGAAACAAAAGCAAAAATGAACAAGTGGGACTATATCAAGCTGAAAAGCTTCTGTACAGCAAAGGACACCATCAGTAGAACAAAAAGACATCCTACAGTATGGGAGAATATATTCATAAAAAATGTATCTGATAAAGGGTTGACATCCAAAATATATATAGAACTCATGCACCTTAACAAACAGAAAGCAAATAATCCAATTAAGAAATGGGCAGAGGACATGAATAGACACTTCTCCAAAGAAGAAATTCAGATGGCCAACAGGCACATGAAAAGATGCTCCACATCGCTAATCATCAGAGAAATGCAGATTAAAACCACAATGAGATATCACCTCACACCAGTGAGGATGGCCAACATCCAAAACACAAACAACAACAAATGTTGGCGAGGATGTGGAGAAAAGGGAACCCTCCTACACTGCTGGTGGGAATGCAAATTAGTTCAACCATTGTGGAAAGCAGTATGGAGGTTCCTCAAAAAACTCAAAATAGAAATACCATTTGACCCAGGAATTCCACTCCTAGGAATTTACCCTAAGAATGCAGCAGCCCAATTTGAAAAGGACAGATGCACCCCTATGTTTATTGCAGCACTATTTACAATAGCCAAGAAATGGAAGCAACCTAAGTGTCCATCAGTAGATGAATGGATAAAGAAGGATGTGGTACATATACACAATGGAATATTATTCAGCCATAAGAAGAAAACAAATCCTACCATTTGCAACAACATGGATGGAGCTAGAGGGTATTATGCTCAGTGAAATAAGCCAAGCCGAAAAAGACAAGTATCAAATGATTTCACTCATATGTGGAGTATAAGAACAAAGAAAAAATACTGAAGGAACAAAACAGCAGCAGACTCACAGAACCCAAGAACGGACTAATAGTTACCAAAGGGAAAGGGACTGGGAAAAATGGGTGGGAAGGGAGGGATAAGAGGGAAAAAGGGGCATTACGATTAGCAGATGTAATGTTGGGGGGGCACGGGGAGGGCAGTACAACTCAGAGAAGATGAGTGGTGATTCTGTGGCATCTCGCTGTGCTGATGGACAGTGACTGTAATGGGGTTGGTGGGGGGGACCTGATGAGGGGGTAGTTTAGTGACCATAATATTGCACATGTAGTTGTAGATTAATGATAATAAAATAAATTATATTAAAAAAAATACAAGGGAGGCAGCACTGAGTGAGTTTTCCTGTTAGAGCATGGACTTGGAATCCAGCAGACCTAGGATTAAGTTCTAATTCTACCATTTCCTCAGGAAATGGTAGAAAGCTCAGCAACACCTAAGCTTAAGGTAATTCCCTCTTCTGTAAAATGGAGGTATTAAAACCTACTTCATATCTTGCAGGTTAAATAAAGGGACATGAAGACACTGGCTCAATGCCTACCAGGTAGTAATGGTGGTTATCATCAAAATTGGTATATCATGTCGGCCATTACTCTTAGAATCAGAATGATCCTGTTCCTTCTGAGCAGGCTTGAATTTAACTCATTCAGTCTCCATAGACTATGCTTTGCTTTTGGCTACCAGGAAGCTTGGAACCAAGTTCATAGCCCTTGAAGATGCCTGTGTATGTATTCACCTTTCCCTGCATTTTTCACGTTTACTCCATACTTGTTTTTTGTGCTTTGCAGTACATGAGAATTGCTTGCCACTCCTGTTCCCTTTGAAGTGACTCAATTACATAGTTATGGCCACTTCCCACACTCCTGCAGGTTTGGTCCATGGTATCAGCCCACCATGCATATTCTCAGTGCTTTCTCTAAATTCATAGGTCATAAAAACATGTCTGGAAAGGACAAGTACTAGATGCTCAGAAACCCAGTGCTCAGTGACAAAAGGTTTGAGAGAACAGCTGATTTCTGGAAAGTAAATCCAGCCCCTGTGGAGTTGGCACTATCAAGCTGGTTAAGTTTAAGGGTATGTGGGTAGATAGAGAAGCCAACCCAAAGTCCAGGGACACCAGACGCCACCCTGTCGTGGAGGACTCTGAATGAGGCACTCAGTTTCTGAGCATGTTGGTCATCTATAAAAACATCATTAACACCCCCACCCCCAGCCTAAGGTTATCATGGGCCTCAAAGGGGATACAAGAACATTCAGAGCTAGGGCGGAGTCCAAGCTGACCCAAGAGTCTGCTAGTGGAGTTCTTGGTAATGTCTCAGCAAGTTCTGAGTGGGGAGCAAATGGAAAAAGGTTGGGAAATACTGGGTCTACCCAACAAAACAGAAGTTTAACATGATAAAACCAGAGCTGGAAAAACATCTCAGACACAATGTAAGAGACCAGAAAATAGTCCATTAGGGGAGAAATAGAAACCACATTGTGGGAATTGTTTTAAAACTGAGCAGCCTAGGGAACATGGTAGGGGTTTACACTGGACCTTGGGGGGCAGGGGCCATGTAACAAAATCAGCCTCTCTCAACTCGATCTTTCTGCTTTAACAAACCCATAGTGGAACTTAGATTTAAGTCGGGTGGTATGTTCAAGCCATTAGCCTTATTGGCTAAAAGTTTCACATTAGCTGTCACTTCCCCACTGGTCACTGGGGTTCATAGTCATCCACTGGGGAAATGTATTAATATCAGTTCAAAATTGTGGACCAAACTCTTGAACAAAACTGAATTGGTGCTTGAGGGGGGTCAATATTTCAGTCCTCAAACTAAAACCTGGACATCACTCAAGAAGTTCCTACATGGGCAAGACTTCCCTAGTTGAGGAGATGTCAATTTCAGAGAACTTCATTGGCTTCGAGTCAGTTCTGGTGACTAACCCCAGATATCTGCTGCCTACACCTCACTGCTCCAGCTGCCACAACTGTCATCTGTTTTCCCAGCCTCACGTTGGCCTTCCCGAACACTCTCTACTTCAGTCACATGGGCCTCCTTCCAGTCCTGTTTATTCTAATACACTCCTTCCCTACCCTCTGCTGGTTAAGCCCTACCCATCCTTCCATTTCCAGCTCAAGTGGACCTCCCCATAGTTCTGAACTCGCACACATGTCAGGCTTCCTGCTCCTAGGCCCCTTAGACACATCCCAAGCTAGAACTATGACAAGGCTATGAAGGACAGGGAGGTGGTGCTGTATAGATGTTTCCCACTAGTACATTTGTGACCCACTGAGCCTGGCACAAAGCAATCAATGCTCCAACTGAACAAGTGATTGTTATGGCAGAATCAGAAGACACAAGGTCTAATCTCAACTCTTAACAAGTGTTTTTGTTTTTTTAAATCAGAGAACTCTTTAAGGCATTAGAGTTGAATGTCGAGGCTTTTTATTTCCTAACTATAAAGAAATGAGGAACCTATCTGGAACCACATGGTTGTATATATAAAGAATCTGGTGAGAAGCCAGCATATAATTTCGTGGTATTAGACCAGGAATTTAGGAATAAGCAAATATTGCCATCTGCCCTACCCCCTCCTCCCACAGGGGCCCTTGAAGAAAGTCAAGTACCCAAACAGGTGACATTAGTCAAAAGCTTCAGCACACAAACCCATATGGAGTTTAAGCACTGAATGGCATTTTCCTTGAACTGGGTGTAGGCCATAGGAACTACTGATCTTATTCAGAGTCATCAGTCTTATCCCTATTTTAAGAGCAAAGGATGAACTAATGTAGATTGCTTGTACTTGGAAAGATGGAACCTAAGATCTTTCCAGAGAGGTTCATTTAATTTTAAACATTTGTGCACCAGAGAGGGAAGCCTGGGGTCCTGGAAGTGGGCTGATTGGAAGGAAGGAGATTAACTCTACTTAGGAGACAGTTTTCTTAGTCCCTTCTCTCAACATTTGGAAAGAAGGTAGAGCTTGGAGGAGAATTATGGAGAGGCCAAGGTATAACCTTCGACAGACGAAGAAAAAGGAGTCATGTCTGTGGAAGGAAGACTTCAGGAGGTAATTCCTCTGAGCCTGGGCTAGCCCCTGGATGCTGGCTTTTCTGGGTGTAGGATTCAGTGTTCAATAAGAAGATTGCTTGGGGCCATCCTAGCTTGGACTCTGAATTGCTTACTGTCAGTGAAATCATTCTCACGTACTTTTTCCTTATCAAAGGGAAGCCCTTCATGTTCCAGCACATCGTGTTTCTCATCCTCAGAGCTAACTAGCTGGCTCAAAATCCTTGATCAGGATGCTTCACTATTTTTTTTTTACAGTTCCAGGAGCCATTCCAGGAGACCATGTTGCTTTTAATCGTCATGTCTGTCTCCTCCAGTCTGATAGTTTCTCAGACTTTCCAATCCCTGGAAGTTTCTTTTTTTTTTTATTAAGGTATCACTGATACACACTCTTATGAAGACTTCACAAGAAAAACTATGTTATTACATTCACCCTTATTATCGAGTCCCCCCCATACCCCATTGCAGTCACTGTCCATCAGTGTAGTAAGATGCCACAGACTATTTGCCTTCTCTATGCCACACAGTTTTCCCCTTGACCCCCCACACCATGTGTTCTATACATAATACCCCACAATCCCCTTCTCCCTCCCTCCCCACCTGCCCTCCCCCACCCCTCCCCTTGGTAACCACTAGTCCCTTCTTCGAGTCTGTAAGTCTGCTGCTATTTTGTTCCTTCAGTTTTGCTTGTTGTTCTCCACAAATGAGAGAAATCATTTGGTATTTGTCTTTCTCGGCCTGACTCATTTCACTGAGCGTAATACCCTCTAGATCCATCCATGTTGTTGCAAATGGTAGGATTTGTTTTCTTCTTATGGCTGAATAGTATTCCACTGTGTATATGTACCACTTCTTCTTTATCCATTCATCTACTGATGGACACTTAGGTTGCTTCCGTATCTTGGCTATTGTAAATAGTGCTGCAATAAACATAGGGGTGCATATGTCTTTTTGAATCTGAGAAGTTGTTTTCTTTGGGTAAATTCCTAGGAGTGGAATTCCCAGGTCAAATGGTATTTCTGTTTTTAGTTTTTTGAGGAACCTCCATATTGCTTTCCACAATAGTTGAACTAGTTTACATTCCCACCAGCAGTGCAGGAGGGTTCCCCTTTCTCTGCGTCCTCGCCAGCATTTGTTGTTCCTAGTTTTTTCGATGTTGGCCATCCTAACTGGTGTGAGGTGATATCTCATTGTGGTTTTAATTTGCATTTCCCTGATAATTAGCGACATGGAGCATCTTTTCATGCGCCTGCTGGCCATCTGAATTTCTTCTTTGGAGAATTGTCTGTTCATATCCTCCACCCATTTTTTAATTGGGTTATTTGCTTTTTAGGTGTTGAGGTGTGTGACTTCTTTATAATTTCTCAATGTTTCCTTGTCTTGTGACCTTGTTTCCTTCTAAGAGTTCTGGTCAGTTATTTTGGTGAATGTCCCTTAATATGGGCTTGTCTGGTGTTCTCATGATAAAGATTATGCCTTCTGGAGAAATAGTCTGCGGAAGTGATAATGTGTCCTTCTCAGCACATCATATAAGAAGGCATGTGGTATGAGCAGGTGTTGCCAATGTTAACTGAGTGCTTGGTTAAAGTAGTGTCTTCCTGGATTTCTCTGTTGTAAACTCCCCCTGTGTAACTACTAAGTATTTGCGGGGAGATACTTTGATACTATGCAAACATCGTTTTTGCTCACATGTTATCCGTGTGCCAGAGGACACCACATAAGGTTTCCAGGAGAGGTGGGGCTCTTTTGAGCGCAGAGACACAAGTTAGGAAATTCCTTGATTCTCAGAGTCCTTAACACCCCCTTTTTCTTTGAGACAGCTCGACGGCGACTGGAGAGTCAGAGGAATGGGACAGAGCTCCTGTATACCCTTGACCCAGCTGCTCCTTAACATTAAACTACCAAAACTAAAACTATCAAAGCTAAGTAACCCAAATCAAAAAATAAAATCTTGAAGCTTTATACTGAAGTTATCAAACACCTGTTAGCTACCAAAGTGGACAAAGACAAGGCTGTAAGAAACTTTTACTGGAATGATTTTAAGCTTCCAGTTGTTGACTGCTGACGCTCCTGCAAGGCTGTCTTCAGGTACCTTGATTCCTTCAAGGCTAAAAATGGGAAGAATGGCTTTCAGGAGATAAGTTATCAAACTTCATAATGTTCTAGTAAGATTCTAGAGGAAACCCTGACACAGAACACTTGGAGCGACCATATCAGTTCCTGGAAACACATGAGCCCAAAAGGAATATCTTTACAGATGAAGTTGTTAGAGATAGGGGGAGGAGATGAGTACCAGAGCATAGGTTAATGGATCTGCATCCATGGGAAGAGGATTTGCATGGGGCACAGCAGAGCTGACATACTCTGTTCGATATGGTCAGTGATTTAGATAAAGACATAGCTTTATTAACTATATCATTATTAATTAGACCTAAGATGTTTACATTAATTGTAGTCTCATTCTAGTCTGTTGATCTATTAATCTTGGATAAACTGGAAGATCAAAACATAAGTCCAAAAATAAGCTTTCTTAGCATTTGGGTGGAAGAGACTTAAAACCTTTAGCTTCAATAGAAATCAACCACATTCTTGCCAAAGTTAGTTCAACCCTGGGCTCTCAAAATAAACACTGTTGTTCTAAAAGTTTAGTAATGTTGTCTGACAACCTCAGCCAGTACAGAGAAAATGTCCGTGCAGCATTTGGGATACACATTTCTTAGAGGATGTTTATCTGAAATATGAGCTTCCTTTGGGAATTCTGCATTTTTGCTATGTCTAGCAACCCTGGTATCATCGAGAACACACCTAGAGTGGATGTTGTTTTAAGGAAGCGTTTGAAAAAAGGACTGTTGAACATGGTATCTCTTGGTACCATGGCAGATATGGAGATGCATGGATGTGGTACAAAAGCCAGCTTAATACGAAGCTCTTCTAGTGAACGATCTGGGCTCCAGAGCCCTTAATTGGGCTACCAAAGACTTTGCCAGGTAAGAATCATGGCCCACTGATTCCCTCTGCGCAATCCTGCTTCCTGCCTTTCCCCTTCATAGGTGTGATGCCAATAAATCTTTGTGCCCCTAACTCCATCCTGGCATCTGTTTCCTGGAAAACCCAACCAGCACTGGAAGCAAGCTGTGGTTTGAGGTCAAAACTAGCACCAGGCACCAGAAGTCACAGGCAGGTTTCATGATAGAAGCTGCTGCCACGGGAGATACTGAGCATCTCAAAGGAAGTGAGCAAACAGGCCGGTTAGCCACTTCTTTGGAATGTTACAAGTGATATGTTAGCAATGACACTAGCTAAGACCATCAGCCTCAATACTTGTTAGGACTTGGGTAAAATCAAATTCCTTGAAGAAAAAACAAAAACAAAAAAAGCTCAAAGTCACCTAGAATGCATTAATTGGTCTGATGTATGCTCAGTCTGAATCCCACAGTGAGGGATGCTTTATCACATTAGATGCCAAATACACACAGCATTCAGAAAATAACCCCTTTGTAAAATAGTCAAGAATGACCAAGAAAGAAGTTCATACTCATGCAGAGGCAGGGATAGTACTCAGGCTTACCTCTTAGCCCAACATATTTGTGAACAGGTAGAGAAAAAAAAATAGCATCTTATCACCATAGAAACAGAGGTTGGTATGTGGTAAGGTGCTCTAGTGTTGAATGGACTCACAGCACTAGATGCCAAGCATGACTAGAGATATGTCATTCCCCAGAAAAGAATTTCCAGACCAAACTGCTACCCCGCAGCAAGGATCCTATGTGAGGTCTCTCAGATTAGATTGACATCTTGTTTTCTGGTCTTCACTGGCTCTCCCAAAGCTCCCCACCCCCTGTTCTGTTATCAGCCGTAGGTTGGGGCTGATATTAAAAGGGCTCTGATAAAGCTCCCTAAGTGGCAGCAAGCTGTAAACATTCCCACCGATGCCATTTGATTAGCCCACTGAGAAAATGCCTGAAGGCGGCCCCGGCTTGTCACTGGGAGACAGGCAAGGGTGCCACACAGCTGTTGAAAAGCAAGTTGGTTGGGGCCACCACTGTGGAGTTATATAAAGCACTTGGCTCCAAGACAGAGCCCTCTGCAGCATCACATGTGCAATCCGCCAGGAAGGCTGAGGGTTTATGGTTTGATGGACATATGCAATGGGGACGCATTCGTAGCCCAGATAAGTTAATGACCTATTAGTGGCAGGCAGGGATAGAGATAAAGCCGTTGTGCAAAATCCTGCCCCACATTCCAAAGCCATAAACAATTTGGTTTAACACCCTGGTTACACATCCCATCCAAATAGCTTTCCTGTTAGTATGTTCCAGTTTCTAAATGCCTGTCTATTCCAAGGGGGGGAGAGGATGAGCTAGAAAGAACAAGGATTAACCATTTGCTGTACTCTTAAAGTTTAGGTGATGACTAAAGATTTGAACTCGATTCAGGGTAATAGAAGTATTAAACAAGATTCAGGTTTCTCTCCTAATACAAAATGATGCTCTTCCAAACATATCTTGCAAATAGACTTGGCATATTTGCATGTATGTGATTTAGGAAGTATTTCATAATTGGCTCAGGATATATTGGCAGGGCAGAAGAGATTGTGTTGGGATACTTAACTGAAATTTTTAAAGACTTGCCAACAAGAAGATATCTGGAACATTCAAACCCCTATCCTATCAAAAGGATTTTGACTCCCAGGACAGTTGCCCAGTTTGGTACTGTTTGCAGTGGAGTGTATGTTGTCCTTTTTGGGAAGCAATCTGGCAAAGACTAGTAAGAATTACGTATAATACACACTTCAAACTAGCAATCCCACTCTTGGGAGTCTATTCCATAGTAACAAAAGCCCTGGTTCACAACAACGTACAGGAGCCCCTGACACACGGTTTCACTTTTGAGGATTTGTTACCCACAGTCAGCTGTGTTCCAGAAGCCGATGATCCCCCTTCCGAGGTAGAGTTGGGTCACTAGTAGCCTAACACTATGTCACGGTGCCTGCATCATTCACCTCCCTTCAGCCCATCACGTCGCATTTTATCATCTCACATCGCAAGGGTGAGTACAATATTGACAGATATTCACATAACTTTTGTTACATCTAGTTGTTCTAGTCATTCATCTTTTATTGTACCTAATTTATAAGCTAAACTTTATCACTTTATCATAGGTATTATGAAAAATACCTATGATATTAGGAAAAAATAGTATATACAGGATTTGGTTTTCTATCTGGTTTCAGGCATCCCTGGGAAGTCTTGAGATGAATCCCCCATGGAAAGGAGGGACTCCTGTACAGGCAACAATATTTATTCAGAATCATTTAGGGGCCAAAACCCAAAGAATCAGGAAGAACTTTAGTTCAAAGGATAGATGACTTACAGACTATTAGGAACCCACTGAAGTGACAGAGCCATAGTCTGTTGACTTGGGCAGCTTTTCTAATTCAGGGTTTGTGAAAAACCTAATCACACATCCTCTATGAGAAACCCACTTAAAGTGTTAAGACAGGAGATGAATCAATGCGATGGAGAAAGATATATCGTGAGGACACTGGTTAGAAGAAAATTGGAGCTGCTGTATTTCAAGAAAAATTGGGAGCAAGATATTAGGTGAAAAGGAACACTACATACTGATAGGGCCAACTCTTAGAAGAAAATACATGTTATCTGCACACACACGACGGGTATGAGGCAAAAGCTGGTAGTGACTGTCCATTTCTCCCAGCAGTTACAGTCAGAGACTTCAATACCCCTCTACCCAGGACTCACTGATCAGCAGGCAGGAAAGTCAATAAGACAGTAATGAGATAGTTGAGCTAAGCAGCGCCAGTCAGCTAAAGCTAATGACCCTTTATGACTACTTCATTCAGCATAGCACACATTCCTCCAAGATCACATGGAACATTCAAGATAGACCACATCCTAGGCCATGGAATAGCCAGACCCAGAGAAGGTGACAGAGCCCCTCTTGAACATCCATGTGATTAATTGTATGTGTCAATATGGAAAAAATTTGTGCCTATCTTCTCCTACTATATGTCTTCAAAGGAATTGGCCTATGATTGCACGTCCATGGAGAGCATGTGTTAAATGTCCAGCCTTGGGGTTCACCAAATGTAAAGGCTTACATCAGGGACCTGAGGGATGAGGACAAAGTCAAGCCACTGTCTCAAGTCTGAGGAATGAGGGCAGGCACATCTTCCTGGTGACAAGACTGGAGTCTTACTGGATCGCTACCACACTTTTTCATCAGATACAAGAAAGGTGAAGATAAGTATCTTGTAAAAGCATAAATGTATGGTCTGGAAAAAGCTACTAGACATTACTGTCTTCCCACAGCCCCTGGGAACTTAAACCACCCAGATCCCAACCCTCCCTGATCAGGAAGCTGTGTTTTTGAGCCATGTAACTTTGCTGTTCAGGGCCCATCTGACTGGGCCAAAGTGGCTACCAGACACTGGAGCAGCTCACCTATTGGCTGGCTGATTGAGGACCTAGCATAGAGGGGCTTGGCCACACTGGAGATTTGAAATTGAGATGTAACAAGCTGGTCAGCAGGAAGGACACTGAAAGGTTGTTTTGATAGAGAATTAAAGTCAGAAGAGACTTCACTGAAGCCGGGAAGGCCCCAAGAAGCAAGGCCTTCGAGCTGCTTCATTTTGTAGTTCAGTTCCCACCTGTGCCTTTAATACATGACTCTGTCTACCTGTGAGTCCCTGGGGATGAAAAATTCATATGCAGTATCTGCCTGTGCTCAAGACACTTGAGTGCTTGGGACATGAATGCCCACAGAACCCTGGGCCGCTTGCAGGAAATCACATGGTCTTAGTTCTTTCAGGCTGTAACTCCCTGTGCATAAGGAGCAACCTGTGAGCACAACCCATCAGTGCCCACTACAGTGCCCCACATGTAAGGGCACAAGTAGAAGCCAGTCAAGTATCTGCCTTTATAGGGTACGGGTGGGTCTTTAACCCACTTAAATCTAGAGACTGCCCATGTCAAAACTGCAGAATGCCAAGGAATTGATGCCATCAGAAAATGACGCGTGTCAACTGAAAACACGACCATCGCATTTAAGAAAGTTGGTCTTGCTGAGGACCATGGCCTGAGAACACCCCAGCAGCATGTTCTGAAAGGGATTTGGAGCAGTTTGGGGAACATCTTAAGTATTTTTTTTTTAAACAGGGGGTTGGGTGTAGAGAAGAGGCTATATCAATGCATCAGGCGGTGTCCTGAAACAACAGACGATGCATATTCTGACGCTATCTCAGAGGAAGCAACCATTAAGATTGCCAATTATTCTCCTAAAGGATTCTATTAGACACAAGAACCCAGGTCAGTTGATCTTCTTTGCTCATTCCAGGCTGGTTTTTCTCCAGCTATGGGTGGGAGTGAGGGGCTTTGGGTCCTGTGCCACAGGCACTCATCGTCAGCGTATCAATCACAGCATGGCAGGAGCTGAGCTGGCTGACTTGGGCCTCTGCAACTTGCATCCCCTTTGCCTGTGGGATCACCACGAGAAGCCACAAGATTTCATTTCATTTCATAGGCAGCAAACGAGTTTGGGCTAACTGACCTTGGAGATTGCCTCTCAAAGCCCGGACCCAAGGGAAGAATCATTCTCTTTATTAATTGCCCCACTATGAGTCCGTCCTGTAGGCCAGACATACTCATGCACATAATTACACTTAAGCTGTATAACTCTCCCCATTTCACAGGTGGGAAGGGACACTGCCTGATATTCTGGCCAGTGCTAGGAGTCATGGAATGTCAAAAGGTACCCACCTGTGGCACATCCATCCAGAAGAGTTATCCACAGGTTTTCCACTAAGTTACCAACACTTAAGACTGGAGTGCAACCAAATCCAGATTTCTAGCTTCTTTTGAAAAGTGGGATGGGGCTAGCAACATGAGGCCTGCATCCCTACCTGGCCTCAGAGTTAGACTAGAGCTGGGTTCCCTGAATAAGACAGGTTTACTCCTGGCCCAGCCCCGCCTCACCCACTTCATGTCTCTCACCTGTCTGGCCCCTGTGAGGGTGCTGGGCTTGAGGTGCCTGACATGTGTCTGCGATCTTCAGGCCCCAGGAAGTTATGGGCTATCAAGGGAATGGGATGGGAAAGACAACGTAGACCCATCTTTAAAGTGATACTTTGATGGGTGAAAGGCTGGAAGAATGCCCTTTTTATGAGCAGAAAAATCTGATTTTATAATGTCACTTGAGATTTGACACTTCAAAGACAACCAGATGGTTCAATCCTTTTCTGCCCCAATAACTTGCAGTCTTATCAGGATTTGAGGTAGTAGAATTCAATACCTACCTGTAACATTAAGACATTTGAAGTCAGTATGTTTAAAAATCTTTATATACTAGGTTATTCAACTCTTACACACACTTCAAAGGTGGTTTTTGTAACTAGAGCCTCTCAGAAGTAAAGATGTACTCTGGAAATCTAAACAGCTAGATGTATTTCATGAGATGATGTGGTAGCTAGAAATTATATCCCAAGCCACAGACATTTTCACGGTGACCTCCAGTACTCGCAAGAGAGGCAATACCCCAGGAATAGTTAGGAGGTCAGGTTGGTTTCCTTATAACCCTCAGTTCATTGGTACTTCAGGTGAGGGTTCCCCAGATTAGCACTTTCAAAACTGAGGAGACCTGGCATGACTTTAAAACTTAAGAGATCCCGCCTTGGAGGGAGAACTGGGAGAAACATGCCTTATGTTCACCTTGGGCGTAAAGTCTAATACTTGCTGTGTGCCAGGCACTGGTCCATGGAGATTTGGTGTCTCCCCAAGTCTGATTTCTTGCAGAATTCGCTTCATTCCCATGAAATAATCACTTAAACTTAAAAAAAACACACAACTGAAGCCCACGTACCCCACAAGTTAAAGCCCAATGCCACTGAGCCTGGCCAGCCCTATTCGGCTTGAAGGCGGATGTTCTGCCACATGAGGCCTCCAGCCCTTCATGAAGGTCACCCTACCCATCTCCAGCTCAGGAGTCCTTCGAGTCCCAGGGTGATGGAGAACTCAGGATCTCAGTCAAGGGGCGTGCGGGCTTGGTTGCTGGCCTCTGTTTCCCCACAGGAAGAAAGGAGATGTGCGAACGGATTCCATTCAGAGCACCAAGGCCCTTGAAGGAAGAGACTGTCCTTGCTGAGGGACGGGTAGAAAGGAACCTTGGAAACAAGCGCCCCACAACAGCACATTGGGCGAGCACCCGAGGCACGGGGCGGGTCTTCCGGATATGGGAGACCCAGTCTGCCTCTTCAGAACGGCTTACTGTTTCTCATTTAGACTGAGAAACTGTGCGTGTGTACCACCTAGGCGCTCCAGGGAGACGTACATCGAGGCCTCGATGCGTCCCCTTTCTTTCTGCTTCTCCAAGAGCAACAACTATGGATCGTAAGCTCCAGGGCTTCCCCCCAAAGCCAATGCAAACCGTGGATCAAGGTGAGCTTTCAGGAGCCACCTGCTTTAGCCCATTAAGCAGTACAGTGGGGTTTTGTCAGCAAAATAAATTTGCAGCAAGGTGACTTGGGGGATTTGCCAAATCCTTTTATCCACGTTGCTCCTGTGCCATCTTTTCCCTCCATCCTGGGGCTGGGACTCTGAGGTGAACTTCCTTTGCAGTTTTGGGAACTGTTCCATTTCCTCTCCAGCTGGTCTCAGAAGTGGGGGAGAGCCAGGGAGCGGGCAGGGAGAGCCGCCAAAGAGACTCAGGTTAGCCTGCAGTCCAAGATGGGGCTGACAGGTCAGGGAAGGCCCTGATTTATTCTCCTATCCATTGTGCCGACCATCTGTCCTCATTAACTTGCTTGAGTTTATGGTTTTTTAATCTTTTCCACATACACGCACTATATGAACATTCCCCGTTGTTTTTTTTTATAGTCCGTGTACTTTCATGTTCTGATTGTTTGCCTCTGAGTTATGGCCCAGGATGCATACTACAGTACTTGCTCTAGTACTTCCACTGATGAGCGAATGTGAGTTATTCCCCCCCAACCACCGAGTGGCGTCAGGAGCTAAATCAAACGCTAACCCACAAGCATGGCTGGGGCCATATGGAATCTTTGCCCCCAAGATATGTGCGCCTGCGTCTAAAAAGCCAGTTCAGAAAACCCAGAGGCAACCATGCTTATTTGACTGGGAATCCCAAAGGACAGCCTCTTTCACCCCGAAATTAAAAATAACCTCTGAAGTATCCAACCGGCACATTTTCTCCTCCCACTGTGAATGGCAGCTCCCCAGAGCTGGAGGTGCCCACTCTCCCTAAATCCCATGACTCTCGCCACCCTCACTTAAACTGAATACGTCCCCATTCACTCAGTGCATTTCTAGTAAGCCTCCTTAAGCAAGGGAACGCCGGTATTCAGCCTAGGATCTAGGACAAGTTTCTAGGCCAGTCTTAAAGAATTCCCACTGTCCCACTAAGTTGGCTTCTCCAATACCATGATTCTCCCACATAGGATGTTATCCGGTTCTACCATCTGCATTTGTCTTAAAGGGAATCATGCTCTTGTTTTGAAACAGATGAACAGTTTAGGAAGTCGCTGGAAGTCAAACACAAGGTGGCCCTTCTTTATGCTGAAGTACTGTTCTCATCAGCCTCAGGGTTAAAGAGGATTTGAGAGAAGGCCACTGGTCACCAGAGACCCAAAGGGGATATGGGGGGGTTCACATTCCCACTCCACCCCAGGGGCTTAGCTTTCTCATTTCATAAGTGAGGTGAGCATTTCCCGAGTTAGCCCACAGGACCATGGTGTCACTTATCCCAGAGGAAGTCTGTGGTTACAAAGCCTGAGAAACATTGACGCACATGACTTTCCTTTGCAGGACTTTGGAGGTAGACATCCAAGTTGAACATGCCGACTCAAACAATGTGACATGCAGCATTCACTCAGACTCATTTCATGTCTGAACTTTTTCATGCTTGAAAGACTCAGGTCTAGGACTCCACACATTCGTCAGAAAGATTGCAACTGAAGTTTCACAAATCAAGAAGTAGAGGACACAGTCAAGGAGCTCCTCCAAGATGTTGGGGGCTTGAAGTTCAGGTCAGGCACCAAGCACAAGATTCGTTTGTGTTCTTTATATCTTTTTTCCTGCTTTATTTTTCCTTTATAGGCTGTATTGCTACCTGATTTTATGGCCATCCATCTAGAACATTCCATGCAGGCAGGGACTCTTTCTTTTTCCCCCACCGAATATTCAGCTCCTACTCCGGCCGTCTCCAGAATATAGCAGGGGTTTAGTTATTTGTTGAGTGGATTACTCCACAATGTTACACCTGAGCTTGAATTCAAGGAGACTTAGGACTATATTGTCGTATTCTTCTCTATAACAGGGCTCTGTCAGAAATAGCATCTCAAAGGTTGAAGAATTAGGCTTCAGTAGATCTGTCGATGCCAATTTTGGTAATTTTCCACCTCAGGCTATGTAATCCCAGACTGAGATGCAAACTTGTGAGAGCAGCAGCTGAAGCATCTTGAGCAGATGCTTTAGAAGCAAAGATACGAGCACATGGTCCCCAAAGGACCAGGCTTAGTCATGCCCTGAAGGGCTCATTCACAAGCGTCATGAAGTTATCCAGTCACCATCCCCCAAATGGGAGCTTATAGCTCCATTCTGCACAGAGGCCTTTGGAGCATCAGGAGAGCAGTGCCTCCAAGAGGCTGAAGGATGACCCATATGTGCATACAACATTACAGGAAGATTGAGGCCCCAGTGGAAGAAATTAAGACTGTTGACCTTTAAGGGGAGAAAGATCGTCTACTGTCTACCTGGCAGCTAGCTAACCATTGCCACCCATGCTGCCTGATCTCCAGAGGCCTGGAGACATTCTTTTTGTTTGGAAAGCAAGTCCAAAGAGGATAAGGTATTCCAGCTGAGACACAGCCATTGGTAACAAAACCCAGACTGGAACTTGCCTCTGAGGGTCAGGCCAGGTCTCCTCCCAAAGGCGCAATTGCTCTGAAGGACTAGTAGGACCTTGACCTACAATGTACAGCTTAGACTTTCCCCTAAACTTTGATCTGGGAACCTGTGTCAGCCTTGCCTTTGTTGTAAGCTTTCCGCTTTCCAGCTTTGTATCCACGTTGGTAAGGACAGGCGCTTGCCCAGCCTGCCCCCTTTTTGCTCCCTGTGGAGATTCAGAGGGAGGCTGAGATGAACCCCAGGCTGACCCAGCAGCGGCTGCCCGGGATGACCTTTGTAAGCCACACTCTTGCCTCCTTGGGCAACACCAAGTGCTAAGCAACGATTCTGCCCATGTCTGCCCTGGACGGCCGGGTTGAGGATTCCATATCCACAGAGAAGTTGGTGGTGGGCTGGGCGCTGGATCAGCAGCAGCCCAGGAGTGGCAGCAAGCTCAGCGAGCATCCCTTGGCAGCTTATAGCTCCATTCTGCACAGAGGGAAGATGAAGGACCGAAATTAGGGTTGATTTCCCTACCACCACCCAGCCCGCAAGCCAACCCCCTACAACAGAAGCGTAAAGGAATGGGTAGCACCTAACCGCAGACCTTAAGGGCAGCATCAACCCGGGAATGAGTCCCCAGGTAAGGAAGAAGGAAAGGAGGTATTGGCACTTAGCTTTCCTGACACTTGACTATTCCTGTGAATGCAAGGCCAGCACAGAAACTATTCCCTCTGACCCAAAGGGGGCAGCACTCACCCAACACAGGGATTTCGCAGGAGAAAATACTAAAGCCAGATCAAGAGGAAACCCCTTTGCTCATTCCCGTCTCAGCAGCATTGGAATTATTTTCATGGCCCCGTCCTGGTTCTGCCAGCCGACAGATGTCAGGAAAGGTTGGGCCTGTGACTGCCTGTAGTATAAGCTGTGGACCACAGTGGCAGTAACAGCGATGCCAGCTTCTGAAGTAGAACCTTTACAAATGCTTTGGACATCTTATGAAACTGAAGTTTTCTTTTTAAAAAATCTCAGAAGGCAGCCTTGCTGGCAAGTCAGGATGTACGTCTGTTAATTTTCTGCCTTGGCACTGAAGACCACATCTATAGAAAGGATGGTTAGTCCAGCAGAGCATCTGTAGTTCCCGAATGTGAGGCTAAATCTCAGAAGTTCTAACATCTCCTGTGTTCCAGTTTCGTCATAGGTGCTGAGTACAGAAAGGGAGCCCCGATTGCTGTCCTCAGGGGAGTCTAGCAGAGGATAAGCCAAGGGTACGGTGGACAGCATCTTAGGATGGCCCCCCAAAACCTCTACCTCATACACATGCCCCATATAGCCCCTTGGGTGTGAAACAGGTGCATGAGATGTGTCACTCCTGTGATTCTTCCACTGTGGCAAGAGGGAGATTATCCTGGGTGGGCCTGATCTAATCAAACAAGCCAGTTAAATTTGGGTTTGAAAGTCAGATATAGGAAGTCAGGAATTAGAAGCACAAATATCAACATGCTGTTGCCAGCTTGAAGATGGAGAGGGCCGTGTGACAAGGGATGCAGGAGGCCTGTAGCAGCTGAGGGGCCCTCTGCCGACAGCTGGCAAGGAACAGCCTCCACCTTACAATGTAAGGAACTGAATTATACCAACAAGAATGAACTCGGGAAGCTGACCTGCCCTCAGTCTCCAGATGAGGCTACAAATGCTCAGATGACAGCTTGATTTCAGCCTTGGGATAGCCAAGCAGAGAACCCAGCCACACGGTGCCTGGCCAGTACCTACAGAACCGTGAGCTATTTTAAAGGTGGATTTGTTATCCTGTTATCCATCTGTTGAGACCTAAGTCACTCACGTAGAGGACTTGAGACGTTAGTTGAGCCATGCCCACCCCACCAATGCCAGCTCCTCCCATTAAACAAACCTGAACCACTCTGTCTAGCTTTAAAACTGGGCCCCTGGTGAGGGGCCATCTCATAGGGTAACCTGGGAAGAAAACCTAGTATTTGAGGATCTATACTTGAACACCTAACTGTAGGCCAGGAGCTTTAAGCTAGTTCACTTTTAGGAAAAGGCATGTGCTTCCTGAAGACGGGGAAAGATTCAGAGGAAGGAATTTGTCTGGCATGTTAAGCCTTGCCTCACATCTCGTCCTTGGTGATCCTTAGACTTGGAAAGAAGGCTGTCTTGCGAGGTGGGACAAGACAAGTGCACCTCACAGGCCCAACCCGAGGGTAGAAGACACCTTTAAGAAATGAACCGTACCATCTACAAGGAACAAGTCTTTGGGCAAACCAAGGCCTTCTGATCTGATATTCTAGGGCTATCTTGAGCCTAAAACTAAGACCAGCTGAGCCTGCTAAAGACTGCTAGAGGTTGACTCCGAAGCCCATCTAGTGGATGCACATGAGCTTAGGAGTCCGCTGTCCCAGGGTCGTTCCTCTCATTCCAGAGAAGCCACTGCCTACTCTTGCCTTACCTGGAGGCTTCACCACCTCCGAGCTTCTCTCCATTCTGGACACATTCCAGAATCTGTCGCTTGACTTCCTTACTTCCAGTGTTCCTTCTGTGCTAATTGTTGGGAAGACAAGTAAACCAAAGGGGCCACCCTTCAGTATTCAGGCTACTGTGTCAGTCTATCCCAGGTGGTTCAGAAAGAGGAGTTGCCCTCATCCTACGTTGGACACAGTGCCCTAGCACTTTTGCAAGACCTTGTGGCATCTGACCCCTGCTCTCCTTTCCAGCTCATGTTGTCTTCCCTTGCCTCCTACTCTGTCCATGTCCAGGTCTGTGCAAGGGGACCTTCCCTTTGAAGGCTTCCAAACTCACCTGACTTTCTGGGACTGAGACAGTGCAGTGTGGGAGTCCATGGAGGCCCAGCCCCTAGATACCTTCTCAGAAGCTGGCACACAGCATGTGCTCAATGAGTTCTAGAAAGATATGAAAGCAGGTGCTGCTTTCCAGAAGTCTACAACGAGATGCTAGAGCCGGGCCCGGGTGAAGGGCCGGAAGTTGAGGCTCACAAGAGATTGGAGTTGGACTCTCCAGGCCCTGCAGGTCCGTTGCTTTTGCTGAGACCCAGGTGCACAGGCTCTTGTCTTGTTACCAGAGAATCACTTCAATTCCTAGACCACACTTCACATTGTACTGACAGGTTCCCCATCCTTCCCCCTGGTTCTCAATCAATGCCACGCCGGGCCTCAGCGTCAGGGCATGCATTATTTATTTCTAATGGGAGTCGAGTTACTCAAGGCATCAATGAATCAATTGATGCAGATGTTTCATGAGGGCCCTCCTCAGTCCAAAGGCAGAGAGCAGATTAAACAAAGAGGGAGGGAGAAGGCAGGTCCTGAAGATTCTGAACAAGTATTTCTGCAGACAGGCCTCAGTTTCCCTCATCTGTACAAAGGGACAGTCAAATTAAGTGATCCAAGGACCCTTCCAGAACACATCTTTTCAACTATCAAGACAAGTTTGACTTGAAGAGGAAGTTTCCAGGGCCTGTTCCCAGGAACAGCTAGAAATGTCCAAACCAGTTGAAACTACTTAGTTTAACTAGCTCAGGCGCCTTCAGGAGTCTTGGAAAAGCCATTATTTTTACGACATAAAAGACGTAAATGATGAGTCACATACCCAAAGGCAACTGAGTCTGGATCATGCTTTCCGTAATCAGTATGGCTTCTTTGGTGTTTTTGCCTAGGCTAAGTAAGAGTTGATAATTTTCAGTGTTATTAAAAGCAATCCTTGCCCATAAAAGATGGTTTGGAAAGGAGAGAATCATAGGGGAAACATATTACCAAGGCCTTCCAAGTCTTTCCAGGCTTATCTCTGCTCAGGGCTCTTAGAGTCACTTGATGGGTCTAATTTTGCTTCCAAGAGGTGAACTGTAGTCTTAATTATATGCCTAAGAGGCATTTGGGTTTTCAGTTTTGCCATTACAAATTTTTGTTCAAAAGACTCTTCAGTACTAAGAAAAAGGCACTTTTTTTTTCTTCCAACTCTTCCCTGGTTATGTTCTTGCTCATTCCCATGGACCATTTGTGCTGTTGAAACCTCATGCTCCTTTGGGACCCTATGTGCCCAGTTTCTCCTGCCTCCTACAGGAGGAACTCCCACCACAAGGTACCCAGTTTGTATCAGAACTTCTTAGATGAGTAGTCAGGGGCTCAGCCCCAGTAACGTCTCGGGTGTCCCGTAGCTCGCTCTCAATCCCTCATTCTCCACCCTGGGCTTCCCATCTCTGTTAACGCTGCCCACGTCTACTTAGCCCAACTGAGGGCTGTAGCCTTAGACTGCTTGCTCTCCCTTGTACCACCACCCAGTTCATTAGCAAATCCTGTTACCACGTTAGCCCATCCCATTTTCATCTTCCCTTCCTCATCACTTTGACCCAAGTCCCATCTCCCACCCAGACAACTGAAATAGCTTCCTAGCTGATACTTTCCTTCTTGCTGCTTGGAGCCAATTTCAGGCAGCTGCTGTGACTGACAAAGCACACACAATTCAAGCTCTGACTGCTGATGCCTTTGCATCATCCTTGGCATAGAGCTAGAACTCCACTCCATCATTAACAAGGGCTTACAGAATCAGGCTCCTGCCCATCTGTGCTCATCTTCTAAGTACTGCCACCACTACCCCCACACTCACTGTGCCCAGTCACATTGGGACAAAAGCACAAACTCATTCCTACCTCAGGGTCTCTGCCCTGGCTGCTCCTACATTGTGCAAACATCTCCAGCTATCCAGACTATTGATTCAACCATCTGCTCAAGTGCTATTTCTAGAAGCCTTCCCTTACTACCGAATCTAAGGCTGCCCGCGAACCTCATGCTGGGTTCAAGCGCAGGGGCACCGGTTACTCTAGGTGGTAGGGCAGTACCGCACTGGCACACTGGCATTCTCCAAGCTTGTCTTCAGTGCTTATCCTGAACCATCACAAAGCCCCAGGCATGTGACAACCTTGCAGCAAGGAGAGATCCTTTGGGGAATCTTTCAAGATAGGAAATGATAACCTGGGCAGGGAATGTGTTTCAGAACTCTTCCTGTTATGTGCATTTTATACATTTGGTTTTGATTACTGAAATTAGTTACATGAAGTCGAGATCTGTTTCCAAAAAGGAGTTCTGGTCCTTATGTCTCATAAGTTAGATGCAAGTGGCAGGGGCCAGAGGAGATCTCAGTGATAGACCAGAAAAAATAGGGTATTCCCTGCTCTGTGGTTTAGCCTCTGGCACATAACAGGTGCTTAGTATTTATTCGGACTTCCTATCCCCTTTAGCTCCTAAATGCCAATTTTTTTTGTTTGTTTCAATCTCTGATGAGATAGGTTTAGAAGCCAAGCACTTCTAAAATCAAGTCAGAGCAAGAACCCCTGGGTTTACAAGTCAGCCCCTGTTACTGGTCCACTGTCTTTCCAGCACAGTCTGCCTGGTAGGGACTTGGCATGTGCCATGATGTGCCACGTTTTCATTTCTGGACATGCCAGCTTCCGACAAGTATCCCTCACCCATGTCTTCAGATTCTCCCCAGCACCCCCAATTGCCACAAAGATGCGATGGGCAAAGCCTTCAGAGCTGTGACAGCATCACAAAGCCACAACGCCTCTCAGCCACTAGCTCCTGTTCATACAGTGCCAAGGAGGGCAGCCAAAGACACTAACGGCCGGGAGCCCAACGCCTTGTAACTAGTATCAAGGTCAGTCATGGGAAGTGGCTGAAAGATGGACTGAAGTCATCAGAGGCTATTGGAGGGGAAAAGAACATTCGGATGGGGAGAGAAAGGCATAACTGAGTAGGTGAGAATCTACAGCAGAGGCAGCCAAATCCCCACATTGGGGCAAAATGAGGGGCTCAAGCCGTTGCTTGTTCTATGTACAAAAATGGTTGAATCATGAATTCAAAAGCCGAAATGTTGGTAGTCAGTTACCATCTGCCTAGAGACTGACCTGTGGGATTTTGAAGGATGCCAGGGAGACTGTTCAGCTCAGCTTGGTGGGAGTCAGACTCAGGCCTATGTTCAGACTTTGCCAGCTGCAGATCCTGGGGCACATGCAAAGTGGTTTGAGCCCCAGATTTTCTCATTTATCAAAGGTGGTGATAGTACCCAGTTGATTGGGTTTTCATAAGGATCCATTGAGAATGTAATCCCAGTGGGGTATATTTAAGTTTGTGGAGCCTGAGCTAAATTTTAAAGTCTCTAAAAAGACACCACAGTATGGAGTACAGAGCCCAGCTTAAGCTTCAGCTTCACAGGTCTGCTGACTCAGAGACAGGTCACTACTTAGTTCATGCTAAACACTCATCACACGGGAGCTGTTCCCAGCAATTTAGTGAAGAAAAATACCAGAGTCATGAGATGACTTGCAGTGACCACTGATAAGCACAAGCATTGGGGCAGACACCCAGTGGGACCCTATGAATTGGGCACCTCCATTGGACATCCGTGTGGGTCACAGATCAGGTCACCTGTGTCCTCACATCTCTGCTTTATGCCCAGCCTGACCCCAACACCTGAGTCAGTCATTGTTTCGAAGGTTAGAGTCCCTTTAAGGAAGATTGGATCAAAGGGCCACACATGGTCTAGAGTTCAGTCCAAGTAGTGATGTGTTTCTAGGGCCACACATTTCTGGAGACCATCCAATTTCCTATGCATTTGTTCCCCGTCCTAGAAGAAGTTTCCCCTGTTATTGTTACCCAGCCACCCACCATAGCTTCACTCTCATGTACACATTTTAGCTCCAACTCTAAGTGCTCTCAAACTCTAACCCACAGTTTAGTGGGGAGAGGGTGGGAAGACACCAGGTAGCCCAGTTACTCTCCACACCAAGCCATGCCATCTTAGCACAGCCTTAGCCATCCTGGGTCGTGTGTTTGGTCATGACCAGAGTCACAGTACATGCATAGGTGCACCCCCAGTCTTTAAGTGAGGGGCAGGAATGGTTGTACAGATAAAACTACCACCAGGACCAACATACGCTAGGGCTTGGCTCAGTGAAAGCTGGAGCACTAAGGCGAGTATCATTTGAGAGATCATACAGAGATTGAGCATTGACTCTGAGGGCCAAGTAAAAGGACAAAGAGGTAGATCTTCTTTGTAGCACTTTCTCCTTGTGGGAAGGATCAAGGTGACTAGGCACCAAGATCCGTGACCTTGCTCCCACCCACCCCCAACCATGCACTGAAGGGTCTGTGACCGTGGGTCTTGGGCCTGGAGCTTGACACGCTGAGGGCTGTCATTCAGAAACAGCCTTGTACCAGCCAAGTTCCAGCCATTGTACAGTTTATGCAACTAGCAGGGCCGTCTGTTCCTAAGGAACTCACAGCCCAGTGGGGGAGAAAAGCCGGTAGGGACAGAAGCCCAGTCTGCATATGCAGCAGACACACGTGATTCTGGTGCTTACCCTGAGCCCTTCCCAGTTTCAGCTCTGCCCAAGATGGACACTTCCAGGCAGGGGCAACATCTTGCCTCAAGTGTAGTCTTGCTTCCTGCCTAAAGGTGCATCACATAAGCGCATGGTGTTTTACAAGTACAGCTGAGTACAAATCCAGATTCAACCCTCACCCAATGGAAAATGAGAACCAATGAATAGATGACTCCACCTACATGGATAATTCTAGGCATTCATATACTTCTCAAGTGGCCCCCGTTGCTCATAGAAGCCACCTTGATACACCCTTGTTTTTCTTGTTCTAGCTATTTTGATGCCTCCCCACAAGCTACCTACTTGTTTCCAAGGCCTTGCCTCAGACTACTTTCAAGGGAACCCGAATTAAAGACACAGGCAGTACTTGCAATGTAAAGACAAACCCCATTAGGAGCCAGTGGCAGTCAGGGGAAAGTGGGATTTTACGTTGTAGAAAAACACCTCTCACGCTTGGGAGGTTGCAGGTGGCCTCCTGGATGAGCAGGCTTACTAGCCAGGAAGAACATCTCACGGTGAATGAGAATCACATTCAAGATGAACAGGCTGCATTCTCCCACAGGAGGAAATCAAGCTCATTGAGCTGCCAGGGCCCTGGGATTGGAGAAAGAAGTCAGATTAGGACAGTCACATGCCTGTCATGTCAGACAGTTCTGGGGATTCATAGCAGAGACCCAGAACTCAGCCCCCAGGAATTCACATTCCACCAGTGATCCCGGACCTGTGTGCCAAGCTATCTCTTCCGATGATCCAACAGCTTTCAGTCAGCCTGCTTTCACAAACACGGACACGCCCCCAGGCTGGGGCCTCCTGCCTTTGTGCTGCAACTTTGTCTTTTATAAAGTGAGGGCTGGAGCTTCCTGCAGAAGACTTGCTCATTTTTGAGAATGAAGTCGGGAGCCTGAGCAGAAACCCACACCCACCCAGCCTGTGTGCCTCCCAGCCACTCAGTCTCAGCACAGCCCTGCAGGAGGAGACGCGCCTTCTCCTTTCTCTTCAATCCGAACCTGGCCAGGCCTCCCAGGGCCAGCTCAGCCCCACTGGCCCTTCAAAGCTTGAGCTAAGGGCTCTGTCCACACTGATTACCCCTTTCCCCACATCTCACATTCCGGTGCTGCAGCATAAGCAGCTCTAAGCCCTATTCACCGGGCGCAGTTGGGAGAAGTTGTGTGACCATCGCTGGGAGGTAGGTTGTGGTAGGTGAGTAGGTCGCTCACTAGGAATGCACCAGAGCAGGTAGAAACAATGAGCTGCTTGAACACACAACAATGTGGAGGAGTCCTGCAAACTCAGAAGTGTGGGCAAGATTTGGGTGGAGCCCAAGCGGAGGCTGCAGCCACCATATTCACGTATTTGCAACATATGCACAAGTTGCTACTGCATGTTTTTGCAAGGACCCAATTCAAGGAATTGCACTCTTAGGGAGGGTTTGGCTGTGGGGGATCGGTGGAGAAAGGGAGTAAGACAGGGGAGTGTAGACAGAAGCCTGATGATGCTTGAGTAGGACTGAGAGAAGCTGGCTTTAGGTAGAGTTAATTATTAATTATCCCACTTGTGAAGGTCTCGCTGTAGCCAAGTGTAACGCTTCAACACAGCCAGTACCTTGAGAGCATGGGGTAAGGCTCACACACTTGAAGTTAATCAAGCAGGGGAATCCACAGGGCCAGCGGCACTATTCCAGGTGCCTAGACTTATTTACAGCGTGAGAACTTATGATAAAGCTGCGCACGAGTCACCCTGGGGAATAGGAACCCTGCTCCCTTTCAGGGACTGCTGGCAAAGAAAAGGACTCGGTTGGGAAGAAAGGAGGCTCCCGCTTGGTGCAGGCTGATCCCCTCATGGTCTACAAGGGGTCTCGAGAACGTTCAGCTGTATGACGTCTGAGCCAGCAGACACCCTTCCCCATACAGAAGAGACTAAAGTTCAGTAGAGGCAGAGGAAAAAAACAGGATGCTTCGGACCCTAGGCTGAGCTGGCTGACTGTTACCACCTGTGCACGCCTGGAAGGCAAGTAACCACCCTCCAACTTGAGGCTCAGCCCTTCAGAAAGGTTTCCTCAAGTTAGCCCTTTGTGTTGGCTTTAACCCCATCTTGCTCTAGCACAGAGATTTGATCGTTTGAATGTACTCTCTTGTTTGGCAGAACCCCAAGAAGACATACTTTGTCCCCAGTTTGGCAATGAAGAAACAGAAGCAGAGAGTTAAGGAGCTTGCCGCGGCCCTCAGGAGACAGCAAGGCTCAGATTCCCACTGGGGCAGCCTAGCTCCAGAACCCTGCACTTAATCCCCACTCCCACCCCTAGCATTGCATAGACGGATAACTTAATGGCATTTCAGCCGTGCTCCAGGCCCAGCCTCTGATGCTTTTCAGTTAACTTGCCTCAGTTGGAGAAGTAACTTGGAAATGAGACATGCCTATGATGCTGGGGATTTGTAGGGGTTTCAGCAACCACTAGAGCCGCCTCCCCCATCAAGGAAAACCCCAGGTAGCTCTTCACCCATACCAGGGTCAGTGTTCTCGCACCTTCCCGGTTTCAGTGTCCCTGGGAGGTTAGGTGGCAGCCAGCAGAGAGCCCTGGACAGCTGACACTAGGGAAACCCAGCCCCCTGGAGTCATTGGTAGAAGGGGGAATGAACTGACAGCCCAGCTAACAGACCCCATTCTTGTCACCATTTCCCTGTTGGGGTTAACATATCCCACGGGCCTATCAGAGCTTGGGGTCCCGCCTGTAAGTAGAGCTTCACAGGAGAGCTCTGAGAGGCAGAGAAGTTTTTTGAAAGGTTAAGAACAAGAACAAGCTTTTGCGGAGCGGGCTCCCAGACAGACGGCTCAAGCCCCTCTTCAACCTCCTGCAGCAGGCCCAGGATGAGAAGCAAGGCTCCCAGGCAGGCCCTGTAGCTCTGGGCCCTGGACTCTGACCATGCTTCTCGCCTGGAGCTCTAAGCTACCTACCTCACTGCCACGCTTACTTCCTCCCCCAAGTCAGAAAACGCTAAGAACACTTCTGGATTTACCGGAGATCTAGAACATCTTGAGAGATAGACAGCAAGCCTGACCAGCCCCTCACAAAACAAGGCATCCTTCTGACCCCCTTCCCCCAAAAGGACAGCAGGCTTGAGAGAAAAGACAGCACACAGGCTGGGGAGGTCCTTTTGAGTCTTCTGTGGCGTGGTCCTCGCTGCCTATTGCCTGCCTGCTTTCCACCCAGACACCTTTCACCTGGGCCCAGGGAGCAGCTCCTGGACGTGTTTAACTCCAGGTGCTGTTTATACAGAGCGACCATAAGCTCCCAATGTAGGCTTGCTATCTTGGTGTAAATTTTTTTTCTTAAAATAAAATATACAATCTTATGTTGGTTTCAAATGTACATTACAGTGGTTCAACAGTGTCTGTGATCAACTTATATTAGTGATTGAGAATTACTGTGCCCTTCTATTCCCCCTCTTCTCCACCAACCTCCATCAGCCCCCCACCCCCACCCCCACCCCACCATCCCTGCTGCACCCCAAGGTCCTTGGTATCCACTAGTCCCTTCTAGGTGTCTATGAGTCTACTGATGTTTTGTTCCTTCTGTTTTGCTTTGTTTTTATATTCCACAAATAAGTGAAATCATATGGTATTTGTCTTTCTCCACCTGGCTTATTTCACTGAGTATAATACCTTCTAGATTATATTATTAATGGTGCCATCTTCCACTGTCAGATGTGTCCCTGTTTTGACAATAAGGGAGCCTATTTATAAAGGAAGCTGTGTGCCCTACAACTAACCTGAGCGTTGCAGAAAGTGTCTCTCACCAGGAGGTGAGCAAGAAGGCCAAAACCATGTACAGGTGGAGAAGGAGGTCGATGGGAACAGGGGTGGGATCGCTCCAGCTTCTGTGAATAAGCTACGGCTGTGGGTTTGGCTTCCTGAAGTCTGGCCAGAGTCTGCCTAACATAACCAACCTCCATCTCACCCTCTGGCCCCTTCCCTGTGACCCCCTCATTCTCTGTGTCACTCTCCAGCAGCCTGGGTTGGAGTCAGCCTCTTTAACTTAGGGTGCTCTCAATGGCCGGATGTGGGGTTTTCCTCTATGGCTTTATTTAAATCCTTCTTAAACTGTACTTGAATCTGCACTCCCGTAAGTCCAAACTCCAGCTCCACCACTGACTAGCTGGGAAGTCTGGGTGAATTAATTTGCCCTTCCTAGCCTCAGTTTCCCCATCTAAAAACATGGGTAATCCTCACAATCTAGGGATGTTAGGATCAAATGAGTTAATGTCTGTAAGACTTTAGAACCACTCATGGAATATAATAAGCAATATAGAAGTGTCTATGAAAAAAAACAGGACAGAGGAGAGAAATAATTGATAGTTAAGGTCCATCTGTGAGCTGTCTTATTGTGCTTTCATTCACTTCCAGCACCCACCTTGGAGAAATTACTGGCACCCACATCCCCACTGCACAGAAATTAGAAATTTAGAGGTTAAGGGATTGTATATAAGATCACCCAACAAGAAAGTGGCAGATTTGGGTTTGAACTTGGGTTCTAGTTCATTGCAAATCCCATACTCCTACCATAACACTGAGCACATATTTTACTTATGTTCAACTTAAAAATCTCAAATTGCAAGGGCCATCTCCCAGTTCCAGCACTCAGGAATTTGCTGAAGTCCAACTTTCCCCTATTTATAACCCTCCTGATTGCGCACACTTTGATCACAATGTCCCTTGGCCATCCTATTTCTAGACTGAAGAGGTGCGGTGATAGAGCGGATGAGCTTTCTGTGAATACACCCTTCCTTGAGGATGCATTCCAGATCCTTTTCAGAAGCAGGCAGGCAGAAAATCATAGAGTGATCATTTGATTGATCTTTTTGTTCAAAATAAATCCAACTGGACTTGAGATATATAAACCTTGTTGCAGACACAATAATCATAACAAGGGAGCCAACATAATGCCAGCTCCCTGATGGTAGGGATTTGGGCCTGTCCCCTTCACTTCTTGGTCCTTGGTGCCTAGAACAGTGCCTGGCACATAGTAGGTGCTTAGGAAACACTTCTGCAATGGCAATGAAGGCATGGCTGAATGAATGAGCAGAGGAGGAAATAAACAGTGTAGCAGCATGTTGACATCAGACAGATGCTGATGAGAAACTACAGGTCTATCCTGGCTTGCCCAAGGCTAACCCAGGTTTGGCTCTGAAAACCCTAAAGCCCAGGTCTACTCTGTGTGGATAAAACACGACTGTTGATCACTCTGCCCATAAATCACTAGATGCATGACCTCGAGCAATGGTCACTTGCCTGAAAAAGTCCCTTGACTTCTCTGAGCTTTAGTTCTTTTAGCTGCAAATGAGATAACAATATTAAGACCCTCTCAGGGTCCCTGTAAAGATCAAATGAGATAATATGCACTGAATACTCACACAGCGCTCAGCCCACAGAAAATACTCATTAGCGGTAGCTCTTACTATTCCCATTACTTTGAATTCTGGGTCTTGAAAATGCATCCTGCTTCTTGATATATGCTCCTTAAATTAGGATCCTTGGTTTTATGACAGGGAGTGGTGGGGACATGAGCCACATAAGAGCCAAAAACCTGGTGCCTCTTGGACATTTCCCCCTGCAGAGAAGTGGTCTCACCCCACCTCCCCCACAGGCTGCTTTTTTAGCAATCATATCTGGCTGCTCCATGCTGATTTCCAACAGATGTTCCTCTAATGAACCACACTGTAATCTCAGGGCCTTAATATAGTGCCGGGGTGTGATAAGTTCGAAATGGCTGTCATCATTGCTGGTGAGGATGGTCTGGCCATTGTTTGGGACTGTCTTCCTCTGATTGTTATGTGAAGGGGAATTTATACTTTCTTCCATCACCTCTTCACCCCCTACACCCGCCCCAACCACCCTGGGCCCCAACTCCTGCCCAAATTAAAAGTCTGCGTCAGAACCTTCCAGAAAGTGCTCAGTGCACCATGATGAGGGGGATGACAAGGGAAGGAGATTGGGAGGGAGTGGTGGTTCAATAGAGGCCTGAAATCAATATTTTCAGGCTGCAAACATGCAGATTCACTGACTCTCAAGCGAGGAGCAGTCTCCTGGGGCTCAGAGGCAGATGTTCCCCGAGCAGGAGACCCTGAGATCTGGGCAGGAGGTGCTGGTATGATGCAGCTGGAGGCTCAGCTGGGAGCGTCCATTCACAACCGCTCACACCTTCTAGACGAGGCGGGGGAAGCCAGGGATGGGGAGATGTTTCTAGCCTGTCTGGTCACGTCTCGTTCATCTGAATGACTTCAGAGCCCCAGTGCCATCAGGTGAACAAGCCTTACTGAGAGTTTTCTAAGTGCCCTGCACAATCCAGGCAGTGGCATGTAAAGTTAAGTAAAACACAGACTCTGCACTGATGGCTTTACAGCAAACAGCTCATTGACAGAGAACAAAAAGCTCCACCCTCTGACTGGGTCTGTTTGATATTTGGGATTGCATCAACAGCCATAGGCTGGATACTGTTCCTAATTTATTTATTCACTCTCGTTAATTTATTAACTTATTTTTATATTTTATTATTAGCCGAAATCTGCCAATAATAATGTTAATAAAGAGCAGCAATCCTTTCTGAGCTCTTAGCAAGGCTCAGGTAGTGAGCTAAATGTTCAGGTATATTATCCCTTTTAATTCTCACAATAACCTCATGAGGTAGATGCTTTTATATCCACTTTAGAAATGACAGAATCCCAGAGATATTCATCACTTGACCAAGGCCATGCAGCCATGAGTGACCGAGGCAGGATTTAAACTTGGAACAATCTGACTCCAAAACCTAATTTTAACCACTCTTCTTAAGGTTGCATCCAAATCCTGGCTATTCAAAATTTTCCAGTAGTTAAGATACTAGGAAAAGAAGAAATGTAATCGATTTCCTTATAATACACTTCAAGAAAATCTACTTAGCTCTATGCTTAATAGAAGAACGGGGCTGGGTTTTTCATCATGTAATCAGAGTAACAGAGAATTCAAAGAATCCGTTGCATAGAAATTTCTCATTTTATAGGAATTAACCTATGATCTGTGGTCTTTCTCCTTACAATAAGCTCTTCAATCATCTGATATTTCACTTGGGGGAAATTTAATGTATGGAAATATCATTGCTATCCACAATATTTGGGGAGGATGGGAGAAAAGTTAAAAACCAAACGCAGCAATAAGGAGAGAGAACACAAATAACTCTCACCTGTACCTTGAATGAATCAGTCCAGGGATCTGTAATATTTTCTGCCAAGACCCACACAGTATAAATATTTTAGGCTCAGTGGGCCATACAGTCTCTGTCTTAATTACTCACCTCATTGTAGCAAGAAAACAGCCAAAGACAGTCCAATAAATCCAATAAATGGATTAGAGTGGCTGTGTTCCAATAAAACTTTATTTACAAAACAGACAGGGGCAGTGGGGATCGGATGCTGAATTAATTGATAATGTCCAGCTAGGAGGATTTGAACCTGGTGACCTTACTTGGCAATGTGTTGGTAAGCTTTTTCCAAATTTAAATATAATATCAAAATAAATAATCCTAATAAGTAACACTTACTGAAAGTTTTTGAAGCGCCAGCTTCTTTCTGTGCGTTGAACTGGACACTCCCATGCACTTTATGACTCAGCTGCTGTCGCTGCCATCTCCAGTTCCGGGCAGGGCCTGCCTCAGAGGTGGGGCTCACTATACTCGTTGAATGAATAAATTCCAATTTTAGGGATGAAGGAGCAGAAGTTCAGAATGTTTAGTTATTTGCTCCAAGCTTTTCAGTCCATAATGAGGGCTCAGTAAATGTCAGCCCCAAGATAGAGCCAGAATTTGAGCCAGGCAGTCTGACTCCAGATCCTGCCTGGTCACTGTAGTATGGGAAGCTTTTTCCCCTGGGACTTGCTTCTCCGATGTTGCCAGAGTTACCACATCCTAGCCTTTGGTTGCCAATCCCACTCCTGGAAGGCTCCCCCTCCTCCCTCTGTGCAGCTCTGCAGCTCTTAGCTTTCAGTCTTTTTTGCTGGCTGCTTCCTCCATGAATCTCAGCATTATCTGTGTAGTCAGTCACTTCAGAAGCCTATCCTTGGATGGTCTAGGAAAGCTTTCAAAGGGATGAGAAAGAAGAGGAACCTGAGAAGCTGAATGGGAGGGAAGGACAGGACACAGTATAAGAAAGTAGAGGCCACATTCTTCAACTCAGGGCTTTGCCAAAACTGGGTCAACTCCCAACTCCATCACCTCCTAGCTATGGAAATGTGGGCACTTTGTTTAACCCCTCTGGACTTCAGTTTCTTTATCTATAAAATGGGGCCAATAATGGTACTTACCACCCAGGTAGAATGTAAAGAAAAATTCCCAATATAGAAACTGGCACGTAGCAGGGGCTCAGTAAATGTGTCTCATATTGTTTGGCTGTGAAGCCATATACTGCATTGCAGAAAAGCAAGTCTACTTTTGTCTCTCAGATGTGACGTTTGTGTGTGGGGGGCAATAGGGGTAAGTTCAGAAAGGGCTAAAGTGGGGGCCAAACTGCAGGCAGCCTTAAAGCAGTGATTCTCAGATATGCACACTCCTGGGGTCCCCAAATGTTCTATTCTGTCAGCTAGTTGGGGCCCTGGAACTGCACTTCTAATGAGTGTCCTAGTGATTCTGATGCATGGATAAGTCTGGTAAGCCCACAGAACATAATATTAACATTAAGCTAGGACACCAGATTTACCCTATAAAGGGGATGGACATTGAATGGTTGTCATCAGAGGATGACAGGAGAAACACCATTTTAGGATGACAGGTCTAGCAGAAGCATAAAGATCGATTAGGGAGGGGAGAGGATAATTAGAGGATTCTTATAATAGCTCAAGCATGAATCACCAGTTTCAGTATCTCCCTGTTAGGTGTCTCAGTTGTTGTGACTTGTGGTAACCTGTCTGGGGACCTGATGCCACAAGGATAGACGGAGGACCATGAGACTCTTTTTGCATAATGCCTGTTCTCAATTCTTGAGCAATTTTGATTGACATTAATCGTGATGACAGTGACCATTTATTAAGCATTTTCTCTGCATCTGAACCCAAACACTTTATGTACATCATGCTGTTGAATCCTCCCAGTAGCCCTGCAAGGTAAGTTCCATTATCCCCCCAAGAGACTCAGGAAAGTGAAGCCACTTGTTCAAAGTCACACAGACAGAAAGAGACAGAACTGAGCTGAGGGCTGTCTGAACTCAAAGACTATGAGCCTAACAACCTCCCCAAAGATTCCACCCATTCAGATCCTACTCACCCTTTAAGGCAAACTCTATGATGATCTCTTTTTGCTCATGTAACCATCCAAGGTGGGTATTCCTGCTCAGCAGAGAGTGCTCCTCCACAGAGAGACTCAGGGATCCAGGCTCTTTCCATTTTATTGCTGTTTTTCTCTTGAGTAACCTTTTTTTAATTCAAAGAGCTGGCAGAAGAACAATGAAGAGTATAGAGGAGCCACATTTGCTTCTTGAAAGCCTTGGCCAAGAATTTGCACTCATATTTTTCCTCACATTCCACTGGCTAGAAATCAATCACATGACACACATATACAAGGGAGGCTGGGAAATGTAGTTTAGGAAGAATGCTACAGAAAGAAAAGGAAATGGATTTCTGGTGAATAGATAGGAAACTTCTGTCACTTAGCACATAGTGGGTGCTCCAAAAATAATAGTTAATTCTTAGTAATAATAGCAGTGCTTTGATTTTGGACTTCCCAGCCTCTAGAATTGTGAGGAATACATGTTTGTTGCGAACAAATACCCAGACTATGGTATTTTTATTACAGCAGCTCAAGCTGACTACTACAGGAGGGGTATGTGATTCCTAAGGACCTTCCCAGCCCTGATTATTGAAATTCTAATTTTTCTCTCGAGATGGAATAAGTGGCAGAAGAATCAAATTTTATTGCTCACTTACCCAGCACCACACAGTTCATTTGGTGATATATTTAAATACATATCTATACACTGAACTGGTTGCTTACATAATATTATTCGGACTTATTGCCAGAACCATTTAGTTAGAGAATGTATCAGTTCAATGAAGTACATCATTACTTTCAATTCATTTCACTAAGTATGAAGTGTGTTGCCTTAGACTGCTCTGGGCCCTTTGGGAGACATGGGATCCATCCCCAAAGAGCCTGAAGTGTCTGCAAACGTACAAGAATAACAGGTAGCATAATTAGAAAATCATGTAGTGTATTGGATATGAGTGTGTACAAACAAGTGTGAGGAGTGAGAGCATTGGAGACGGTTTAGGAGGGAGCAGACAGATCCCAGGAGTTGCGCAAGTGTGCCATACCTCCCTGGTCCACACTTATACACTCCCCACTCCTTCCCACCCCCCTAAGCCCCCAGCCCCTGCAGCTGATTTTGCATTCACTTGGGTTCCTGTGCATGGATATTTTGAGGACAGACCTAAAGCAACCATGCCAGCCTAGCTCCTGCTGTCACCTTCTTCTTCCTCTCTCAGACTCAATGCATGGCTTTGTGGATGGAATCCCAGCCTTCTCATCAATGAAGCCTTATCAAAGGCAGGAAGGGAAATGGGCCAAGGAGAGCACTAGCCGCTTGTAGGAAAACAGCAGACATGACTAAGCAGCAACAAAGTGCCAGGCCCTCGTCCAAGCACTTGGACATCACTGCAAGCCATCAGTGCCCTCTGATGCACTGGGGCAATTGGACCCATTCTAGGGATGGGGAAATGGAGTGAATCTGTCAAGGTCTTGCAAGAGGCAGATGGTCCATTTTATGGGTAGTAAGAGGTGAGTTTAATAAAGGGTCAATTTTCAAAGGTAAGGGCAGGGCTTGGTGCAATAACAGGGAAGATGACAGACAGGAGGTAACCTCTATACCACTTGGTGATGGACAGAATGATGCTCAGGGTCCACATAAAATCCCTAGAATGGGAGGATACATTCCCTTACATGGAAAAACAGACTTTGCAAATGGGAGTAAATCAAGTGTCTTGAGATAAGGGGATTATCTGGTGGGACCAATGTAGACACAAGCTTCTTATAAGAGGGTGGAGGAGGCAGGAAGGTCAAGGTCAAACAGAGATGTGCTTTCAAGCAACGTGCTGCACCTGATGGAAGAAGAGGCCCTGAGCAGAGGAATGCAGACAGCCTCTAGAAGCCGTAAAAGGTAAGGAAACGGAGTTCCTCAAGAGGAACCACCCTGCCAGCATCTTGACTTCAGCGCCTGAAACTGGTTTGGACTTCTGAGCTCTGGAATGGTCAGATTACAAATCTGTGCTGTTTTAAGCCACAAAATTTGTGATCATCTATTACAGCAGCAAAACAAATACACACCCCCAGGCCTGATGGGAAGAGGAAGGAATGGAGAGAGCTGGGGGAGAGGGCTGCTGACAGGACCCAGCCTTGAGTAATGTGCGCAGCCAGCCAGAGCAGAAGGACCCAGGGAATAAACACCCCAACCTCCCGCTATCCCCCTCCTTGACTCTCCTGCCAGGCTTCAGCCCAGAGGCAGACAGGACTATTAGCATTTGGCTCAGAGAATAATCACTTGCCAGGATAATACAGTGAATGTCAGATTCTGAAATGAGGTTGTCATCACTATTTTTCAAGTTCTCAGCTTGTGCCAGCGCTCGTGCAAAGCACCTCACATACATATAAGCCAAAGGCAGCACAGTGTGGTGGATGGAGGAGTCACACTTCCTGGGGTTTAAATCTTAGCTTTGCTACTTACTTATCAGCTGTGTGACCCTAGGTATGGACCTGACCTCTCTGAGCCTGTTTTCCCATGTGTAAAATGAGGACAATAATAGCATCTACCTCAGAGGGTCACCAGTTTTAACTGAGATAATCCAGGGAAAGCACTTGGCATGTTGTCCTGCACACAGAAAGTACTAGATGAGTGTTAACTATTTTATAATTAGTATCTACTTGGCACTGGGATTTGGACCCAGGTCTGACAGAAAGTCTAGGAAAATGCTCTCTGTGGTGACAACTCAAAATCTTTATATTGCAGGTAACCCACTGATATGATGTGACAAGGACATTTCACCTCTGTGACATACTTTCCCCAAACTCACAGTCGAGTATCATTGTGGGAAAATGATCAAACTGCAATGGATAGAGTCTACAAAATGCCTGACCAGTGCCCTTCAAACACTCAAGGTCATGAAACAACAAGGGAAGACTGAGAAACAGTCACGGGAAGGAGACAAAGGAGATAAATCCAAAGGTAACGTGGGGTCCTGGATTCGATCCTAGAACAGAAGAAGGACTTTAGTGGGAAAATGGATGAAAGCTGAATCAAGTCTGGAGTTTAGTAAATTGTAATGTACGCATGTGGGAGTCTTGGTTTTGACAACTATCAGATGTAAGAGGTATCGTTTCACACTAACGTAAGACAAATATAACATCAGGGGACGCCAACGCTGGATGAGGAGTTACAGAGACTCTGCACATCTTTGCAACTTTCCTACAAAGCTAACATCACCCCCAAATAGACAGTTGGTGTAAGAAAATAGCTTTGGAGAGATTTTGCTGCTCCTCAGAAGCGCCAAGTGGTTTTTACAGTCACCCATTCATGTGAGGAGGAGGGACAGGGAGATAAGGATGTGTCCCTTATAAATGCAAAACTTAATTCATTTCATGAATTTAGTATGTTATAAATTTTCAGGTCCAGTTAAAAGGGGCCAGGAAAACCTCAGTCTCCACGGAAAGGAAATTCATTTATTTGTTACACTTCAGGGAGCAAAGAAGCAACTGCCCACCCGTGTTGGGGACTCAAATTTCCTCCTGATTTGAGCAAAAGCCATTTGCCTGTGTGCTGTCAGTGAGAACCAGCCTGAGGCTTCTGCCAGCGATGGCAGAGGGAGGCACATACCAGGGGCCCATGGCTCAGTGTCTTCAACGTGCAAGATAGAGAGCATTGGCAGCCCTGTTGGATTCTGCTGAGATTCAGCACAGCAAGAGGTCATCCTTCCCTTCTTGCTTTGGCTGGGAAAGCAGTGAGAACCATGCTCTTGAAAAGCAGCTCTAACAGTGCACCCCCCCATTGTGTCTTTGTGGGCTGAAAGAAAGATGCTCATTGGTAAGTGTGGATCTCAAACTATGTATCATTGGTTGAATCACACCCCTGTCTTTTTCGTGCTCTTATTTCCAACCTATCACCTTCTCTTCACTTCCTGCTGCATATTGTTTCACTGTATCACATGTGGAATTCTAGAATCCAAAGACCCATACATCCTCCAGTAGTGGCTGAACCAATGTATGTCCCCAGTGGCCACTTAGACATACGTAGCAAAATTACCAATGCATATACCCTTGGACTCAGGTATTGAAGCATTGGATCCTGTAGATTTATCTGCAAACACAAGAAGTGATATGTGTCAGGAATTGGAAATAACCCAAATGTCCAGCAATGGGTGATTTGTGCATCCAGAAATGGAATACTATGCTGCCATTAAAAAGTAAAAAGTTCTTTATTTACTGACGTGGGAAGATATCCAAGATAACTTTAGTGGAAAAATTAATTGTTCTGCGTGCAGAAGAATGTGTAAAATTTACTACTTCTGTGTCATAAGAGGGAATGAGAGTTCATATGCATATTTCCTTGTACATGCATGAGGAAACTTTGGAAGAATATATAAGAAATAAAGAATAGAGGTGACTTAAGGGGACTGGTGGGGGGAACTGGACAAAGGACAAGAAAGGGGGAGAACATTTTACTCTATATTTTCTGGGATGTGAACAATACAATTTATAAAAAAAACTAAATACAAGTGAAAGAGAGGAAAGGGAGAGAGAGAGAACATGAACCTGGATTCTTGCTAGTCAGCTAACCTTGGACAAATCACTTATTTTTTGGCAAGGCCTGAAAGAAAATAAAATTGCAAGAAAATGTAAGCCTCCTAAAATATTTTTGACACAAAGTGAGCGTGGACAGAGAAGGGGAGAGGTGGAAAGTGAGAAGAAAAGCAAGAATCTTCTAGATGGTTTTCAATTAAATTACAGTTATACAGCCATTAGATATTTAAACTCGGTTTAATTTTTAATTGAAAAAGAAATGCTGAATGACATACTGATTCACAGTAGCAGTTGCTATTTTAAGAACATGGACTGAACTTTCTAATTCTACCTCCATTTGATAGGCTTGCTGTGTAATTTGGGGGAAATAGTTTATACCTCTGGTTAACAAAATTCCCCCCTTCCATGAGAAGGGAAGAAAATTTTCAAAATAATTTTTATTTTAGGCAAGGATTTTTTGCAGGGCTCTGATAATAATTTTTACACTACAACAAAAGCCATCAGATGGCTTATTTCGTTGAAACACTGTAGGCTCTTTAGAAGTCTACAAAAACATAAAGGCATAAAGGTAAAATCAAATATAATCAACTCTTCAATGAAGACCTCTTTCAACAGTGTGGTCTATAGAATTCCATAATCTTCCTGGGTGATTATAGTTTTAAAAAATTATAATCCAATTGTATTTTAAAACCATTCTTTGTACTTTAACAATAGGTCATTAAAATGTGTTCATCATTCACTATTCTTCTGCAACATATTTTTACATAACTGCTTTATCTTCACCTTACAAAGATATTATGACTGAGCCAACCCCTTACATGAAACATTAGATATTTTCCTTTGCACCATTATAAATATGCTGCCATAAACATCTTTCACATGCAAATTGTGTACACATCCTTGATAATTTCCTTAGGATAAATTCATGGCTGTCATATTTCTTTGTCAAATATGACAATTTTATGACTGTAATGGCAAGTCACAACTTTTAGAAAGGCTATACCAATTTAATTGCTTCACTGTTGCCTTTCAAGGGAATCCTTAGGAAGGCTTGCTCTGCTTTGGTTCCCCAAATGAGCAGAGATTTCATTTTCCCTAATTGGAAAAGATTTGGCTAGAAGCATAGCCTAATGATGGTCACTAGTAACCCCTTTGATCTGCCCCAGGGAACATCAAAACAAATTTGCTCCCTTCCCTCTGAAGGCACTTGGAATTCAATTGTCCAACACGCTACCCTCTTTGTCCCACCATCATTGACCCTTCTGGACATTAAGGACTGTCCTGAGATGCCTTTGGAGCCAGGGAGCCTGGACTCCTAAGTCTGGCAGTGTATAGAGACTGCCCCCGGCCACACATCCTGCAGGTGCCAGGCGTCCAACACACCTAAAATGCTAATACATCCGAATGAAGCCTTATTGAATAAGGAATGTCATACCTATTATCCGTATCAACATTTTTAAAAATTACACATGTAATATGTCTTTGGTTGGGCTGTCTGTCCGTTTAACTGCTGTAACAAAATACCATGGACTGGGTAGCTTATAAACAACAGAATCTTGTTTCTCACAGTTCTGGAGGCTGGAAGTCCAAGACCAGGGGGGAGCATGGCCAGGTGAGGGCCCTCTTCAGGGTCATGAACTTCTCCTATATCCTCATGTGGTGGAACAGGCTAGGGAACTCTGTCAGGTGTTTTTTATAAGGTACTGATCTCATTCGTGAGGATGACTTAAGCACACCCCAAAGGCCCTGCCTCCTAATACCATCACAGTGGGCATTAGAATATCAGCATATGAACTTGGGGGTGGGAATGGGATGGACACAAACTTTCAGACCACAGCCTCCTTAGGGTGGAGCCTGAGCTGGAGAGTTTTGTCCAAGTGAGTCACTGAGGGAGAACTCTCTAGAGAAAAGCCCGGAAGGAGGTGAGGGAAGCAGTGTGGGGCAGGTTCAGAAGCCAGGAGATGGTGGGGTCCAGCCGACATCTGGTTCCCCTGATGCCTTATGGTGCTCAGGAATGTGGACCAGAACCCCACTCTGCCATGTCTCCTAGGAGCACATATATGTTTGCCATTCAGTTGAGGCTCCTAGCACCAATTTTGACAATTCTCACCTAATACTCGCCATTTGCCTATGTTATTACATCGAGATGTGTTCCTTGTGAATGCAATATAATTACATTTTGTTTTTAGTTACTATTGCTATAAACCATCTTAAACCTTAGTGACTTAAAATAACAATCATCACAAGTTTTGTTCACAATTCTGTTATGTTGGGCAGAGCTTGGTGGGGAGAGGTCACCTCTGTGCCATGTGGCATCAGCTGGGGCGACTTGGGGTTGGAAGAGCCACTTTCAAAATGTTTCGTGTACAAGGCTGGCAAATTGGTGCTGGCTATCTGCAGGGAGCTTGCTGGGAGTTGCTGGCAGAATACCTACATGTGTCCTCCACGGGGGGCTGCTTGGGCCTCCTCATAGCATGGCGGCTGGGATCCAAGCATGTGTCCCAAGAAAACCACAGAAGCTATATCACCTTTTATGCCCTTGCCTCTGAAGTCACATGGTATTACTTCCATTGTAGTCAGAAGCCATCCAGATGCAAGGAGAGAGAACATAGACCTTGACTGGGAGAGTGATAAAGTCACATTTTGAAAAAAGCATTTGGAATGTGATATAAGGTTGTGGCTATATTTGGAAAATAGAATCTGCCATGCCATTTAATTTGGTAATCCTTGTTTTTTAACTCAAGAGTTTAATTTGATACGATGTGTTATTTTATCCTCTTAGTAGTTAACTCTTAAAATTTTAACATCCACATGTGTTGCTGAAAGTCTAAAGATATCAATATTTCTACCTTCTTCTCAAACCATACAAGAGCCTTAAAACACTCTAAGTCTGTTTTTTGCCCCATTCCAATGTTCTGTGTTACAGTTGTCTAGTGTTTTAATTGCATTTATTTTAACCTTCATCAGCTGTTCTTATTTTTGTTTTTATTGTCAATAATTTACCCACATATTTAGCAAGATGCTTTTTGCATTCCATTCCTTCCTTTTGTTTGAAGACTATGCTTCAGTAATGCCATAATGGGGTATTTGTGAGTGATAAACTTCATCAGTTTTTGTTTGAAAATATATGTAGCTTGCCTTCACAATTGATATAGCTCAACTGGATTTATAACTTCAAGATGGCAATGATTTTCCTCAACTTTGAAGAAATATTTCTATCATCTTCTGGTTTTGATTGTCACTATTAAGAAGTCTGATGCCAGTAGAATTTTTGTTCTTTAATTTGCAATTAAATTTGTATTAATACCCTGAGGCTTGGCAAAAAGAGAGAATGTCCTGTGTAGGTTGTCTGTTTTTCCTCACTGATTACTGTAAGATATTTTCTTTGCCTTTGATGTTTTCGTTATGTGCCTAAGCATGCGATTACTATTATAAAGTTCAGAATGTGAAGATTCCTATCTTTCCGCGGTTCTGGAAAATTTTAACACTCGTGTATTTGATTATTTTCTCTTTCAAATTCTCTTTAATTTGTCTTTCTGGAAATTCTTCCTGTCATCTGTTAAGCTTTCCCATTCTATCCTCCATAACTCTTACAGCCCCATTTCGTATTTTCCGTGTTTTTGTCTCTGGTGCTATATTCTGGGTTCAGCTCTCAGTTCTATTTTCCAGTTTACTAACTTTCTCCTTAGCTGGGTCTATCTTCCCTGTTTACCCATCTACTGAGTTTTTATTATTAATGAGTATATTTTACATGCCTTTAAGTTCTGCTTTCTTCTTTATCCAATTTATTTGTGTTTTTTTGTGTGTGTATCCCTATATTGTGTTTTCTATTCTTTTATTCTTTAATACTTTAGACATAATTCTATTTTAATATTTTTCATGTTGTTTTCGATATCAAGTACTTCCATTTGTTTTGTCTGCTCAGTCAATTTCATAGTGGCTCATTTCTTGTGTGGACTGTTAGTGTGTGTGTGTGTGTGTGTGAGAGAGAGAGAGAGAGAGAGAGAGAGAGAGAGCTCATCTTTGGTAGGGATGTTTTTCCTGCATCCATCAACCTAAGCTTACAGACACGGGGTAGATTTGCATTTTATTTTATTTTTTATCTACTGCCCCCAAAGTCTCCTAATTGGGAACTCTTGCATTTTGTGAGTGTGTGAATGAGTATGTGTACAGTTTGCACAATATATGGTGCAAAATAAGGTTATGATTTCTCACAAGCAGTTTTCGATTTTGCACAGAGACACAAGCAGATTACAAGCTCTCCTGCTTTTCTGGTGGGTTAGTTTGCTTATGGAGAAGACAGCTCCCTGAAGGCCTCGGTTTCTAGCAAGGCATCTCATTTTTAGCTCTTCAACGTATATGGTCCCTAGGTTATATTATCTGTCTCCATGTGAACATTAATACCATAGATTTGGGTCATTCTTGTCTGTATCAGAATCCAGCATCTCCCTGGTCCATTGTGGCATCATCTCCCATGTCTACTACTATGGTTCTGAGTTCTCTCATCATTTCCAGTGCCCAGAAAATGCTGGCTTCCCAAGTGTATCCCCATGCTTGGTTGAATGCTCTGCCATCATCCTCCTAATATTCTGACTAATTTTATCTTTGAATTGCATTTCATAAGTGAAGTCCAATGTGACAATGGAGCATATGCATGAGTAGAGGAGCTACATGAAATATGTATATCTGCTATTCCTTGATGCCTCGTCTGAATATAGCATTCATGATACCCCATGAGCACAGGATTCTGGTCGACCCACCATGGCTGGGAGGCCAGTGAAACAAGGTAAGTGTATTATGTCTACAGCTGAGTAAAGGGGGTATACTGACAGCCCCAAAATGTTCTGCTTTCCCTTTGAATCATAAATTGCTTCAAAAGCAGAGAGAAGGCAACACAGACAACCAAGGGGCTCTATCACATCCTTTGCACTCACATTATTTCCATGTATTAGCCAACCACTTACGTTGAAGCTAATGATGTAGACGGAAAGAGAAAAACAGGCTAACCCATAGTTCCTTTTCCTTTCTGGGCTTTTCAGGAAGGTGAAGGAAGGACATATGAAGAAATGAAATAAAAACAGTTGAGTTAATTTTGTGAAGCATTTCTTTCTACTCTTCTGATAAGAACAAAATCCATGTACATGTATGAGCTACAAAATACAAATGGTGCAGTTTCATGGATTCAACATATGAGATAAATGCTCTTATAATCGCATCTTAATTTGACACTGCTCAATATAAAGAAGAATGGCAAAATTTGTGCTCATGGTTTAAAATTATATATATATTTTTTAAATTAGAGCACTATTAAATAGCAAATAAAAAGCACCATGACAAGTCAAGAAAGAAATGACAGAAGAAAGGAGAAGCTTTATCATTTAGCATCTTTAATGGTACTTTTTCCTACTTTCTGGACATGGGTCCTGCATTTTCATTTTTCAATGAGCTCCACATAAATTATGTGTTTGGCCCTGAGCCTGAGGGGTTCCCTGGGTTTCAAATTTAGCTGTCTATTTTATTAAAATATTTTTGTTTCTTATTAAGAATTCTGCATTCTTCTATGCCCACCAGTGTTTGACTTGTGCTTCTGCTCTGTTTCTGTCTCCCACACCCCTGTCTCCTTCTGGTTTGTCCAAGCTGTCAGGTTGTGGTCTGGAAACAGACCCCAGATGGAAACTGGGCAGTAGCTCCATCCAACTCATGTTCCCAGGGAATGCAAGGATGCACCCCAGCTGAGCGCTCTGTATTTCACTTTTGGGAGCAGTGGCCATCCCTTCCTAAGACCTCTGGGTCCCACTTCTTCCTGCCTCCCTCATCAGACCAGCTCCTTTACTGTGCTATCCCTGCATCCACAAGCCCACAGGGTAATTGGGTGCAGATGCAGGAGAGGGATCAGGAGGTAGGGAGTCCTGGGGCAGTGGCTGTGATGGGAGTGTGCTTGAAACTCAGTAGTCATTGGGTACCCCACATGGTGAGGCAGACAGGGGCATGGAAAGCCCTGAAAGGAACAAGGGAGAGAGAACTGGGCAAAGTCACCCAGGGAAAATTAGGGGCAGAGTTGGGCTTTTGTTCAGTCTCTGTTTCCTTAGCCTAGGGCTCCTTTAATGAGACCCCAGATGGTCCCCAGACACATGAGGGCAGTTCCTAAGAACTGGGTTGTGCCCTAGCTCTGGGGACCAATAATACCTGCACCTGGAACACTCATGTGCAGTCCCAAATGAATGTTTTTAATAGAGGAAGCAGGGGAATAGGCTGAGGCCTGGTCTCCACCCTCCCTGCCTCCAGTCCTTCTCCACCCACACTTAATGCCCAGACCCCATGTCTGGGGTCCTGGTTCTTGAACATTCTATGGCTTGACCAGGCTCTTGTCCCTAGAAATCAGTGCATCAGGAAGGCTGCTGAGAACCCAAGGACCCACTCCTGGCCAGACGCCCCCCCACCCCCGAGTTCTCAGGCCTCACCCCTATGGCCTGAATTAAAACTATACACCATACCTGTCGGAGGCCCTGCGTCAGTGCTCAACATCTCCCGGACCTCCCAGGCTCCCACCTCGGTCTGCACTCTATTACTTCTGAGGCTGGACTGGATCTCAGGGGTTTATGGAGTTGTGCAAAGAACAAATATGTATTTTCACATCAGACCAATCTATGCTCTTGCTAGTTAAGTATTTGGGGTCAGGTGATTTCATCTCTCTGAGCCTCAGTTTTGTCATCTGTAAAATGGGGTGACACAAAGCCCTACTTCAAAGGTTTGTCAGGAAGATTGGGCAAGAAGCATTTCAGCATAGACAAGCTGTGTGACCAATGCCTGGCATAAGGTAGGCATGTAAGAAGCCTGGGTTGAATGAATAAACCGATGTGTTGTAAAGGGATGAAAGCTGTCCCCAAAGTATTTCTACCTTCCTTCTCCTTTGCCACCTTCCTAATGCAAGCCACAAAGACAGTGTAGTATAGGCCTTCAGAGTACAGGATCTGGGGCCAGGTTTGTCTTGGCCTTGTCACTTCCTAGATGACTTTGAGACTCCATTTTCCCCTCTTAAAATGGGTAGTGATAAGAGCACCAACCTCTTCATTTGTTTGTGAGGATGACATGAGTTACCCCGGGTAAAGCTCTTAGAACAGTGCCTGGAATAAATGTCCTTAATACCTGCTGGCTGCCTTATCATCTCCCATCTGGGGTATGGGGCACCTGATCTAGTTTCTGCTTCTCTTTCCACCCATCCCCATCCATTGTTTATAAGAGCTAAAGTTTTCATTGCAAAGTGCAGATCTGAACATGGTCGCTCTCCCCTAAAACACTCAGTGGCTTCTCATGGCTCCTGACTCGGCCTGTGAGGTTTGGCCACTGCAGACCTCTCCAGCCACAATCATATCTTGGACCACTCTCATTCTGCTTTCTAGCTTCTGTTCTCTTGCTTCCCTAACTGGCATCTGCTCAGTTCCTCTCTATTGCCACAGGGACTTGGCACATACTGTCCATTTGCCTCCTCCCCTTGGCTTTTAATTCCAGCTCAGATGTTACTTCCCCAGGGCAACCCCTATGGTAAGACAGACTAATTCAGGTTCTCCTACTACTTACACGTATAGCACCACATGCCTATTCTTCATAGCACTTGCAATGTGTATGGCTTTATATCTGATGGAGTGATTGATGTCTGTCACCCCCTTGGATGATGAACTTCATGAGAACACAGGAACCACACCTGATCTGATATTGGTGCCTCCCAGACTCCAAACAGTCTATGTAGCACTAAGGTACTGCTCCTCTAAGCTGGATTTGTCTAAGGCTTTCCAACTGGGGTGACCCCATGAAAAACCCTTGTAATGATGCAACCTAGGGTAGACCAGATGTCCGTGACCGTTGTTCCCACCAACCACTATAATTCTATTTCTTTTAAGGTAAATGGTCACCTGCGATATCATTAAATTCATCCCCCTGGTTCCAGAAAAGGAACCTTTTCACTATTTATCCTTTTTTAATTCAGCTCATGTCCCAACACCTCTAAGAAACCCCAAGTTGAGTTAACTGCTCCTCTCTGTTACTGCAGCCACTTGGATTTACCTGTACTACAGTGCTCCTCACAATGAATTGTAATTTTCTTTGACTTGCCTCTCTTCCACTAAAACAGTATTCTCAAACTTGACCCTGCATCAAATTTCCTTGGAGGTCTTGTCTTGTTAAAACACATTGCTAGTCCCTTACTCCACATATTCTTATTCAATACCTTAGGATAGGGATAAGAATTTGCATTTCTAACAAGATCCCAGGTGATTTTGATGGTGCTTGTTCAGAGATCACATTCTGAGAACCACTGATACCATCCATGAGTTCCTTAAGGTCAGAGAACTTGCCTCCTTAAAATTTCTAGATTCCTAGCCCATAGTAGCCAGTTGACACATTTGCTGAATAAATTCCATCAGGTAGTAATTAAATGCCTCCTCTGTGCTAAGAATGGTGGTAAAAGTTTTTTAAAAAGAGACATAAAATTTGTGGCAACAGGTGCTTTGTCTCGTAGGAGGAACTGACCCAATCAAGTATCTAATATTTGGACATCTTCCATTTTTTGCTACTCAGAGTCTACACTTGGCACTTTATACATAGTCTCTTTTACTCTATCCCCACTAAACCCAGTGACATATGTTTTATTATACCTGTTTTGCAGAGGACTTGGCAAAGACTTAAAGATCTCTAATTTTCAATGAGAAGGTTCTTAACCCTGGGGTCCTTGGGTATGACAGCAGGCATTTAATTAAAACCATGTGTTAAATAGAGTACAGTTTCCTATAGCTTCAATTTTACTGAAGAATTTGGGAAAGAGAGAAGATGTTTTGATACATGCTGTATAAGTAAATTAGCAGGATTCTGTTTTTCTATATTGACTGTATCAAAATAATTTTATCACAGAACACACCAATTTAAGAGCAATTTACCATTATGTTCTAAGAACTTTCTGGTAGTAAAATTTACTCTCCTTCAATTCTGGCTGTACTTGATGAAGTCCCTTGCCTCAAATGAGATTCACAGGGATGTTGGTCTGAATTCTGAGCCCATGGTTTTAACCACTTCCTTTTTTTTTTTAATATAATTTATTTTATTATCATTAATTTACAATTACATGTGCAATATTACGATTATTAAACTACCCCTTCATCAGGTCCCCCCCACCAACCCCATTACAGTCACTTTTTAAGTAAAAAGTGGCAAGGCTGCTATAGGGCAGGTCGACCAGTTAACTAAGACAAATTTTATTTTACAAAAGTCCTGGGTATCTAAGATGTGTATAGAAGATGAAGTTGGAGATCTGTTGAATACCCTTGGAAATACATATTTAGCAAGCATTGTTTACTCAACAAACACCCATTGTCCCATCATCGTTAATAAGATAGCAATTTTATTTGGGACAAAAATAATCCCAGTTCCAGAGGATGAACTATCCTCATTCTAGGCAAGTCATTGCTAGCTGTCCTGGTGTGCCAGATATTGTCTTTCATGGTCTCCCTTGCAACAGGGAATTCCTATGTGACCCACTTTTGAGAAGGATAAGAAGACAGAGGTTTTCCTGGTATATTGTGCTCCTGCCCATCCTTCCTGTTTGGGACACTAGTGTGATATCTGGAGCTGTGGCAGCCACCTTGAGACTATGAGAGGGAAAACACAATGAATGACAGCCAACAGGATAAGAATGGTTCAGACTAGGACTTTAATGCTATTCTTAAACTACTGTACCACCCTTAGACTGCTTACCTAGGTCTTATTCTAGTAAACCATAAATATCCTTTTGGCTTAATCCACTACTTGTAGCCATGAGCATTCCTACCAGATAGATAATCCCATGTTCCATCCTTCCAAAACATGCAGGGCTCTATATTCCTGCATAGAGTATGCTTTGGAAGAGACTGAATTACTCTAAACTGTTCACTTTCCTTCATTACCCAAACTTTGTCTATGAGAAATCTAAATTGCAATGATTTTCCTATGTTCCTTCACTCAGTAAATATCTATTGAGTACCTTCTGCATTCCAGACACTCCTCTGGGCATTGGGGCAAGGAACAAAAAAAACCAAAATCTCTGTTATCATGAGCTTGCCTTCTGGAGATTGGGGACAGAAAACAAAGCACAGAAATATGTCAGGTGGTGATTGGGTTATGAAGATGAGCAGAGGGAAAGGAAAGCTTGAGAGAGAGAGAAAAACTATGCAAAGGAAGGGAATGCCAACACAGAGAGGAACCTGTAAGCGAAAAGGCCTTGTGCCAGATACAGCAAGGAGACAGCGGGGGCTGTGAGTGATGGGAAGAGTGATGGCGACAAGTTCCCAGATGCAGTGAGGACCTGCAAGGCACGGCAAGAACTTCTCTGTAGACTTAGAAGCTACACTGTCACCATTACCCTGGTTCCTCATTGCTCCTCTAATGGGACTCCTACTCTCATTCCTTTCTCATCCTGCCCCATGTCTGCTTCCCTTGCTCCAGTCCCTACCCACCCTATTGCAGTGCCTAAACATATTTGGCACTCAAAAAAAAAATACTTACTGAATGTGCAAATGAACACCCTTAATTTATACAAGGCCAGCCAGTGAATAGGCGTCCACTCTCTATCCTGTGACTTTGGGTGAGTGACTGAAGTTTTCTATGCCTCAGTTCCCTTACCTGCAAAATGGGGATCATTGTGATATTCTCTCTTAGCGTTGCTGTAAGAATACAAGTAACAGAATGATAAAACAATAGATACCATTCTAAATGCCCACAACCCTGTGATGGAAGTGGGTCCTTCTTATCATGCCCATTTTACAGACCATGAAACTGAGGCAAAGAGTGTGTTAGTCACCTGCTCAAGGTCCCATAGCTCCTCAGTCACAGAGTCAGCATGTAAATGGCCAAGCTCTGGGGCAGGCTCCACAAGTACTCCTATGGAGATGATGCGTGTGAACAAAGAGAGAGCTTAACAAACACTGAACAAATGGCAGCAGGGATACTGCTTGTGGCTGTTGTTGTTTGTTAATATTATTATTATGGTCACTATTAGTATCACGCCTGGCTGCCCCATGTAACCCATGCTTCTCTAATGGAATGCATGAAAGAGGTACCATATTGGAGCACAGAACAAAGAAAATAGAGGGAATTTGGCCTGCTGTATGAGATATCTGCATACACCTCCCGAGGGCCCAGCACGACTTGGAGAAGCAGGCTTTGGGGTGGAGAGATACAGGGGAGACAAATACCCTCACCTCCACCCCTAAACTCACAAGTCAGGCAAACTGCATGCCCCCAGCTGAGGAATCACATAACCATGGCAGCTGTCCAGGGCAGAGGAGGCCCGCACCTGTTTGCAATGTAATTTAGCTATTATCAGCTTTCGTATCCAGCTGAAATTCAAAGACTGAAGAATGGGGGACGATAGAGGGGACTGTATGAAGCAGGTTAGGAAGTTGTAAGATGATCAGATGTCCTAAATGGCCTACACTTTAATGCCTTATATAAAAATTTCCTGTAATTCATGTTACCATAAATAAGGGATTGCTGAAGAAGACCTAGCAAGATAGTGTTCTACCTGAACTCTCCCAGAGGGAACATTTGGAGCCAGCCTGGTTATATCCCACCTCTCAAATTGTCCTGTTGTAAAAAGTCTGGCTCACAAGGCCTACACATACTGGGATGAACACAGCTACATCATGTTCTTCACAGAACAGCGTTTAGGATACATCACTACGTGGAGGACCGATTCCCTTCCAGGCCCCCCATCTCTGCTTACAGAGATGTGTATGTAGGGGGAAAGGGGTGGACAGGGAGAATGTCTCCTGAGCCCCGTGATTCTCTCTATCCAGCTCACCCGCATCCAAACCCAAATCAGCCTGTCAGGACTGGCACAGACCGACAGCATAATCCCCAATCCTGGCCCCGAGGAACCAAGCCAGATATTGGGGTCACTAGGGCACACTTTGACAGTTCTTAAGGGAAAGTTTGCAGGATGCACCTGGACAATTGGTCCCAGTTTCTCTTGAGGGAAAGACGGAAAAGGCAATTTCTTTGCTGATAAGATTCAGATCAAGTGGTGGTTTATCATATGCCTGCTGAATACTCAAGATTTGCCCTAGAGCTAGAAGAGGCAGGTGATGGTGGTGGAAGGAGGAGAGAGAGCAGAAAGGGCCAGCACTTACTGAGCACTTACTACATGATCTTAACGTGCATTGCATTATTTGATTCTCACAATGGCCCTTGGAGCCAGGTACTATTATGAGGCCCACTGTCCCCATCCTTCCAGATTACATGTTTGGCCTGCAGTTTCCCTAGCCATCCATGCCATGCATTAGACAAACCCCAGGGCAGAAATAAAGTAACATGCAGCACAGGCTTGAAGTTTACTGTATCCATGACAAGAATTAGAGGTAAAGCTAAGAGTATATAAATCAGTGCACAAGAACTCTCTGGTAATTGTTGTATTAGTCAGGATAGACTTGGTTTGGCTACAGTAAACAGAATCCACACATTCTTGATACTTAGTACTTTAAACACATTACATTATTTAATCTTCAAAAATATCCTGCTAGGTAAATATTTTATCAACTTAACTAACGAGAGATCTCAAGCCTAAGAAAGGCAAGCTAACTTGCCTAAAGTCACTCACCTAGTTGGTGGTGAGACCAAGATGCAAACACAGGGATGAATGGCTTTAAAACCTGTGCTTTTAATCATGTGTTTAAAAGAATTTAGGGGAGCCAAGGAAGAGCTTCAGAGGTCACAAGTATTGATCTAAGTTTCGTTTTAAAACTATTTGAAATTAGAAGTTTAAAAATGCACATTAAATGTCCTGTATGTCAAGTTGTAACAAATAGAAGACATTCAAATGTGTCAGGTTGACTCACTTTCTTTGGATCCAGGCATAAGACATCTCCTGCCAGATGTGGTTGTTATCAGGATGACTTGTCAAATACTTCCATGTGTCCACCTTCCAGGTATGGTAGGATTACACTTGGCCCCTTTGTGATGGAGCTGAACCAATGACTGCTTCTGGCCAATGAGTTGAATTCCAGGCCAGAGCATTTCATTACCAATGAGACCCATCCAGCACCCTCTTTACCTCTGCTAAAGCCCTGTCTCAGATAGTGGCTTCTCTGTCCTAGACCAGGACTAAGAACAGTGGAGAACAGAGTGCCCAGGTGACCTGCCATACACATGTGTTGTGAATAAGAAATAACTATTTGTAGTACTAAACCAGAGATTTTGGGGGTTGTTCATTACTGCAGCAAAACTTAGCCTATCCTGATTGATTGGAAATTATCCTGAGATCTAAAGGTATCACAGATTGGGTTCTCCAGAATCAGATGCTGAGACAGAACTTAGGGTGCAGGATATTTATTAGGGTTCAACCACCTGTGAGAGGGAGAGGAATTCCTGGGGCAGATTTTCTGCCTGTCTTCATCTACTCCTCATTTATTCCTCAAATACTTACTGAGACCCTACCATGTGTCAGGCTCAGCTGAGACACAGGAATTACACCAACCTTGCCCTTGTGATGCTCCTGGCCCAGTGGTTTTAACTGCTGCCCTTTGTCACACCCCTTCTCTGGCAGTGTGGAGAAATGGCTATGTATCTATATTTGGCCATCAAAGTGCCTGAATTTAAAACCCCAACTCTGCTCATTTCTGGATGAGGGAACCACAGCCAAGTTACTTCACTTCTCTTAACCTCTGTTTCTTTGTGTGTAAAGTGAGAGCAAGGACTGTCCACCTCCTAAGGTTCATATGAGGATTCATTGAGATCAAACAAAGCACAAGCCTGGCACAGATTTTGTTTAATAAATATTAGTTACTGCTACCATCATCAATTGTGAGAAAGAGGATTAGGGTGGGTGTCATGCCAGAGGGGGATTTCAGCTCCAAGCAAGTTCACTTTGGATTCAGTGAGACCGAATAACAACAATGGAACATTGGTGGTAAAAGGTCTTATACCAAGCTATATTCTCTCAGTGGCAGGCACACTAGAACCCTGTCCACATCTGTGCATCTGTATCCACATATAGCAAGTCCATAATTCACCTCTGCTCCTGTCTTCACCTCTGCCAGCACCCAGAGCACTGGGCAGAGGTCTTTATATAGCAACACAGACAATAGTGATTCATTGCCAACATGTATGTAAGCATGCTCCTATGCAGAAGACCAATTACATCATTGCATGTGCACCATTGGCAAGTAGATTAGGGTCAGGTGAGGATCCTGGCCATGGGAACTTCCATTTTCCCTACAATGGGTGTCACCCATTCTTGGCTTCCTGATTCTCACCATATAGTTCTTATATCCCACATCCTGCCAGGGACATGCCTCATCACTGTCCCTTGGGGGCAATTACACTGAGGCATTTGTTATTAAACTATAGCAATAACAACAGCAATTTCAGTTATTGAGCACCTGCTAGAAATCAGACCCTAAAGCTTTGCTTAAAGTCTTGCTGCTCAAAATACATTCCCCAGACCAGCTGCATTGGCAATCCCTGGTTAGATGGCATCATTTTCGTTAGAAATGCAGACTCTTAGGTCCCACCCCAGACCCACCTTCCCCACCTGCCAGAGCTGGAAGTTTCCAAGCACTTCAGCAATCTGGGAATTTAGGCAAAGTAGGTTTTGGCAGATAAGGGCAGCTCATTTACAAAGAGACGTAGAAGGAAAGGCACAAAGTAGAGAGTATGTATGGCAGGGACAGAGATCCAGAAGGATGCGGAGAGCAACAAATCATGTGCTACGAAGGGCCAGATCCGTCCATGTAGGAGGAAAATGGTAAGTGACCTTACATGGTTTTTGGACTACAAGAGGAAATCCAATCTGTTCTGCTACAGTCAGCTATTTGTGTTTTCAAGTAACCCGCATTTTCAAAATTAGTATCACAAAAATAATTGTGTTACCAACTGCAGAATTGGACACCCAGGTAGGTAAGTACTCTTCTGCTGGCCGTCCATGAAATGATCTTTTCCACAGCTCCAAGCGTGTTTTCTCACTACAAACCAAAAAGAGAACACTGCCCTTGCCTCTCAGCTGCACACGGCAGGTGTTCAGGGTTCTCTGGTTCATAGCTATATCTCTGTGCTTCACACAGCGCCCAATGCATCGTAGGTGCTCAGCAAATATTTGTTTGAGAGAATCAGTAAATGGTTGGTCCACACTCACAAAACTGAGCTAACCATCACTGAGAAGTACTGTTTAGCATGAAAGCCAGACTCAAATCAGCAAGTTGCTGGACGATCAAAATAATTTACAGCAGCTGTTTGCAACTGCGGATCAGGAACAAAAAAGGTCAGGTTTCCTCAGTTAAAACAAGAGTTGTATGTTACTATACTGTACACACAATAGACTTTTCCCCTAGGCGTAGTACTAATTATTATGGTTGCCTTAATTATAAGAATAGCCAACTAAGTATCAGAAATTACATTTTCTAGTTTACTGATTGCTTCATATTCTAAACACCCAGTAGAAGAGATGCTTGCTGGAAAACTTGTTAGAGATGAACCCTGAACCACCTCTTTCTCCCACGTAGAATAATCTGTCTGAAGCAGGACAGCTCTTGCCAATCCCCAACTGGCTTCATTAGTCTTCAGAGATCAGAGAAACCTGTCCTCTGAGAAAGGCCAGGCTGGCCTGAGCAAGGGGGCCTTGGCAGGATCTCACAGGGAAGCTCTCGTCTCGAGAACTGGGCTGCCCTTTAAACCAGCCTTTCATCTTTGGGGCCTGAAGCATGGGCAGTGGACACGTTTCCCACCATCCTGTTTCTCTGGTGGCTTAAGGAGGGCAGCCTCTCAGATCTGGACTAAACCTCCTGAGCCTCCTGGTCTACCGTTCTGTTTACTAGTATTCTCTTGTTTACCGCTATAGATGAAGGGAAGAAGAGAGGGAGGGAGGGCAGCAGACTTCTGGTAATACCACCTCCTCCTTCTGTTTCTGCAGCCCTGGGAGAGGTGGCAGCTTCTTGATGTTGCTAGTCTTTGGGTGATGTCACCGTCCCTTGTTTTAGCTTCTCTCAACTCCTTTGTCTACTGTGTGACCAATTCTCTATATTACATTCCTGCTTCTTGGAAAGCCTAGGGTGTTTAGCTTTTTTTACATTTTGTTTCTTTGGCTAGATCCTGACTGGAGTGGATGGTCTCATTAACCCAATTTTTAAAAATTACGATGTAAATATATACATATATCTTATAATTATGTTGTATACCTTAAACCAATACAATGCTATATATCAATCATATCTCAATAAAATTGGAAAAAGTTTGTGTGTAGATAAGGCCTGTCTTTATCATTATTCTGCCTCTTTTCTCCACTATCTTCTACTCCCTGAGTGACTCATCTTCTCCACATAGTGCCTAAATTCTGAACCACTTCTACTTCCTCCTCAAACATACCCTGTTCTCAACTAAACTTCACCCCTTTAGCTAATTCTTAAGAAGCTGTGAGCCGCGAATGGCTTTCCTTTTTACATTCTCTAGGAATATCTGCATTTAAACTAGGCAGGTCCTAACACAAAGAAGTGAAGCTCTTGGGCCCGCTGGAGAGACAGCTGCAGACGGAAGTTTTTTTCGATACCTTCAGGGACAAGAGTCGATGCAGCCACTTGCAAAACGATGTCAGACTGCATTCCTAGGAACAAGAGCTGGCCGAGTGGAATGGTATAAACAGTGGATCACAAATTAGAGTGTGCGGCAGAAAACCTTGGGTATTGGGTTGTTAAACACAGATCGGTGCTCCCCTCCACCCTGCAGGGTTTCCGACCCAGTAGATCTGGGGAGGGGCCTGAGAATGTGAATTTCAATCCATGTTGATGCTGCGGGCCCGAGGGCCACAGTCTTAAGAACCCCAAACTGTTTTAAACCCTTTTCAAATACTAAATCTTTTAATCCTCACTAAATATGGCAACCGAGATAGAGAGAAGCTAACAAAGGCTCCAAGTCACACAACACATACCTGGCAGAACTGAGATTTGAGTCCCTAGGGTCTGGCCCCAAATTCTGTGTTTCTAGTCATTGCGCTGCAGTGTATCTTGAGGTCCAGGCTGTGGAAATATAGAAACGGGTTCTGGCTCTAGTTCCAGCTGTGTGATCCCAGGCAGGTCCCTTGACTTGTCTGTGCCTTGGCTTCCTCATCTGCACAAGGGGATCCTAGGAGCACCCCCCACAAAGTGTGAGCACCAGGGGTTTGTGAGAGAATGGTGTGGGTGCAGGTTGCTTGCTCCCTAACCCTTCATCCATCTCTGAGTTCACCCCCAGCTGCACCTCAGGGCTTCTGGACTTGTGGATGGCAGCCCTGTTCTGTGCCGAGGGCTTTCTCCCACCCGACTGCAGTGTGCTAGGCCTTCCTGCCCTCTTTGGGGCAGTTCACAGGTGCATTCTCCATGGCTCCTCAGAGCGACTCCAGAAAAACTGAGCCCCTGTAGCCCAGAGCAGTGACCTGCTCATTAGCACACCATCTAGTCCATTCAGCTGCTGTAACACAACACCCTAGATGGGTTGCTTCAACAACAGACATTATTTCTCACAGTCCTGGAGGCTGGAAGTCCAAGATCAAGGTGTCAGCAGATTTGGCATCCAGGGAGGACCCTCTTCTTGGCTTGCCATGTCCTCACATATAATCCCACTATGGGGACTCTCCTCTCATGACCTCACCTAAACCTACCTAACCTCCCAAAGGCCCACCTCTTAGACCATCCTTTTGGGGGATAGGGTTTTGACCTATGAGTTTTCAGGGTACACAGCATCTAGTCCATCACACACCCTTTGTTGTCGTCATCCCTGCTTCTCTCCCTGTCCTTCGCTTCTTCTACCTCCCAGGACCACCTCCACTCCGACCACCTGCACCCACAACCCTATTTCAAATTTGCTTTGGGGGAAATGACACGAAGATAAGTGACGTGTATGAACCATGTAGCACAATGCCTGGCATGTATAACAATAAAAATAATAGAAGCTCACAGTGCTTCTTATATGCCAGGCCTTTTACACATTTTAGCTCATTCAGTGCTTAGTGAGTAAGTTGGGTCTTTCTGGAATGTAAACCCCGCGAGGGCAGGAATCCCATCTGCCACCCTCTCAGCGTGGCTCCCAGTGGCACCCCACAGCTGGAAGACGAACCGGGATTCCCCCATCTGGACAGGCCTGCCATGAAGCATCATGGGAGGCACTTATGCAAATATAGCCTTCAGGCCCCGCCTCCAGCCTGACTGTTTTATGGAGCGCAAAGCCTTGGGCTAATGGTCACCCTGCTCCTATCCCTTGGGCCTGACCCCAGGCATTGGAGAGTGAGACTTACGCCCAGAGAGCGTCTAGAGCTTGCTCTCTGGGCCTGTCCTGGTAAGGAAGAGCTGCTGGACTGACCCTCGCCCTCCTTCCCTGGCGAGTCCCTGGCCGACATGCTGAATGGGGCTTTCATTTCCCTGACCCTGGGGTCATCTGTTTTCAGAACGTGAAATATGGCCGCCTGGCTGAGGACAGAAGCCAGGGAGATAAGCGCCAGGGAGGAGCCTCCCGTCCAACAAGCTGTGACTAATGATGATTGGGGCGTGTTTGTCGGGGCAGAATTTATTTGGCTCATGGTTACCTGGGGATTAACTCTTTGTGGGATCTTGGACTCCAGCCCAGAGGTGCCTGGTTTTCAGTCACACTGAGCTCTAGATCCTGTTCACCCAAGCACAAGGTTTGGGGTATAGTAGGCATTCAGCAGATGCTTGTGGGAGGGAAGGGGGTAGGGAGAAAAGAAAGACAAGAAAGAAGGAAGGGAGGAAAAGAGAGGAGCATACGTTCCTCGCCCTTGAGCCTTCAGCATAATAAAATCAGCTCACATTTATCATCTGCTTACCATGTGCCAGACACTGACACTAAACAATTTACACACATCACCTCATTTAATCCTCCAAATGGATGAGGTTCATACTATTAAGCCCATTTAACAAATGAGGAAACTGAAACTTCGTATGACTGTATGCCTATTTAATGGATGAGGGCTCAAAGCCGTTAAGTAACTTGCCAGAAAGTGGCAGGGCTGGAGTTTCAACTGGGACTTGGGTCTTTTTAGCTTCCATTCTTGAGCTCCTAGCTGTTGTGCCAAACTGTCTTCTGGTGTAAGCTCTGCAGTGCTTCTACATATTGCGTCAGTTGGGGTTGTAGTATTTTTCTTTGTAACAAAGAACCTCAAAATCGCAGAGGTATACAACAAACATTTACTGTCACATCCGAGGGTCTGCCGGCTGGCTGTGGCTTGGCTGATCCAGGCTGGGCTTGGCTGGCTCAGGCTGGGCCCCAGGCTTCCCGTTCCCGTTGGGCTCAAGTTTCTCTCTACATAGGTTCATTCTAGGGGAGTCCAGGCTACTTGGGGTTTACCTTCGGGACAGCAGAGCCTAAAAAAATAAGCCAACGAAGTGGACTCAACTACATCCTTTGCTCTGCCCACATTCCCTGCATCTCATTGGCCAAAGCAAGTCACATGGTCAAACTGAAGGGATGGGACATTCATCCCAGCACCAGGAAAGCAGGGCAAAGGTGAGGCAGCACAATTCTGTAATAGTGATGGAGTGAAGAATGGGGATAACCAATCTACACACAGATCAAGTGTGAACATATTAGGAATATCAGGTGAGGTGGAAGATGCAAAAACACAAAACATGGTACTACTCCTGCCTTCCTAACTTCCTAGTCTCTACGTTTATGTACAGATGTCCCTACAACTCACACCCAACAGGAACACACACACACCAGCAAATAATCATACATTCCCCGATTGGTTGACCACTTTAAAGTCATCTACATCAGGGCTGTTTTGTGCTCCAACTCAGTGCAGGGGGCATTTGCAATGACGTCTTTGCTTGTCATGACCCGGGTGGGGATATTTTTGGCATCTAGTGGCTGGAGGCCAGGGATGCAGCCCAACACCCTCCTATGCAGAGGACAGCCCCCACAATGAAGAATTATTTGTTCTCAAGGTTGAGAAATCCTGTTCTAGAATAGCAATTAACCCAACCTGGTGGCTGGGGAACCTGGGGGCTCCAATACAGAACTTTTGACTCAAGAGGGACTGGGATGTTAGCCTTGGAATCTAGCAACTTAGCATTTAGGAAACTTTGATTCGCCAATCAGAGCTTGGAAGCTGCTGCATTAGGTTTGTGTTTTGCCCCTACAGGAACTCAAAATCAAAGATTACTTCAGGATTTAAACCGAACAGCCCTTTGAGTGCCTCCTAACATTACCCTCTCCAGAAATCTGGCCGCTTTGCTGCCCAGCCCCACAGTGCACGATGTTTGCCACAAAAGGAATCTCCAAACGGTCAGGGCAGTCTATACTTTCTCTGCCTCCTCTGCCTTTCACTTTTAAAACCAGGAGGAATTCAAGGAAAATGTAATCCATATGTTTCAGAATCATTTACACTTAAATCATGAAAGTACTGCCATGATTTTTAAGAGCTATTTGATGTCCAAAACACCTTATGAGGATTTTAAAAATGAGCTTTTTAAAGTCTCCTTTTACTTTCAGTTGGATTTTGCTCTGGGTAAGTGAATTCAAGTGATATGAAGCTGGGGGGCTGCCAGAAACCCCAAACCATGAACCTGAAGGAAATTCAACACTCAGCAAATCAGGTCTTCTGCTCTCACCTCAAGTACCTCTTGACGTGCATCCATTTCATGCAATAAAATCGATCTTATTTGGCCAACGATCACGGATTCAAGCAGTCACTCAGTTAGGTCTTTAGACATCTTCCTTCTCATTTTGCTTCTCAGAGTGCCTCAGGTTCCATATTTAAACCATTTTGACTCACCCTAAATGGAGATCCAATTCCGTCTTTCAGTGGGTTTGTTATTTCTAAATAGCAACTCAGCTCTGCTGCCAACATCACATTTCGCTTTTCTCTCTTCACCCCAGGGAGACCCAGGAGAGAGTCTGAATTCTAGAATGGACTGTGTACTGGCTTACAGCACAGGTGGGCCTGCCCGTTTGGAAAAGCAATTTGGCAAAACATCTAACCTAAGACATGCTTATCCACAATTCTGCCTTTAAGAATATAGCCCAAGGAAATAATTCTAAGTGTGGAGCAATACATATTCACCCCACAGGAATATCCAGCACCATTTCTAATAGAGGAAAACTGCAAAAGACCTTACAGAATAATCCTAGCAAAATGGTTCATTAAATGATAGTTTCTCTGCTAAATGCCAACATGTGTGCTAATGGATAGTAAGGCTGCATTACCACAGTAAAGGGGAAGGGAACAATCTCTGTCGTGTCAAAGCAGAGGAATTACAGATGCTTCAGGAAATGCTTAAGAATGTGTTGGAATTAACTGGACCAAGAGAGGAGGGAAAGATATTCCAGCTGGCTGGAAAAGCTGAGGGGTGAGTAGGAAAGTATAAGTAATTCAGGTTTGTTGCAGCTCAAGGTCTAGGTGGGGAGCTGGGCACCCAGAGGGTGGAGGTCTTGATGACCACATTGGCAGCTTGAACTTTAGCCTAGAGGTACTGAGGAGCCACTGCAGATGGTTGAGCAGGGAAGGGACGCAGTCAAATCTGCACTTTTACAAGATGTCTATGGTCACTGCGTGGACAAGGTGGTCACAGCTTGGGAGGCCTAAGTGGAAACTTCTTGAGTACCGCCAGAGGTGCTGAATGTGTTGATTAGTCAACTTAGAATTTATTCATTCAACACTCATTCATTGTGTCATCAGCGGAGGTGGGATTTGTTTGAGACATGCCTAGGAGGGGCTGTGGCAGAACCCAGTGACTAATTGGACATGGGGAGCAAGGAGGAGGGATGGAAGGGACCTGGGTTTTGGGCTCAGACAGTTGCTTGGATGCTGGTGTCATTCACTGAGCTAGAGGAAAAGGAGGGTGGCACCATGGATGAGAGAGAGACAGTGAGTCCAGTCTGGGGCCAGGTGGACCAACTTGGAGATGCCCAGCCAGGAGTTGGGTGTTCAGGTCTGCAACCCTGGAGACAGGTTCAGAGGTACCGACGTGAGAGTTGCCAGCATTCTGGTGGGTATTTGAAACTGTGTGTGGCAGTGACATCACCAAGGGCTCAGAGTCATGCTGAATGAGAAAGACAAGGCCAAGGACACCCTAGGGAAGATTTTTATCCAAATTTCATTATTAAAAGACTGTAGATACATTAAAAAGCAGGGCAGGAATTGTGGGAGGCTTTCAGGGAGAAATCTCTGAGCAGATGCTACTGGTTTACTAAGGGGATGTGTGGGGGGATCTCTATGCAGACCATGCAGTGGGGAGAAAGGGAAAGCAGAGATGAGAAAGGGAAGGATTTAAATTAAAATGTGATTTAAAGGCAACATGTGGACCTGGGTGGGACATGTCCATGGAAGAAAGGAGGAGCAGGACAGGGAATTGTGACAGAAAGGAAGACCCAGAGAAGTGAGTGAAGAAAAAGAGAGAGGCAATTGGTTTCTATGAACAAAGGAGCAAGACAAAAAAGGAAAAGGAGGGAATTGTAAAGAAAGTGTAAGACACAGGACCTGAGGCTCCTGGGCTCCCTACCGAGAGCCTCTCCTGCCAGGAAGGGTGGTGAGCAGGGCACAAGGTCCAGCCAGGCTTGCTGATCTGCAGGAGTCTCTCTGGGACCTGAATGAGACAGCTAGGTGGGGAGTAACCACAGGCAGACAAGGATCCCCTCCCCTCCCGCCCCTCCCCAGAACCCAACCCAGCCCAGGAGGAATCTTCCCTCTCTGCCTCCAATGCCAGCATGGGAGCCCAAAGTAATCCTGATGACCTCAAATCTCGGGAAGGACTGACAGGTGGGAGGCACTGTGGGCCAACTCCCAGGTGGAAATGTAGTGGGCAGGGTCGGGCTCTGAGAAAAGATGAATTTACAGACTCCTAGTGGTGTGGGGATATGGGAAGGACAGCTTCAGTAGGTAGTGAGTGCCCCATGCCTGGAGGAATTTAAACTGATGGTGAGGGAGCACCTAGGAAAGGCTGTTGCAGAGTGGATTCCTTTGCCCCTGAGGGCATGATCTCCCCCTTCTTTTCATCTTGTAGCATTGTACTTAGTACGCAATGAGTGCTCAAGAAATGTTGGCTATTAGTAGTATTATCATCGTTATTATTCAAGTGTTCAAATTAAATGCCCCGTAGGGTCAGTAGATATAAATGGTGAATGGTGGGGACTCCTTAACCTAGACCATGCATGTCCCCCTGTTCAGTTCTGCCAGCAGTCCAGCAAGACAAAAACATTCTGATTTTGCAAGAGAACCCAGAAACCCAGTTGATGGATGAAATTTTTCAATGTCAGTTCAAAGAGCTGCACAGGCCAGCTCTGCCCTTCGCCCTCACTTGTGGCATTTGAGCAAAGGTCTACCTGGTCCATGCTTTTTCCCACCAGTTGTGTGACCTCGGTAAGTCACCTAACCTCTCTGTGCCTCGATTTCCATAGCTATGAAATCGAATACTAACACGTGCCCCACAGGGTTGTTGTGCGGATTAAATTAGATAATACAGGCAAAGAGCCCTTCCGTGGTGTCCCACACATGGTAAGACTTAGTAAGTGATAATTGTTGCTGCTATTGATTTTTCCTGTGTTCAGCTCATACTTTATGTTCCCAGCAGAGGGATTTCATGGCAAATGGCCCACCTGCACCCCATGCTGAGATCTGGTCTCTTTCCAGCATGTTGCCCCGGGATCTTGGCCGGCAGCTTCTTCCTATTACAGGCGTGCCGAGTGATTGCTGGCTTTATACGTACCTGGTGACAACTTTAACCTGGCTGCTGGGATTTAAGGAGGAGCGACAGTCAGCATGCAGCAGGCTGTCGGGAAGAACTGAGTGCCGAAACCTTCATCACAAGAAGGTGGAGACAGGAGAAGAGAAAGGGGCCATCAGAGCTTAGCTGCCTCCAGCTCTCCATTAGCAACGTTTTGCAATCTGTGGGGTTGGGGGAAATGTCACATAGTCTCCTGTCATGGAACTTGCATTTGCATGTGTGTATGAGCCATCTGGGAATTGTGTTCTAATACAGATGCTGATTCCATAGGTCTGGGGTTAGGGCCCAAGACTCTGCATTTCCAGTGAGCTCCCAGGCAATGGTGCTGTTGCTGGTCCAGGGACCACACTTTGAGTATGGGCACACATCCCAGGCCCTGGTCTAACCCTAAAGGGGCTCCAGGAAAAGGTGGGGCCTCAAGGGGAACTGCTCGCATCCAGTGGCAGAGGGCACCATGTCCCAGCATAGGACCCCAGAACAGCAGGACCCAAAGAATAGAATCACCCCTGTGAGGAAAATGAGGAAAACGAAGTTGAGAAAGTTCAAGTTGCCCGTCCAAGATGACACAGCTGGGAAGGAACAGAGCTGGGTTTTAAATCCTGTCTCTAAGATTCTAGAATCATGTTCTGAACCAAAAGTCTTCATGTTTTTACTTGGATTAGATTTTCTTAATTCTTCTTCTCCTGCCGCTCTTCTTCTTTTTCTTCTCCCTCCTCCCTTTTCTTCATAAAGAGGGCACAAGAACATTTTTATTTTACGAGTTCCTAAGTTGGGATCAATGGGCCTATAAGCCCCTTAAAGTTATCAATGCAAAATTTTGTACATGGATGGCAATGTTTTTCCCATGGAACAGGTCCATAGATTTTTCAGCTTCTCAAAGAAACTCATCTTTAGAAAAAGTGAAAACCTCTGCTGTGTACCTCCTCTCTTGCTCTCCCCATCTCTCCTTAACCCCGTCCTCTGTCCTTTGTCCTTTGTCCTTTCTCTCTTTCTTGTGGAAAGGTCTGGTTTCACCCGGAAAGGTCTGGTTTCACCCACATGAACTATGGTGATGCTAGGAAGCCAGCCATGGGGAGGAGCCCTGTCTCTGGAGAATGTCCTCTGATAGGAACTGCGGCTGCCTGGGGAAGGGCTGGGGGAAGAGGTATCTTTTTGATGCTCGCATGGCCGGCAGCCTGCGTGGTCACCCAGGCAGCATCATTTACATCCATGGGAACAGCACGCCTCCTTGGCTTCCTCTTCTCCTATCTTGTGCTTGGGTAACAGGAAGCCGAAAATCTCCCTCTGAGTGAATCTCCAACCATCATGGGGAGTCAGGGATGCAACAGGCACTGGAGCTCGCTCGTTTTTACCCTTGGCTTTGCAGCTTGGGGAAGCTGAGGCTCGGGGAATGCCATGCTGCATATTCAGCCTACAGTCAGTGGTGGCAGAACAGGGTCAGACCTACAGGCTCCTGAGCACCAGTCCAGAGCTGTTTTCACCTTTATAAGACGAATCTTACCCAGATTTATCCTAAAGATGCTTCTAACTAGAAATGGAGGCAAACCTGCCAATCCACTGTCAGTCCCGCCAAAACCCAGAAGATTTTAATGTCACGAGCTGCTTTTAATGTATTCCTTTAAAAATCAAAAAGCCCCAAAGCTCTTTCTCCAGTGTCACCCAGTGGACAGTCAGCAGGCTTTATCTGCCAGCACTTAAAAAAGAAAAAAAAAAGAGAGAAAGAAAGAGAGATATAGCCACTGAAGAAGAATCCGAGGCCCCCGGAATCTTAACAAGGCAGCTCTGTTTCTTATCATCTTCAAAAAGCCTTTATTAAGCCTCTCTGGGCTCATGTGGCCGAGCGAGGCACTTTACAGAATCAGATCAATCAGCGGTCCGTCAGCAAACATGTACAGTGCACCTACTGTGGGAAGCCACGATGTGGGGGGTATCGGGGCATGGAGGCATGACCTCTGACCCCGTGTTGGTGATGCCCAGGGTCTGTACTGCCTGAGACGCCACCATTCCGAGTTAGCGGGGGACTAGCCAGTAAGCATCGTCAGCTCCTCTTAGAAGGAAGAGGATGGGATTCCAGTTACGGGACAATGAATGCCCTCAATGCCCTGAATACCCCTCCACTGGAGGGATGAGGTTTGCCCCACCTTTGGCTTTCTGGCGGCATCTTGGGCATGACGCATCCCAGCACCCAGCAGAAGCCTGGAGCTCACAAATGTCTCCGAAGCAGAAGCAGCACAGACGTTGATCATTACCAAAAAGGAACCATCACCAGTGTGACATGGAGGCGACTGACCATGCGAACTGAGTGCAGGGCCTGGGAGTCAGCTGGGGCTCAAATCCCACACCTCCTCGCTGTGTGACTCTGGACAAGTGACTTCACCTCTCTGAGCCTGCTTTTCCCCATCTGTAAAATGGAACAGGTAGAGAAGCTACGTCGTGGGTGTACTGCAAGTTTAAATAAGATGTGTGTAAGGTGCTGAGCGTCCTGACTGATACACAGAAGGTGCGAGACAAGTGGTTGCTATTATTTTGGTTTTTATTATTGTTGGTATTTTTATAATTATTCTTGATAGTTTTCTGCCCCATCTTCGGTTCTATCATGTGCAGCAGGAAGTTTTGGATGCTTGACTAGAGAGCACAGAGTGGATTTTGGATATTCATTCAGTCGTTCAACAGATTATTTTTTGAGCACCTACAGTGTGCTGGGAACATCTGGGTACTGGCAGCACAGCTGGAAACAAAACCAGATCTTTCCCCTTCCTGAAGCAGGGACATAGTGTCTCCTTTCGGGCCCGAGGCCTTTGGTAAAACCACCCACCATCGGTGGATGCAACCCGTGGGCCCCGTTCTCCTGCGCAGCGAGCACAGCAGCTTTGCTTCTGCCGAGGTGAAGAGCCCAATGTCAGGGGCGACGAGGGACCCTCTTCCCTTTGCTGTTCTGGCCTCTCCCCAGTTACACACGTCCCTTGTCTTCTTAATTCCTTCCTGGGCCCCAGAGGCAGCTCTGTGTGGGAAGTAGGCTCTGGGTGGGCGGGGGTCAGGTCAGGACACTGGCTTTGTGTCCCTCTTTGTCACTTCCTCACTGTCTTAACGTAGGTGGACTCCTTGCTCTCTCTCCATCTCAGGGGCTCGTGTGTAAAACAAGGACACGTGGTTGACAGAAAACCCTTGTCCTTCCCGACAGCGCGGTCTTGTTTAGGTATGGGCAGTCAGTGCTGGCTTTGGAGGGCTGTTTTCTGACTCAGGCAGAGAAAGTACTTCTGTCTCCACTGGATCCTGGCTTAAAGAAAATGAAGATTCAAAAGAAGGTAGCAAACAGCAATTTGGAAAACAATATCTGATTTTTAAAGGTGGGGAAAAGGACTTTTGAAGTCAGTCCAACTTGGGGTTCAAATGTTATCTCTGTTACTTACTGATGGTGCGTTTTTGGGTTAATTGCTTCACCACTCTGTGTCTCAGTTTACTTATATGCAAAACAGAGATTATGATAACTTCCTTCTGGAATTATTGTGCTCTTAAGAGACAATATTTATAAAAGGTCTAGTAGGTATACATAAATAGTAGATGAGAATAATTACTATTACCTAATAAATAGGAGCAATGCCTAGTTTAGTTTGTGTTCATTGTGCTCAATGATTTAGACTGTAAACTGCTGGAGGGCCCACATAATAATTTGGATTATGTTCTGCTACACGAAACTGAAAGCCACAAATAAAAGTAGCCTGAACAAGAGAGATGTGTATTTCTCTCTCATGTAAAATAAACCCAGAAACGGTCAGTTTGGGCTGGCCTAGCCACTCTATTCCTGACATCGTAAAGAATCCAGACTCCTTCCAGTTCAATGTACCACTGTCTCTAGAGTATGGTCTCATCCTCATGGCCCAGAATGACCACTGGAGCTCCAGCCATCACACAGCAGACTACAATATTGAGAAAGGGGAAGAAGAGCCTACTTCCACCCTTAATAGGGTTGCCAGATTTAGCAAATAAAACTATAGATACCCAGTTAAATTAAATACAGGTTAATTTGAATTTGGAATAAATAATTTTTAGCATAATTTGGGACTTTTAAAAAATTGTTTATTTGAAATTCAGATTTTACTAGGTGCCCTATCACCCAGTTCCCTTTTATCTGGCAGACCTATCCCTTAAGGACATGTCTCCAAAGTACCACACAACATTTCTACTTATATATGTTGGTCAAAACCTAGTTATGTGGCCAATTTCTCTGCAAGGGGGCTGGGAAATGTAGTATTTATTCTGGATGACCATGCACCCTGCTAAAAGTTAGAGTCTTTAGACAACATATAGTCTCTTCTATATTTTATTTGTAAACAGAAGGTGATAATATTTAATGTGCTCAAGTACAGTGTGCAACGCCAGAGAGAAATAATCAATTCAATCAGAACATTGCAATAACTTATATTTGCTCAATGATTTAGATTTTCAAAGCACACTCACAATAGCCACATAAGGCAGTCTGTGTAATCTCCATCTTTCACCTGAGAAAACTAAGGCTCAGAGAAGTCACCTTACTTGCTTAAGGTGACAGAGAAAGGAAATTAGCTAACAATCCAGGTCTATAGACAGCACAAACTTCACTGAGCATCTACTCTCTGTCTGGCATGGTACTAGACTGCAAGCCTAATGAGAACAGGCAATAGAGACTATTTTGTGTATTATTTTATCCCCAGCATCTTTTACAGCATCTGGCACATAACAGATGCTCATAAGAGCTTTTTATTGCTGCATAACAAATTACTACCAACTTAGAATCTTAAAACAATACACATTTATTATTTCATGGTTTCCTTGGGCCAGAAATCTGTACTCCGCTTAGCTGGATCCTGTCCCAAGATCTTACAAGGCTGTGGTCAAGGTGACAGATGGACTGTGTTCTTATCTGGAGGCTTGACTGGGGAAGAATCCACCTCCCAGCTCACTCAAGTTGTTGGAAGAATTCATTTCTTATGGTTGTATAACTCATGGCAGCTTGCTTCTTAAAGGCCAACAGGAGAGAGTCTCTGACCTCAGGGGGGCCCAGTCCCTGTTTTGAATGCTTGCATGTGATTAAGCCAGGTCCACCCTTCCTTCCTTCCTTATGGTGCAGAAGTAGTTGTATTTTGAGTTAATCCAAAGGGGACAGGCCTGGTTTCATCAGAATAAAGGCATAAAAACTGAGATTTCCCTGAAAAAGAAATTCTGCTTCAAGACTGCAACATCAGCTCCTACCCAAGAGTTTCCAGCCTGCCCTTCAGATTTCAGACTTACCAGCCCCTACAAGAGCATAAGCCAATTCCTTGAAATTAAAAATTAAAAAATTAAAAACATATATGTGCATATGCATATATATATATACATTATATCTATATCTCTATACCTATATCTCTATGTTTATCATCTATATATCACCCCTTTATGAGTTTCCCTTCCCAGTACATATCCTTATAAACAGTCCCTTCATTAAAGGCTTCCCAGCCATCCAGTTCCAGTTGAATGTTCCTGCAGTAATTTGTTAAGAGGCCAGAGAAAACTCATACAAGCACCTATTACGTGCCAGCTGTTATAGAAAGATGCTGAGGATAAAATAATATACAACATTCAACCTGCTTCCTTCCCAGGCTTGCCTGATACTCCATCCATTTGTTGACAGGCCCAAGTCTATATTTTCAGCTGAAACCTCACATCTTCAGCCTTGAACCTTGAACCTGGATGACCATCCTCAAATAATTAGAACTCCAAACATCCCAAATGGAGCCCATCATTTTCTTCCTGGTGCCCAGTCAGGAACCAGGACACGTGTGCCATCCCTCAATCAACCACCACTCCATCCATGCTCCCTGCCAACCAAGTGATGAGCTTATCCCTTCATCTACCACATATTTCCTGAGTGTCCGCTTGTGTTCAGCACCACTTTTGTGCTGTGCATATGGTGATGGAGAAGGCAACCCAAGTCCCAGACACTGTGGTCAGGGAAACAGGAAATAGACAGATGAGTATGTCAGAGTGACAAGGACTATAAGTAAAAGAATGAAGCAAGACCAGGGTATAGAAGAGCATGGAGGGACAGGTATCAGGGAAGCCTCTTTAAGGAGGTGATATTTGACCAGAGCCCTGAAGGAGATGAGGGAGGCAGTGAGCCATGGTTAGATCTTCGGCAGGAGCAGTGCTGGGTGGCTGGAACAGCATGTGCAAAGGCCCTGAGGTAGGAGTGAGTTTTGTATGCTGGAGGAAGGGGAAGAAGGCCTGGGCGGTGGAGTAAGGGAGGCCAGGGAAGCAGTGCATTTCCCCTTCCACTCCTTGCTGCCACTCTCCAGCTCAAGTTCTTACTGTCTCTTTCTTGGATTGCTGTGGCAGCCTCCTAATTGGCCTGTCTTTATCAGCTACCCTAATGCATCCTCCAAAACTGGAGTGATTGGCTTATCACACCACTGCCCTACTTTAGAACTTCTGATGCCCTCAGGATCAAGTCTAAACTCTGCAGAAAAATTTACAAAGGTCATTTGATTCATCCCCCTGACCTACCCTCCTGACCTCAGTCACCCCATGACATCACTTCCTCCTCATGACTCATCTCCAGCCACAAAGGAACTTCTAATTCCCATGCTCACCACCTTCTCTTGCCTTAGGCCTTTGCTTGTGCTGCTACCCCGCGCTTCCTCTAGACCTCAGCTTGGATGTCACCTCCTCCAGGAAGCCTTCCATGACCCCATGCCTGGGTCAGAAGTCCCCACCCTGGGTTTCCACAGCCCCCAGTATTGCCCCATCAGAGCCCATTTGGGTTGTAGAGAATGTATGCCACCTCCCTGAGGACAAGGACTGTGTCAATGATGTCTAAATGCCCAGGGCTGAGCAAGTGCTTGATACCCAGTAGATGCTCAGGACATATTGATAAAGTAAAAGAATAAAGGAAACAGAGTGACAGATTCTGAGGGATGCAGAAAAGATATAACACCCAGTCTCTATCCTGATAATCTAATGGCACATCTGGGTGGATGAGAGTCACACCTGAAACCACAAGGCTGCTTCAGACTAAGCTGGGTGGGGAGACAGGAGTTCAGGGAAGGGACAGTGTTGGGAGGCTGGAGCATTTGAGTTTATTTCTAAGAGGAGAAGAAAGGGTGGCAGAGAGGGAGAGGAAATTGGCGCCTTGAGGACTGCATAGGACTTGCAGGGGTGCTGAAGAAAAATGCTCACAGCCAGTAGCTTTGGACAGGGTGGGGCTGAGCAACTTCCTAGTCCTAAGGGCGCTGGCGGGGAACTCTGGGGAAGTCTAGTGGGGTGGCAAGGGGCAAGATGACGGGGCTGCTGAAAAGGAGTCACGGTTAAGAGCAAAATTTCTGCAGCCAGACTCAGGTTTGAATCCTGCCTCCTCTGCCTGGAAGCCGTCTGACCTTGAACAGTCACTTCACCCCTTTGGTTCTCAGTTTTTTCATCTGTAAAATGGAGATCATGAAAATTAAGCTTCAGGGCCTCTCACTGCAGCAGGCTCCTTTGAGGCTCCAGGAAGGGCTCTAGAGGTGTCTTCATGGGGTCATACTGTTTTATAAAAATGATATTTCCTATTTTTTTTCTTAATGGAGGCCCCCAGTTGAATAAACTTCAGGCCCCACAAAACCTGGATCCCGCTCCCCAGCCCATCTCTCTACCTCCAAGGGCGTCCAGGGATTAAATGGAGTCATGTGTCTAAAGCCCTCAGCACAGGGCTTGGCTGGCAGTCGCTGCTGAATAAACGTTGGCCACCGTGATAATGACCTCCATCGTTGCCACTGTACTCATCAGGGTATTGGGAGGCAAACGAGAAACTGGCTCCAACTTACTTGTAAAGAAAGGAATTATTGGGAGAATTTCTGGCAACCCCAAGAATCCGCAGGAAGGCTGGTGAACCAGGCAGCATCAAAAAGCCCTGTGTGGACAGTTGGAGGGGTCCTGTCTCTCATCTCTGCAGGCGCGTTCGGCAACATCATTCCCTTTTATGAGTTTACTTTTTCCCCCTCCGAAGAGGAGAGTTCCCGTCTTTGCAGATAAGACAAATAGGTCTGCCTTAAATATTTCTCTTACTTAAAAGTTCATAAATCTATTGGTTTAAAACTGTCAGCACGATGGGAAAATCCTGAGATGGAGCCACGCTTATCACCAGGCGAGGAATTTGCCCCAAGTGGGGGCAGGATGCTGAGTGAAAGACAGTGGCAGTGCCCAGAAACGAACTGCCTCTTCAGCCCCACCCATGACTCTTGCCCTCCCAAGAAATATTTTAAAATCTGGTCCTATTGGCCAGATGCTGCATGAGGCAGCAATCTATCCCGCTGCAAGCTTCCCTCACCAATTCTTGGGTCCTTTTGTCTGCCATGAGTTGACTTCAGGGCCACATTTCCCCCACCAGCCCCGCAACAGAGTGGCCCTGTGTTTGGGAAATTAAGTGCTTTCTTCCCTCCACATCCCCTACAGATTACTAGGAAAATCTCCCACAAGAAGTAAAGGGGTTTGGGTTCCGGGCAGTGGTGCACCTGGTAAATCTTTGGTAACTGGCTCTCTTGGTGGGGGTGGGGGGCTGGGGAAAGCCCTGATCTGGAGCAGTCACCATTTCCCACGGTGTAAATATTCCCGCCATGGCTAATACCACTGAACACAGTTAGGAAGAGATGCTAAAAGTAGCATCCATCCCATAGGATTTCCAACACCCAGCTTCAACAGGCATAAATGACCTCAAGAATGTAGGAAGTGATATGTTTTGGATGTTTATTGCCTTTGTTTAATTTATTTAATTGTAGACTTACATAATTGTATTTAACAACTGGGTCACAAAAGTCCTCAAAATTTAACAGTTGGCTGTTGCAAGTGGGTACAAAGTAGCCTACGACACTGGGTCCAACCACCCTGTTTGAGATGTGGGTTTGAACACCAGACCTGCTGCTTTCTGGCTATGTGACCTTGGGCAACTTCTCTAGCTGAGCAAGAGAGTATTCTCTGTGCTAACACTCAGACAGAACGTACTGTAAGTTGGGTACTCTTTAAAGCCCTTGATTTGATCTTTGCAAGGTAGACACCATTATGCACCCCACTGTGTACAGGTCGGGGGACTGAGGTCCAGAGGGACTGTGTGACTTGTCCAAGATCCCAGAGCTGGTAAGTGGCAAGGCTGGGATTTGAACTCAGACTGTCTGGCTCCACTAGCTGTTCTAACTACTACCCCACACTTCCTTTCTGTGCTGCAGAGCCAAACCTCAGTCTCTACCTGCAAAATGTAGACGCTCTTGTGGATCTCCTGAAACAGTGTTCAGAATATAAAGTTGAAACAAGTTAACACAAGGGACCATTTGGCATGCCACCTGGCACCCGAGAAGCCCCAAATTCCTTTTCTGCAGGCATCCCCCTGTCTGAGGGCAGCGGCTCTGTCAGAGCAAAAGGGAAGGCTGGACAAGGTGCTATCAACTGGGTGTGAAGAGCCCCAGCGAACCATCAGCTATCATTCTATTATTACCCAGGCTTCAGGCACCCTACCTCTTATCTAATTCACTCAGCAAAAACATGCTTTCCCCTGACAGTAACCTTGGCGCACAGCACTGGTGGATCTGTTAAATAAAGCCAAAGTTTGAAACTTTCAGAACTTTCCAGATCTTGCCATCTGACTGATTGGGGTTGGATGCAACTGAAATCAAACCTTTCCCCAGCTCTCCCCGGTTTGCCTTCCAGAAGGATGGGCAGATTCCTACACTGGTAGCTGTCACACACAGTACAGGAAGAGCCAGGCTGGGTCATAGAAAGCCTCTGGTGCCTCCCAAGTGTCCCTTTGACCCGAGGCTGGAAATTCTCCATTTGCCCTCCACCTTTCTGCGCTCTGTCCGTACTCTGGGAGGCTGTGCCCAGAGTCTAGGCTCCTTTGTCCTCTGGCTTCCTGTTGGGTTTTGCCAGTGGGAGACCAACAGAAGGGGGAGGGGATGAGAGAGACAGAGGTATCTGTCCCCAGGGTCTCTTCATGCCAGCCCTATGTGAGTTGGGCAGTGGCTGCATTCCTCCACCAAAGACTGCAGCTTCTTCCGGGCCGTGCCCTCTGAAGCTCTGTGTCACCTGCCCCACTGGGTCTGAAGGTGGCAGTGACTTCCCAGCCCTTGCTAGCCTGAGGGTTCTCCACCATCCCTGTTAGTTCCTTTAACCCAGCCTACACCTTTGTAAAGAACCCCTTCATTCAGCTCTCTTTTACAACTTCTGAGTGTGTATCTATTTCCGGCCAGGATCCAAAACCTTTCTCTGAACCTCAGTTTCTCCATCCATGAAATGGGTCCTCTAGTCCCCAGTCCACCTTGCAGAGATTGCCTCCAGGGCAAAGCAAAACCTAGATGGGAAGATTCCCTGAGGCAAACAAAAGTTCAAAGTGCCACCCAGGAGCCAGGCATTAGTGTTATTAATAAAAGCCAGCTAGGGCTCCTCACTTCGCCTCTGCCTCCCTCCTCGGAATGCCCCTCCCACACCTCCTGACCTCTGATCCACGCCTCTGCCATGACGGCCCCCTCCTTGGTTGATGTTCCCACTAAAGCCATCTTCCCTTCCCCCACTCGCCTGCACCTCTATGTCTGCGGAGGGATGAAGGGCCCGGCTAATATAAGCGTGTTTACATTAAAATATAAGGACAATTACACCAGCCGATCTAATAGTCAGCTCTGTATATGTTACCAAGTACTTAGGGCTCTCTTTTGGAAAGCCATTATGCTCATGTGATTCCCCTCAAAGCCTTTCTTGAGGATTTTGTTTTGACAGGAGGGCATTAAGGGGTTGAAACTGATAGCATAAGCACACCACTTACACACTTTGATCAAATCGGCCCATAATTCTCCTAGAGAAAGTCTTGTATATATTAGGAAGGAAATTAATTTTACGGCTGCTGTGGCTCTGCTGGTTAATGGCCCAGCAAGTCGGCCAGCACCAGAAGGCAAGCCGTGGGAGGTGGACTCACTGCTTTCCTCCAGTCTCATTGTCCACGGTGGCAGTGACCCACCAGGGGAGGACAGTTGGGCAGGCGCTAGCCAGCCAGAGCCCAGATGCTGCAGGACATGGGTGTGGGTGGCTGGGACCTGTTCCCTCTGACCAAGCCTCTCACCAAGGTCGTCGCTGCTGAAACGTACACGGGCTGCTCACTGCGTGAGGCGGACTTGGTCCAAGCACAGAGCACATGTCACCAGCTGGTGGCCTTGGGGGGAATTCAGAAACCCCTATTTGGGAGACCTAGACAGTGAGGTGGTTATCATACATTTGTGTGTCTTGGGAAACAAAGCCAAAGAGAAGAGAAGAGTTTAAATAGTGGCCCCAACCTGTTTGCGTCTCAGTTGCTCCATCTGTCCACCATGCTGCCCTAATGAGCACTTGCCCCAAAGTGAGCATGAGATGCCCAAAGGGGTCTCCTGGGTCCTTCTTGGTTCCTGTGTGCTGAGCAGAATTCTAGAGGTTAAGATGATCATGGTTTGTACAACATGCCCTTGGCCAGCCACTTCATCTGGCCACTTTAAATGAAGAAACACCACACTGTTCCCATACCTTTCTAGTGAATTTTAGAACTTAACTTCTGCACAAAAGATAACTCCTTGGACTTTTAAAAAATAAATTCAAGTAGATTTTTTTTTTAATCCATGAAAACCATCAACATCCTCATCAGGTTTGGGGTGGGGAGTGGGCAGAGGACGAGAGTGACATTACAAATGGCGATAATTGTTGAAGCTGGTGATAGGTACGTGGGGGTACATTTTACTGTTCTGTTGACCTGCATATGCTTGAAATTTTTCATAATAAAAAATTTTTTTAAATCTTAAAGCTGATCTCATAAGAACCTCATTTCCATTCTCTTGAGTTCTAGGACAGGAAGGGCAGGAACTGAGCATAAACCCCTAGTGTATGTTGTATATAAGGATGTCATTCATTGCAGGTTTTGGGGGTTTTGGAAATTTTTTTTCTGGCAAACAAAGCCATGGAAGGCTTTCTGGCATGGAAGAGCAAGGCATAAACGCTGTAGTCAGATGCCCAGTGTTCCATCCCAGTTCTGTCGCTGTGGGACCTGAGGCAAGTGGCTTGACCTTTTTGAATCTCAGTTTTTCCAGCTGCAAAATAGGGATAAAAATGACTTGCCAGGATTATGTAACAACGCAGGTTAAGTGCCCGCCTGGCACAATCCAGTAAGTGGCTGCCGTTGTCCACATGTGTCAGTGTTTGCCACTCAGCCGTTGAGCTTCTTTTTCTAATAACAACGCTCTGATTTTCCTCTGGGGAACCATTCTCCCCGCCCCCCCCACTTTCAGTCCACATGGCTTTGGTGCTGTTGACGTCACCCCTGACCACAGAAATGGGCATGTGACTCAAGATGACCAGTAACAGCCACTTCCTGCCTTCAGGATTGACCCGCAGACACAGTATGAACCCTACCAGAGCCAATGGCATGCATGATAGGCTGGGTTTTTAAATGGAAAAACACGTTCTCCAAATGTGGTGCAGGTGAGCTATAAGCCTGGCATTGCCATCAGCCACTAATTTGGGACATCCGAGACTGAGGGAGACTGAACAGGGAGAGGGAGAAAGAGAAAGAGACCTATTCCTTGGAGCAAGCCATTCCTCAATCCATCAGGGTTTTCAGCTATGCTAACCAATTCGTTGCCTTTGGGACTTAAGACAGTTTTAGATTTTCTATCACTTTTTTAATCTATGAAAACCATCATTAACATCATCATCAGGTGGGGGGTGGGGAGTGGGTGTAGGAAGTGCCCTGGAAGATTCTAATATATACAGTTACTGTTGCCATTATTATCACTTTATTATCACTGGTCAGCTAGAGTGGCCTGTTTTCATAACTATCAAAGGGAACTCCTTTCTGAGGTGGTATCCTTTGGGATCTGTTATTCAGAGATGATATTATCCATCTAACTTTATAATTTGTAGTATCTATGACATTCTTGCTATCAGTATCATTGCTACACACCATGGATGGGCATTAAGTCTATGCGGATCCTCTGGCTCTAACATGGCTGGAGAGGGAGGGGAAGGGACAGTATCCTGCTAGGCAAATACTCCAAATGCCCAGGATCTTAGCAGAGGACTAGTCGGGTTATGAGCCTGCATACCCCCCAACCTACTTTGCGGTAGGCATGGCGGCTATTTATGCTTCTGGAATTTCAACAAGGCAGCAAAAGGGGGCAGGGAGTCCTCCACCAGTTTATGCTACAAGGGATCTGAACCTCATCAGTCCACATTCCGGTTCTCTGTTGCCACATAACAAATTGTCTCCAAATCAATTGTGTAGAACAATCATTTTATTAGGCTCACAGATTCTATGCATCAAGAATTCAGACAAGGCACAGTAGGGATGACTTATCTCTGCCCCACAATATCTAGGGCTTCAGCTGGGAGGAAAAATGGCTAGCAGTGGCTTGAGCAGCTGGAATCATCTGGAAGCTTCATAATCATGTCTGGTGCCTGGGCTGGGATGACGGGAATGCCATTCTCAGATGGGACTGTCAAACAGCACACCTCCATGTGGCTTCTCCATGTAGCTTGTGCTTCCCCTGGAGTGGCAGCTGGGTTCCAAGGGAAATTAGATGCCTACAGAATGACCTTTCTGGACTCATCCTCTGAAATCACATAGTGCCATTTATGCCACAATCCATTCATTACAAATGGGTCACTAAGGCCATTAAGATTCAGAAGAAAATGAGGCAACTCTGTGTGCCAGAGTATTTTGTATGGATCCTGTAACAGTGGAGGAAACCAAGGCCCAGGGAGGGCATGTGACTTACCCAAAGTCACCCAGCTAACAAATGAAGGAAATGAGATTTGAACGCAGGCCTGCACAAGTCTAGCCACGCTCTGTGCCATGCTGTTTTGCCTACAACTTCCTTTTCCCTCCTCTACCCTGCCCCCATCTGCCTGTCCTTGAGAAATTCTTCCATTTTTCAAGAAAGGCCTGCTCTTTCTTTTTTTTATTTTTGCCCGATTGCATCAAAAGGAACAGAGGTTAATTAACAGCATCATCTCTACTCTCATAGGTAAAGCAGGGACTGCTACCCCTCTTAAAAGATGGGAAAACCAAGGCCTGGAGAGGGAAAATAACTTGACACGGTCACACTCAAGTCCCTGGCTCCAACTGCATCAGTCATGGATTGCACGTCATCCCTGAGCAGTACCTCGATCTTCCTCTTCCTCCCTGGAGTATAAGAAGGGAGGTCCCACAGGTCCTCCCTGGGACCAGTCCTTCTCGCCTACCCCCCAGTCCCATCTGAGAATTCCCTCTGTCTCCAGCTGGGCTGCTCCCAGGGTTGTCAGGCACGTAAATTATGGGTTTCCTTGGCCCTGTTTCTTCCCATCTCTGCCCAATCTCCCCTTCCTCTGCCCCACAGCAGCCCCAGCCTCCCAAGCTATCTCATCCCCTCTCCAGTGGGGATTGTGGCACACTCAGAGAGTGTCCAGCCCTGAGAAATGTTTACACTGGAGATTAGCATTTATCTCTATACTTTCAACCTCTCTCCCCATGCTCATGGGGCTGTCTGCATCCAGGAAGGAGGAACAGAGAGGAGAGCCAGCCAGGCTGGGGCCACCTCCCTGGCATCTGGGCACACTGAACCCCCTTTCCCACCATCTTTGGGGTCAGTCCTCTTAGGTTGTTCTCATTCAGCCTCTGAAAATCCTGGGGTTTCTGGGTAAGGCCATAGCCTCCCTAAAAATGTAAGTCCAGGAAGGGGGCCCTTGCCAGACACCAAATCTGCCGATGCCATCATCTTGGATTTCTATCCTCCAGAACTGTGAGAAATAAATGCTTGCTGGTTTTAAGCCATCCAGTTCATGGAATTTTGTTATAGCAGCCCAAACGGACTAAGACATCACAGTATGTGGTGAGCACGATCCATACACCAGGCACAGTGCCAAATGTATTCTCAAACGGTGTCTTTACAAGCATGCTGATGGGGACACTGCCACTGTTGCCTTGGTATAGAAGAAAAGACTGAACCCAGTTGCCCAAGGCAGCCTGCCAAGTTGTTGTAGAGCTTGGCTTTAGGGACTGGGCCTCCCTTGCTGCTCACCTGCCAGGACTGTGGTCAGTTGAGAGGAGCTGGGCGCTTGGCCAGTGATTCCCAAAGTGTAGTTTCCGGAGCGGCAGCAGCCACCCTGGGAACTTGTTAGAAATACGCATCCTTGGGCCCCTCCCCAGACCTGCTGAGTCAGAAACCCTGGGAGAAGGGGCCAACAGTCTGTGTGTTAACAAGCTGCTTGAATTATTCTGCTGATTGGAAGTTTGGGAACCCTTGCTCTAGTCTAGGGAGACCCCAGAGTCCTGGAAATCAGGGACCTCAGCAAGAGGTCAGTCTGTCCCTGCAAAGGTCTGGGCAGGCAGGGACCCTCTGTAGACCCAAGACCAACATCCATCCATGTGGCTTTAATGGAGGAAAGGTATCTAGAGTAGGCTGTCACCAACACAGCCCACCCCATCTCTTTCTATTGAAGACCCCTCGTGTCCCATGCTCTCCTGGTCTCCCATGGATTGCTGGTCAATGGGGGGAGGCTCATGTCTGAATAGCCCCCACCCATCTGATAGGACCCAGCTGTCCAGGGGAGGAGAAGGAACATTAGATAGGACAGTCAAACAAAGGCTGGGCTTTGTATATTTGATTTCTCTGACCCAATTCCCAGGCCCCACAGGGATGGGTCCAGAGCTGGGGCATGGGGGAGGAAGAGAGTATGGTTTCTATCTCTACCCCTACGGCTGTCCCAGTCTCTCCTGGACCCTTGGCCACCCCACTGGGGTCACCCATCCAAGAGCCCTGATTTATAGGCCAACAGACCTCCTGATCATGGCCCCATGTGACATGGCACATCGAATCACCAGTCTGAGACTCAGTTTCCACAATATGTAAAATGGATCCAATAACCTATCTTAGAGCATATGAGATCTTGTAAGCAAGATGTAGTTAGCACTGTGTCTGCCAGGTTCTTTATCACCCTCCTTGCCTCCCTGCCTACCAGGGAGGGAAGTCAGGGTATTTGGCTAGGACTGACAGTTCACTGTGTCCTGTGGCCGCTTCACTTGATTGCCCAGGAGTGTATCAGGAGACCAGGTTTGGTCTGACCCATGCAGGCGTGAAGACCATTGTCAAGGTCCAGTGGACTTCCTCTGTCAAAATCACCTGCTTCTGACCAAGACTGGTACAGCCATAGCTATAAAATGTCATAGGTGTGGGAGGGAGAGAGAGTGCAGGGAAAAAAATATGAGTACATTTTGCCAGACCTGAAATTAGGCAAAAGGAACTCTGAAAACAAAACATGTATTTACTTTGAGGAAGGTATTTTTTGGAGTATAACATGGTTCTTTTTTCTTACAAAACTATTTCGAAATGGCTTTGATGTCTCACTTTGACATTTAAAAATTGTTAGAAGGTTCGTAAACAGACAAATGGTATTCAGAGAGGTACGTTTATCATTCGTACCAAAAGAGGTTAACAAACGCTTAACTCATAAGAGAACTAGAAACCCATGTACATTTGAACCCCACTTGAACTCAGATTCTCAGATACTTAAAAATTATGCAAACTCTTAATAACATTACAATGATTTATCTCGTTTTAAAAATCTTATTCATCATACTTACCAAATTTGTTTAGTCGCCCTCCCATCTAGCATGCCAAGGCCAAGGGGGCAGATTCCTGGTCTCTTTCATTCACCTCTGTGTCCCCAGTACCTTGGACAGTACCTGGCACACCGCAGTTACTCAATAAACATTTGTTCTATGAAAACTCAGTTATCTGCATGTGGGCCTCTTTCCTTTAGCAATTATTTTGTCTTCCTGCATTTCTGTTAACCTAGAGATTAAAGAGGTGTAGTTCAACTCTGAGCCTCTGGAATCAGGGATTTACCAGATACTAGCTGTGTGACTTGAAGTAAGTGAATTCACGTCTCTGAGCTTCAAGTTTTTTAACCTTATTTTGAAATACATCATCCCACCTGAAGAGCATACCAAATACATGTGAGCAATGAGACAAGGGACACTGATGGAACAGCATTGGCAGTGTCTTAGATGCCCCCAATGCCCCTCCCCCAGGCCATCCTTCCTCCCCAACTCCACTGAGAAGTAACCTCCATCCTGAAATTTTTTGGGGGGGTGAGAGGATGGAGATCATTATCTTGTTTTTATTTATTGCTTTATAATATATCTCTGTATCTCTAAACAATATATTGTCTTCATTTTGGCTTTTTGCACTTTATATATATATGGAAATATGCTTTGGCAGTACTCTGAATTGTGATTTAGATCAACACTATGTCTTTCAGACACCTCCATTTTTAAGTATGCAGCTATAATTCATTCAAGTTTTTTTACTACTGCTTGGTGTTCTAGTATGTGGATATAGCATGCTTCCTTTACTGATGATGGACCTCTGGGCTACCCATAGGCTGTCGCCCTACAAATGATGCTACTATGATCATTGTCATTTGTGTCTCCCAGACACACCTACAGGACTGTGTTGAAGGCACACCCAAGCAGGGAAACCCAGGCACAGAATTGCTGGTTCACAGGGTGTGTTCCTCATCCACTTCCCAAGGTAAGGCTATGCTGTTTCCCAAAGTGGATTGCACTGATTCATCCAGTACTGGATGGGCCTCCTTGTTGATGCCCGTCTACCACCACTTGCAGTATACCATAGCTATCCATAGACTGTGAGCATGAACTCCTGCCTGATGCTCGGTGTGACTGTGTTGCATCTCATTCTAAGAGACCGTGGCTCTGCCACATGCTAGTGATGCTGTGATGTCCACAGATGCTGGGTGTGCCTGCTGCTGTCTTCAGTTTCAGGGATCTTATCAGTTACAGGGAACTGCATGGCACATGGTCATACTTTCCTGGAGGTGACCCACTTCTAATGACTGATGGTGGCAGGGGTGCAAAGGCCCAGTCATTTGCCCCAACTTGATACAACTTTAAAGGGCCATTTTAGTTCCAGAACCTTCCATTCAATCAACTAAGACTTTCAGCTTCAGTCACAGCTCAACCTTTTCCCTCCACCCACCCTGGCATCTCCTCCACCCTTCCATAGGTGTTGATAAGAGGACCCCTAATTAACCTCCTCCATGCCAAACTCTGTCTCAGAGCCTGCTTCCCAGGGAGCCTCACCAGAGACATTCGCTAATGGTGTTGACCTTGGACAGCTTGATCTCTATGTCTTGCTTCCTTTTCTGCAAAATGGGGATAAGAAGAGTGCTCACCCCATGTGCTTGTTGTGAACATTAAAGAAGAAAATTTGTATCAAGTGTCTTTTCCTGCAGTACTTAGTTTGCAGGAAGCACTACATAATTGTTACCTATTATTGTTGCGATTAGTGTCCTACTCCTGAACAAAATGTCATGTTAGGAGGGGTTCCCCTGAATGACAGTCTTTTCTAGAAGTTCTAATTATATCTGGGCATTGCTCAAATCTACTTGTGGCAGGTATTTCCCATGGGCCTTAGCCCCCCCTCCTCCCCCCCCCCTGAGTCCAGGAGGCAGGCCTGTGTGGACTGCACCAATGGGCTCCCATGCTCACCAGCTTCCTGCTGAGTTCAGTCAATGGGAAGCCCCAGCAGGACGTAGGAAAGTAGAAGTAGAGTTAGGTTGTAGTATTTACTCCAGGGCATTTGCCTTGGGCTGGACGTGACTTCAACCAAGGATCACAGGAGCTGTGTCCACTTGAGTCTCTCCTTCCAAGTTCCAATAACTGCTACTTCCTCTAACCCCTTCAAACCTAGGAACCACCCCATTTGCTACTGCTATTCACAAAACACCCCCAGCCCTTACGGCATCCCTATACCCTGCGACACCTTTATATATAGCCTATAAATATAAGCCTCCCTCAAATCATCCAGTTTGTGGCACCATCTTTTCCTTCTGGGACCCTGACTGACATACTGTTTTCATTTAACAAACTTGACTGAGCCCACATGACTCAGTGAAACAAGGTGCTGAACACCTTCACGAGCCTAATTCTGCTCAGTCATTAAATGTGGTAGCAAAGGTAGTCCCCAGATCCCTGGGGCGAAGACAGGAAGAACCAGTTCACCTATCTGGGAAGGCTGAAACCGATAGTTCAGTTCACACACACCGAGACCCTGATGAGCTACCCACAGCCTGCTTCTTCCAAAGGCATTTCCTAGGGAATGCTAGGGAGACGGGGATGATCCTATTCTTGGCTTTCTCCATCAAGCACTGTGCAGAATTTAGAAGTTGAAACCCAGTCAACATAAATTGTAGCTCCAATTATTTTTACATGGCCAGCTGTTCTTTCCCTATAAATGAGGACTGGTGAGTCAGAGGGTAGTGCTTAGGCCAAAGTTATTCATTTTTTGCTGGTGAAATGTTAGGCAGTATAACCTCTGGACTGGAAAAGCATTTCGTGGTAGTCCAGCCTTTCCACACAATACCACTTACTGCTGCATTTGACCGACACCAGTGAGGAAGGAGGGCCCCGGAATAGCCAAGGAAAGTGGTCAGAATCAGCAAGGCAAATCCTCAGCCTATTTGTTTTGAAGCATGACACTTATTAATCCCAGCTGAGAAAGAGCCAACCTAATCCATTCCTAGGAGGGTCCAGGATCGCTGCTCTTTTCCCCTCTGGGAAACCTATCCCCTGTCCAAGTTCCAACTTCCTTCCTGCAAAGAATGCAGTTGTGATGGAAAACAGTCAACCCTGTTTTTTTGGCCTGTAATATAGCCCTGGCTAGAGGAATGAACACTGGACAAAAGGGTGTGTTCCAAAGGCAGCCACTTTGAGAGCTGGACCTGGGATCTGAGAACGTGGCTGCGGCTCCTCCATGAAAGCTGATGGTATTGGAAGAGTTTGAAGTGTCTGTTCCTTGCCTTGCAAATAACTTTCAAAGGCTTATCAACCCATTGTACCATTCCACCCGCCTCATGCTACATCCACTTCAGGAAAAAAAGCCCATAAAAATTGATAGAAGAGATAGTGGTGGGAAAGTTATTTACTAGTTATGTAATGGTTCAGCTGCTATAGCAAAGGCCAACATAAGTGGGGCTTAAACAAGATATAAGTTTATTCTCTCCTCTGTAATAGTCTGAGCATAAGTGACCCCAGAGTTTTGGGGTGACTTCACAGAGTAAGACCCAAACACTCTTGCATTGGATTTCTCTGCATCCTTAGCATGACGCTTGCCCTGCCTCAAGGTCTGAGAAGGATGGAGCTCACTCAGCCAGGAAGTGAGGAGGAGGAAGTGGAGGCACATCCTTACTCCTTGACGGCAAAGCCAGGAAGTTGTACATGTCACTCCTTCTCACATCATATTGGCCAGAATTCGGTCACATGGGCATGAACAGCTGCGAGGGAGACTGGGAAATGTAGTCTTTAACTGGGCAACCGTGTCCCCAGCTGCAACTTGGGATTCCCTAAGTAATTCTTTGCCAGCAGAGCAGTCTAATACAGTGGTTAAAAGTGTAGATTTTGGAGTCAAGCAGTCCAGGATTTGATTCCCAGTTCCCTACCTTTCTTCCTGTGGTCAATGGCCATTGAGGCAGAAATAGCCACAGTGGCCAGAAGAGAGACTATATAGGGGAGTAGGGTAGGCTGTTGGAGAGAAGAGACAGAGCCTAAACATAGAGTGGATGCCTGGCTAATGAGTCCAGTGGGCACTGGGGAGCCATTGCAAATGTGTGAGCAGAAAAAGAGGAATATAATCAAGGCATGATCAGAGAAGAGTGGTTCTAATGGACATTTCTTGGCTTGGGTATGGTCCACGACAGTTTATGCCTCTTTTGGCAGCTATGTGGACAAGACATTGATTAAAACTCTAAGGACAAGGCCTGCCATTAGCCCTCTTTGAGGAGCCCAAGGTATAGAGTAGGGGCCCATTTCCTTGTAAAAGACCAGATAGTCAATATTTTAAGCTTTGCACGCCAGCAGTTTTGGTTGCAACTACTCAAGTCAACTCTGCCATCATTGTGTGATGGCAACCACAGACGACATGCAAACAAATGAACATAGCTGTGTTCCAATAAAACTTTATTTACAAAAATCGGCAGCAGGCCATATTTGGTCTACTGGCTGTAGTTGACCAATTCCCTATAGAGGAAATCCTTTGAATATCAGTCCATTTTGCTGTAAAATGAAAACTCTGCTCAACACAGTGCTAAAGAATGTGTCCTACTATCTTCTCTTCATATACCACTGTGCCTGCCCCCCATAACTGAGGCAGACTCAAGGTCTGTGGGGACTGAAGTTTATGTTATTCAGGAGGGCCCGTTTAAGGAAAATAAAATGAAATTATAGATGCACAATTGAGTATGAAGGTGAATATTTATTTAACATGAGAGGAGGAATTACAAACTTTCAAAAGCTGACAAATATCATAAATGGCATAAAATCCATTAAAATAACATAATGTTTTTATTGGTAAGCTGCCTGACACACTGTATAATGTTTTTCCTACATTTTTGGGGGGCTGCATACTCCACCTTTTCATATAAACAACTGTTTTTTTTAAATATCATTCCCTCTAGACAATTCCATTTTTCCTCCACTCCCCACATATTTCTGGAGCTCGGTGACATTGGATATGTTCATGCCACAACCTGGGTAGTAGTTGTATTCCTAGAAGCCACTAGGATGGCCTAGCAATAACTATACACAGAGTAACTGCAAACCACAAGAAAATATACCACTAAACCAAAAGTAAACACATTACCAATTCAACTTCCCCTTAGCTGGATCCCAAAAATACCTGAGGCCCCAACCAAAGAGGGACGTGTAATAGGAAACTGGTACAGAGAGAGATAAGGGTCTTAACCTTTCCTTTCATAAATTTCATAAAACTAAAGCCATGTGGACACACTGCTGGGCCCCTCTCAGCAGGAGGAAGGGCTTATGGGAGTGAAGAATTCTCAAGTCTAGCATCCTGGTTAAATCTACTTATATGCCCCAGTGCTTAGCATATGATATGTTCACATTAAAGATTGGCATAGGAATCCAAGACTCCCAGACTCCTTTGCAACAGCTTCATGCTCCATCCTGGAACAGCAAACAGTTTCATGGCAGGCCCTGTTTTCCCAAAGAGATCAAATCCAAGCAGCCCACTCTTTGTAACAAAGAGAGGGTATGAAGAGAGTTAATTCTGCTTTAGCTTTCAGGAGTCCCTATGGGAAATTTATATGTGTCCATTTTTAAAGACAAAAAATTAGTAAGTGAGACAACCTCACTAAATAAAATTTGAACATTATTCCAGCAAAACTTGTGTCAGAGTCATCAAAGTACCCCCCAGAGGCACAGAGCTTTCAAGTTCTGGCTTAAATTTAGATGCTGTCTTTTCTGATGGGCCTTGAAAGGTGGAAGTAAAAACCAAGTTATCCCTCTTGGATTAGAAACATCCGCAGATTGCATTTCCTGAATTTCCCAAACAGAGAAGATAAATTATTACTGAAAAGGTAGCAAACCCAAACCCAATGCACTTGCTTCAAGAGGGGATCTCAGATAACTGGGATGAAGAGCCTGTCTCAATTGTGTTTCAAAATCCCGGGAAGACCCAAACTCCATAAACATTTGTCAGTGTCAGAAGCTAAGCTAGATGTGGATGAGGGGGGAAATGGTCATTTCCACTGAATACATTTCCCAAAAGCAAGGTCTTTTCAACTGGTGTTAGGACTTTGTCCAAACAGAGATTGGAGGAGGCAGTGGGAAATAGTTTGTAACATCAATGGTTAGACTATGAAACTATAGGAAAAGTAGATAAATTTGTTAAGACATAGATGATGTTTGGTGTGTGTGTATAAAATATATGTAATTGGCAATCATTTGAACACTTATGACAGAAACTGTTATTGTCCCCCAGGTCCTCTTTTCTTCTTTAGTAAGGGATTCCCCCAAATTTTAACTAGGTATATGGTCATCCAGCTGAAGACTACGTTTCCCAGCCTTCCTTGCAGTTAGTTAGGGTCATGTGACTAAGTTCAGACCAATGACATATGAGCAGATAGAATAGGCCTGAGCACATGACCCGATAGAGCTAACATTTCAGCCCTGGATGGCTTATACTTAAGACTAATAGGAGAAAGAAATAAACTGTTACTATCAGTTTGAGTCTTTGTATCAGCAATTGCACCTACATCCTGGTTAATTAAAATGTCACACTAAGTCAGGATGTTTGTGCTGAGAAAGAGAAAGGAATGTTCTCCAAGCATCCATGGGTGGAGAGTGGCAAGCTTGAGAAGAAGGTATATCAGCTTCCATTTCTGTTTCTTCCATCTTGGGAACCTGTGGCTCGGATTTCCTTCCCTCGTGCACCTCACTCTACTCCTCTGTGAGATGCAGCCATTTTCCTACTGTCAGGGTGGGCTTGGCAGAGCCAGTAATCAACATCACTCAGGAGCAGGCACTGTAGCCCCATGACAGGGGATGGGCTGTAATGGGTACCAGCAAGACACAACTTGGGCTCTGAAGTCAGACAACTTGTGTTCGAATCCTGGCTCAGTCACGTATTAGCTTTTTTAAAAGATTAGTGGGATCTGTTTGATCATAATTGAAAAAATGGTTTGAGAGCCAAAGAAGAAAGTGCTTTCAAATTCTGAAAGCAAGTTAAATGACACAGATCTGTCTCATGGGGGGAGATGATGGAGTATGTGAAGAGCCCTTAAGGGGGTGGTCAGAGCCATCAACACCTTCCTCACCATTCTATTTATTGACTTCCTCAAGATTCAAGTGAGTAGGGAGGGATGGAATTACTCCAAGATTTGAATCAGTCCCAAAGTCAAGTTCTGCCTTTTGTTAAAGGGGAATCGTTGCTCCCTGGATATGCTAAGGCAATGATTCAAAGCAGATATGTCTGAGAGATGGTGGGACAGAGGGGAAAGTGGTCTCAGCCAGAGCTCTGGAGAGAGTAAACAAAGGGAGTTCCTGTCCCATGTAAAAGAAGAATGTTTAGTGAGTCAACATATGTGTTTTCTTGCCAAGGTTACAGGGAAGGGTTAAATAGGAGGAGGCAGTTGACTCAGGCTCATTGAGGAGCTCAGGGACCAGGGGAAAGTATTGATTTCCTCTAAGCTACTTTGGACTGACCCATTAGTTCAGGCTCACTGAGAAGGTGGAAAATAGGCAAATTGCACTTCCCTGCATTTTTAATGCTCTCTTACTGGGACCATCCAGAGCCTTCCCAGTGAATGCCTTGGGGAGGGTTTCCGAGGAACCCTTAGGGGAGACTAAGCGAGAAGTAGTCCAAGGCACAAGTGAGATGCTGACAGATGCATCTGTGACACCAGTGTCCCAAGCTCTGGGTAAGTGACATAATGGACGCTCATTGAATGTTGCTCATCTCTTGAATTGAACACTGGTTGGGAAGGAAGAGGCCTACAATTCTTAGCCACGTTGTAGCTCTGAGCTTCAGGCACCACTCAACCTTGAATTTCTCATCTCTTACCTGCAGACTGGATCTGGACTGAGCACCTTTTAATCTGGCCTGCAACAGTTTTGTTCATTGCCTAGGTTATTAAGTCGTGCTGCACGGGTTAGAATTCCATTTCTACCACTTGCTAGCACTATGACCTTGAGCAAACGACTCAAACACTTCTGGACTTTATTTTCCTATCTCTAAGATGGAGATAATTAGAGTACTACCTTGCGGTTCGGTTTTGCTTTTAAGATTAAATGAGACCACCCATGAGAAAGGCTTGGCATACAACCTGGTTCACCAAAATGCTCAATATACTTTCACAACTTTATGACTTCATATGTATATTTTGCACTATATAACAAACAGATTTCAAAGAATCCAGGAGAAAGGAGGGGAGAAAATGGAACTACCTTGGAGCAAAGGTTTTATATTCTACCAGAATTAAATTAGCATTGATCTGAAGGAGATTGTGGTAAATTAAGATGCATATTGTAACCCTGAGAGCAACCACTCAGAAAATAACTCAAAAAATTTAGTGAAAAATATCAAGAGAGGAATTAAAATGTCACACTAAAACATATTTAATACAAAAGAAGGCAGTAACAGAGAACCAGGCCATCTGGTAGGCCAGTCCTCACAGGTCACTGGAATCTTGTCAGACAATGTGGGCTGTTGTCCTTTACATGGTCAGTTGGGGCTCCTCTGTGGCATAATTAAATCAGCTGGTCCAATCAGCTAGGGTTAAGGAATCACACAATCGAATCAACTGGTCCATCAGAAAGAAATCACATGGTTCACTGCCCACTTAGGCCAGCCTTGGACAGGATGCTTCCAGACACGATATGACCACATCATCTGAATACCTCTGAAGAGGTGGACAGACAAGCCGTTACAAAGACCTTGTTTCAGTAAGGGACTGTGGCACGGTGCCAGGGAGAGAGGGAGGGGACAGAATATCGCCCTGCAAGGTCCAGTAGGAAAAGAAAACCACCACTCCATCTGAGCATGTGGGCCCTTGGTCATTCCAATGGTAAGGTCCATCTGCCCAGGGGAAGGGAAGACCAGGAAGACCCACAGAGTCTGGCAGCTAAGGCCGGGATTACCCTGTAACCCCTGGGACCAAGCCGCAAGAAAGGGTCTTGGGAAGTCAGCTGGCCTGAGTGTCGCATTACCGTTGCCCACCTCTGGCCGCCCGGGCCCTGGGTAGGACCCCTGCTAGAACTCCTATTGCCTGCTAAACCACACTTTGTGCCATGTGGTGCTGACCCCATGACTTCTGCTGATTAGACCCAGCGGGAGCCCAGGCATGTATCTGGATCCGGTTATGACTTAGGTGAGGTCACCAAGTTGGTAGACTGGGCCCTGGAGTAAAGCTTCTAAACCCTTTGCTTGCCTCTCCCTTGCAGATCTGCCTCTCTTGCTGCCCAACTTTGCCTATGATATTCCCACTGTGGAGAACTCATTTCCTCCTCTTTTTCTGGATGACCCCTGCCAACACACACACACACACACACACACACACATGCATGCACAAAATGGTGCAGAAAGAACTGAAATTCAGTCCCAGTGCAGCCTCTTACACCCCAAGACTAGGGCACGTTTTGTAACCTCACTGAGCCTCAGTTTCTTCATCTATAAAATGAGTAGAATCATATCTCGATGGGCTATTTTGAGAATTATATATTTTAAATGTATAGAATTTGGCATGGTATGTGGCACAAAGATGTCAATAAATTACAACTTTGAGGACAGTGACACTGGTGGTGAAGCTGAGGAGGAGGATTGTGATGTGTCTACTCTTCCCGGAAGCTTTCCCTAGTTCTGGCAAAGATGTGTCCTGGACGGTCCCATGATCCCCTGAGCATCCCGCCACCACAACACCTGTCATACTGTATTGTCATTGCTGTTGACTCATCTGCCATCAGCAGACAATAAATTCTTCATAGGCAGCAAGTGTGTCCTTTCTGCCACCATGGCCCTGACACCCGGGCTAGGGTTTGACATATGCTGGGCGCTGGGGAGTCCACCCAGAGACTTGACCTCAGAAGGAAGGAAGCACTTTCCTCATCTCTCCCATGGGTTAAGAACATGGGCTGTGGAATTACATAGACCTGCGTATGTGTTGAGGATCTACTACATACAAGCCGTGTGATCTGGGTCAAGTTACCTAACCTATGAAATGGGGGTTAATACCAGTTCCTACCCTGTTGGGTTGTTGTGAACAGTTAAGTAATAGAATCAACATAAAAGGGTCAGCCCATTCATTCATCAAATAGTTATTGAGTACCAACAATGTGAAAGGCAGTATTTAGAACCTGGGGAACAACATATGGAAATGTGCTGCCCTCATGAGGGAAGGCAGGCCAAAACAAAGAAAATCCGAATCAGTAAGGAGACAATAGATGGTAAGGACATAGAGTCAGGGGTGGCACTCAATACATACTAATTTATCATCCCACTAATATCCCACCCTAAACACACCCACCAGGGAAAAAGAGAAGCACCTGAACCTCGGGACCCTGGAGAGTTTAGGTCCCGGGCTCCTTCTCCGTCAAGGGCAGAGGCTTGTTCTGTCTCCGACCCCCATGGAGCTGATCCCACTGTGAGAGCCTGTCCCCTCCTTGGGGGAAAGAGCAAAAGCCCACTTTTCATGACACCTGTAATAATCCTTGGTGGAATGTATCTGAAAAGATACAGGAGAAATTCTTAAAATGTATTTCCCTCCAACCACAATATATTCCATATGCTTGGAAACTGTCGGGAGGGAGCCTGGTGCGCTCAGTTACCTCTGGTGAATGTTTCTCTCCCACACTGGGGAAATCCTTATCAGGGGGCTCTCCTACCTGACAGCTGGAAGGAATTTAGGAGAAAATGCAAAGTGCTATTGCAAAAGAGGGGTCAAAACCACAAGAGGACTTGAGAGTTTCTCTCAGAGTGAAAGGGTTTACAGCTTCAGGCTGCCTAGCTCGGGGGGAAAGCAAGCTCCGGGAGGGGGTGTTAAGAGGTTCACAATGGGACCTTGAAAAGTTCACTGGCCCTCTCGGCACCCCAGTTTCCCCATTTGGAAAATGACTGGGAGCTTGGCGTTTAGAGTTCTACTAACCACAGAGGATCCACTTATGAATCTATGTCTTTTGCGGGGGGTCTTCCTGTGGATAGCAGGGGAAACGCCCTCCAAGCGGGTGGTGGGTGCAGCATTGAGCTGAAAGAAAGTGGGAGGTGGAAGCCAGTTTCCCACATGGGAAAGAAACCCTTCCAAGCAGAGGTTTTTGATCTTGGGGCACAGTGGAATCCCTGGGAGGTTACAAGGGGTGAGGCCCCCACCCAGAGCTGTGATGGGCATTAGGAAGTTGTCAAAACTCCCCAGGCAATCTCAAAGCTTCAACAAAGGTGGGTTGTTCAGGGACTAGTCTCCTGACTTTGCTAACTCCAGTTCCCTCTCCTTCCCTTGTGCTTTGAGGTAACAATTAAATCTCCCCAGGAGAGGCCAATATATGACATGCTTCGGAACAGACTGATCTAGGTTCTAGTCCCATCTCTGCCACCTAATTGCTGTGTGACATCTCCAAGTTAACTTCTCTGTGTCAGTGTCCTCATCTGTAAAACAGGGATAAACATCCTAGTGTCCACTTCACAGGTTTTCTGGGGAGTCATTGAGACACACACGTAAAGCGATCAGAGGATACCTGGCACATGGTCGGTGCACAGTAATGTTGATGATAACTAATGGTGGTTGATAATGACCTCTTGGAAACATGCTCCAGGCACCTTAGAGCCATGGCTTTCACACTTGAACATGCCTCAGAGTCACCTGGAGGGCTTGTGGAAACACAGATTGCTAGACACCAACCCCAGAGTTTGATTCACAGGCTGTGGGAATCAGAATCTGAGAATCTGTATTTCTAATAAGTTCCCAGATGATGACAAACCTGCTGGTCCAGGGATTATGTTTTGAGAATGACTGACTTAGAAGGAAATCCAAGAACAAGTCACCCTTCACGTAGAGTAATCATAGAGTCCCCCTTCCTCAGTGGGTGCCCAGCCCTCTGAGACCTCTAAGGGCAGGAGCTGCAAAGGAAGTCAGGAATTTACATACAGAAACTGAATTTTATGACTGGACAAGGCTTTAGCCATCCATTCCTCTCCTTTCCGTTTGCATTTGGAGAAACGGAAGCTGGAGAGAAAAAGACATTTGCTCAAGATCTCACAATAAAGCAATAAAAACTAGTATAAGAACCAGTGCTGGTTCCCATCTTGTTATGGATGCTGAAGATGATGTTGGGAACAGGGCCAGGGGAGATGCTGTGAGTCCTCCAGGATCAGACCATCATGGGCTATGAGCACAGGAGCTGGGCTCCACAAATCAGCCACTGGCAAAGCTGGCCCTAAGGACCCACCACCTGAAGGAGTGACTTGTGACAGAAAGCTAAATGGCTCATCCTATCACAAACCCAATCTGAAAATTTGAACAAAGAGACTGGCCAGGAAGAGAAGCAGTAATAGCATTGGTACAGATACAGGAAGCCAGGCAGCCTCATGCCTGTTGGTGGGAGAGTCACCTGGTACGACCTTCCTGGGGGGGCAAATTAGCAGCATGGATTTCAAAAGGGCACAGCCCTTAGCCCAGCTTTTCCACTGTTAGGAATCTCCCCAAGGAGATAATTACGATGGTCTGCAAAGATTGAGGTATATTACATTAGCAGTACTTATAAAAGAGAAAAAGTGGGAAAATTGAAATATCCCGTGATAGTGGATTAGTTAATAAATATAGTCATTTGATTAGCTATTTTGCAATGATTAAATTCATAATGTGTATGTGTAATGAGGAACATGAAAGGATTTCAGAATATATTGTTGCATTTTAAAAAGCCAGTTACAAACCTTAGTGTCCCTCACAACAACTCATTTTTAGATTGGTATGCAAATATAAACACTAGGAGATAAACAGACACAAACAGATGGGGATGGATGGATGAATGGATGGAGAGGTAGGTGGGTGGATGAATGGATGGATAGATGATAGATAGATAGATAGATAGATAGATAGATAGATAGATAGATAGACAGAATTATGGTTTGGTTTGGTTTGATTTGACCTTTAATTTACATACACACCAGAAGCTGTGGGGCCTCAGAAGAGAGAATCATTATCTCTGCTAGGGAAAGTTAGGAAATGCCTCCCAGAAGTTTATTCTAACACTGGCAGAGCACCTGAGAGGTTAAATAAGTTGCCTGAAGCCACACAGGTATGACAGAATCAGCATCTGAACCCAGGCAAGTCATTTTCAAGACCCTGGCCTCTCAACACCTTTATTAACTTGTTTTTTCAAAGGGACACCTTTGGCTGGAAATGACATGTTAGAATCTGGGGTCACCTTCCCATGAGCCAAATCCTCCTGAAAAGCCAGTGCTACCTGGAGTCATGCACTGAAGACCCAGCACACCCCTCCGCCGGCTGGTGCAGCTCTGCGTACGCAGCTCTGCTGTCCCCGCTGAGCACATACCTTCTGGAGAGACTCCTGGGGTCACTGAGAAAATGGGTTCGCTGGGCTAACTTGGTTACCATGCCCTGTCTCCCTCCCTTTCTTGGGGGGCTGTGATCACCCCCCCCCAATTTTGCAGACCCCTGCTGCTTTTTATAAATCACAAAGGACAGAAAGACTAGGAAGGGTGAAGAAGTAGAGCCATTCATGCACAATATCACAAATGCCAACACGATTTGTGACATAAATGGTGCCACAGAAATTCCCAAGCAGGTGTCCAAGAACTAATGAATTAACTCTTACCTTCACCTCCATCAGGTATGTGTAAGGGTCTGAAGAGAACCAAAGAGTATACATTTCTTTTTAGGGATTTATTCTAGAAGTTCTACCTCCTCCGCCAAGGAGTAGGGTGGAGGTGATACTTTTTACTCCAGGGTGAGAAAAAAGAACTTTAAGGAAACTACCCAGAGAACCTCATGCAAGCCCCTGCAGCATGGATAAATAGTGACTTTTGTTGGCTTCCACTGGAGAAAAAGAAAGGACACAAAGGCAGGCTGGTTATCTGCTCAGCCAAAAGCAATGTTGCGTTGTTTGGAGCAAAGGGTTTTGAGCACGTCTCACAGCCCCAAGGTGGGCTCCCTGTGTGAGAGAGCAGGTGTGGGTCACCCTAAGACAAAAGGGATACCTGGAGAGGTGGGAGGGCTCCAGCAGAGAAGCACCAACGCCCTTGCGAGATCCCCGGAGACCATAGGAAGATCAGGCAGTGAGCCACAGTGGTGCACCCAGGTCCAGGAGAGGCAGGTCCCCAGTGAGGGAGCCTCTCCAAAGGACCTGCTAAAGGTGCCCGTGAGAGGACAGGTCAGTCTGGAGAGTCCAGACCATCTTATGACACAATCAGCCAAGCAAGAACTTCCACACTCTGCTTCTCTCTCCTCTCCACCTGGCCCCCACCTGCTCAAACCAGAAGCCAGAGTTGGCCAGTTTGAACAGAAAAGTGGACAGAGAAAAGAGAAGGCAATTACAAGGTCCTACCTGGGTGAAGGGAGACAATTTTAAGTCCAGTTTGAAGCTGGATGATTAGAGATTCCAACTGCTGTGATGAGACTGTGTCTGGTGACTTAAAGGGACCATAGGCTCTTTTATTTCCAAAGCATTAGTTTAAAAAAAAGCGTGAGACTCATGTTAGAAACACAGGCATTGGAGTTCTGACCTTGGTTTCCTCATCTGTATAATGGGAATGATCATGGAAATGATGCTATGACGGGGCAGTGAGGATAAAGGCGGAATACGTATACAAATCTTTGGTGCACCTGTGGCACTCAATAAATGCTTATTTCTGCACATTCCCTTCCTCTAGTGGGAGAAGAGCTGTGATCACACTTTCAGCAAAGAAATTTATGAAAATACTTTCTGAATTTAATTCCAAATACCTTGAGGCCAAAGTCTGGGTGGGGAGTCAGAACTTTTAGAATTTATTGGTGGGGACTAGGGGAGAAAGAGGGCTGACCTTTCCCAAGCAAGAATGCCAATCCATACACCTTTTTCTCTCATTTACAGAGATTGAAGAAACACATGGAGCATATATGGAAGGCATGCTTCCTCGTGGAAACAAAAACAAAAACAAAAAATATCTCATGGCTTTGATTTCCCAATGTCTAATTATTTCATTAACATTGGGAACAGGAATACAAATGAATTGAAATTCATGAAGACGTCTGATTCCCCTGCTTGGATTTTAAACGGTATGATCTGGGCTTCAAACTCTATAGCTATGTGCACAGTTTTCTACAATGCACATACTTGATCTTGAAAGATCATTAAACATCCTACCCTTCACTTACTTACAACCCTACGGTAAGAGAGTGGTTACTCAGATGTGCCTTACTCTCTCCCACCCCCTGGGCCCTATGGGAGCTGTTGCCTCTGCCCAGGCACCTGATCTGCTCCAAACCCCATCCCCATCCCATTAGCTTCAGGGAACTCAGCCCGATTGTCACTGCTTCTCAGAAGCCTCCTCTCACCCTTCAGACTAGGTTAAAATCATTATATGCATCCGTATCACCCAGTATACCCCGCAAAACAACTCACACCCTTGACATCATTAAATTGTCTGTATTCTGCACTCGCTGATAATATCCTTAACCACGGGGACCCTGTCTGCCTGTGCATTACCTCAGCACGCAGCAGACGGTTTGCCATAAACTGTTGCTCAATTAATATCTATTTCCAGTCCCACCTGTATGAATTTACTGTAGCAAAAATGAAATCCCAAGGGGAAGAGGCTTGACAGTTCCAAGCCCCTAAAAAAAAGTTTCTAAAAATGAGCAAAGGGGGAAAAATATTTTTAACACAGAATGTTTTGACAGGTACCTCTCAAGTTTGCATTTTCTAAAACGGTGTTCCCCCGCCTGTATCAGCTTTCACTACTTCCCCGATTCCCGCTCTAATACCCAAACCAGGGAAAGGTCATAACTCACAGGAGTGATATTTGCAGATTAAAATAAAAACAGCCACGTTCTGCAAGTAACATTGACATTTGGCAAAACATCTCAGCCAGAAAAATATGTGAATGTCGGATGCTTCCCAGGACAGAGCCAGATTCCTTTTATTCTCCCAGAAATATAACAGGGCAGTCTATGTTCTGGTTTGGATGTATTCCCACTTTCTGCAGTAAGGAGTAAGGGAAAATACAATAAAAAACCTGGACGATGATCTCATGGACTCCTTGATTTGTCAAGATGCATCTCTTCTAAGTGGCTTTTTTTTTTCTTAAGGCTTGAGATGCTTCCAAAATACTTATGAAAACCACCAGGGCTCTTCAAAGTTGAGAGGTAATCACAGACCTCCAAGGAAGGAGTGGGGGGCATGGTTGCTTTGCAACCTCCAGCAAGGAAGGGCTGGGAGTGGGAGTCTGCGGTCTGAGCCATGGAGGGAAACTGGGCAGCTCAGATACACTGGCTTCTGGCACCGACCTTTCCTTTGGAATTCATGCCACCAAAATTAACATTTGCTTCTGAACCTTATTAACCTAGCTGGTAATTAGGTCTAAAGTGTGAGGGCTGGCAAATGACACTTGACACTTAGTGCCTAAACCATTTTCTTCTAAGTCTTTTCCCTCTTTATTATGCACATTCAAGAGCACACAATATTTGCCCCAAAGAAGAAAATTTTGATAGATTGCCTAATACTTTATGACCCTGCAAGAACTTCTGTTAACATTTTAATATATGTCTTCTGTCATATCTAAGTGGGTACACACACACACATATATACTTACTTTTACAAAAATTAGATATTGTCACATGTATGTTTTGCCAGGAGACTTGTTGCTGTATTCCTTGTTTTTTTTACACAAAAAAGACAGGCTGATGTTCTGAATCTGCCTTTACTATGCTGTGAATTTAGAGACATCGCTTAGGCAGTTTGAGCTTCAATTTGCTCATCTGTAAAATGGGGATAAAAATAGCACCCACCTCCTAAGGCTGTTTGAGGATAAATGAATATAATACCTGGCAAGTGCCTAGGACATAGTGAGTACCACGTGTGTGTGTTTCTGTGAAGTAATCTACATAAAATTCTATTACACAGATGAATGGTTTCATAAGCCAGCCCTTTCTGTTGGACATAAGCTCATTTAAAGCATGTTTAAAGTTCCTTGGCATATTTATCCTCATTTTATGCTGATAATATCCCTCTGGGATAGGCATTAATAATGTGGATAATTATAACTAATATTCTACAGGAAGGATTGGTGCACATTTTCTGAAAAGGGCCAGGTGATAAATATTTTTGGCTTTGCTGGCCACAGGTTCTCCATCCCCAGCTACTGGGTCCATCCCTTGCCATATGAAGCAGCCATGGATAAAATGTAAACAAAGGGGCACGGCTACATTCCAATAAAATGTTATTTACCAAAACTGGTGGCAGACAAATTTGGCCTGTGAGCTATAATTTGCTATCCCATTCAGTAGCCCAGGATATGAATGCCAGGCACTGGATAATCTGATTTTATTCTCACAATGACTCTGGAGAGGTAGATATGAGTCTTATTGCCATTTTGCAGATGAGAAGACAATTCAGGGTTACAAAGTGGATAAATTGTTGGGTCAGAGCTCACCTGCACCTCTTCCACCCCCAAGTCCTGCCTGCTCCTTTTTTTTTCTGCTCCCGACTTCTTGAACTCCTTCTCCAAATTGAATCTCGACTCCAGTTCTTCAACACCCAGGCCCAAGCCGAGCTCCTCATGTTCTTGTTTATAAGGCAGCAGAAGTAACAGGCAAGCTCTCTGACACCAGCCCGTGGGGCAACTGCGCAGACCACGGTCCAGAAGTGTCCCTGGGAAGGGTGCTGAGCAGACTGCAGGGCCTGTTCCCACGTGTTCAGTCTCTGCCTCATCCATCCTAGTAATAAATTCCAAGTATGATCCTGCCCCAGACCCAATCATGTCAGCATTTTTTTCTTTTCTTTTCTGTGAAGCTCCAGTCTCAGAGATCAAAGTTAGAGGCACAGCCCCTGGGGACCCAGTGGAGAACTTCCAGAAAGATTCATTCACTTCCAGGAGGAACTTGCAGCGACCCCAACTCACATATGCGTCTCTTAACTCTCAACAACAGCCAATAAGCACTTCGCAACAGAGCAGCAGAAAGCCCCCAGGCCTTCTTAATTTATTGCCCAAGGAGGCAGGGTTAGAACATCGGAGAGGATTTCTTGCACAAAACCCATCCGAGAGCCTCAAAGTTCCGAGGAAGGGTCAAACGGCAGCTTTCACTCACAGGCCACTTTCCAAAGTGCGATATCCAATGTGTTTATGTGTTTTCATCCTGGAAAGAAAAGAGGCACTGTAAGAAGCCTGCTTCTTTCTAGTTGGTTGGTCTAACTGATGACAGGAAGGGACCCCAAAGTGTAGCTGCCACAATTAAATCCTGTCCAGATGAGGAAACTAGTCAGGGAAGAGTAGGTTTAACCTTGCGTCTGGTAACTACTCAGTTAGGTGGCCTCTCAAGAGTCAGGCATAAATCTTTTGCCGAGCATCTATATAGGACTTCCTGGTGGGGTTTTTTTTCTCCCACTCTAAAGTTTTTATATTAGTGAACATCTTTAACTTTGTTATGTGTTAATATCAAAATATCTACGTGAATGCATTAGGCGCATATCTGTGGGTTAATAGAAATTATAAACCAGAGAGACCCAAAGTATGTTCCCAACATGATCTGGTGTTCTTCAAAAAAATGAAGAAAGAACTCAGAAAAAGCAACGTTCGTGGTCAATTGAGTTTGAGAAATGCTGCATTATCTCTCATAAAACACGTTAGCATAATAAAGTCTCTGAGAAGTCCTGCAGAAAAAGACAAATGTTGCCTTTTGTTTTAACTCAACATTTTCCACGGAATATGACCATGGCAAACATTAGCATCTCACAAAACCAGGTCAGTGGAACACCCTTTAGGAAATCTCATTTTAGAGCAATGCTCTCTGTGGTTTGTAAAAAGAGTCAGCCATCATCAGGATGAACTTGGTCATCTCAAAAGAGAGGAGACAAGTTCCCACTGGTCCAGTTCTCAGGTCCCATCTGCGTCTAGTGGCTCACATTTGCAAGAAGCCTGGCATCGACTTAGAAACTCAAAGTAGACAAGGAAAAGAGGCAGACCAACAGGGTCAGAGGATGACACCATTATTCTGGATTCATGACCATGTAGAGCTACCACTTCACTTATCTGGAACCATGCTTTGGCCGTTCTCTGTCTGCAACCTCAAGGATCTGGAACCAAGCCACAAACACAGAAGTTCATCAGAATCATGCTGATGAAGGGTGTTGCAATGTCTTCCCAGACTCTAGTGGAGGAGAAAACCAAAGACCTTTCTTTGCCTTGTTTACTGTTAAATTCCAGTGCCTGGCACAAAAGGGATGCCCAACAAATACCGGTTGAAGGAAAAGATGCCCCCTGAAATGCCAGTGTGCTGTCTTGGCAGAAGAGACTTTGTCATGCAGAGAAGGAAGACATCAAACATTCAGAAAAAAAGAGCTGAAATTCAACCCACTGCGATTTAGGGCCAGTCAGCGCAGGTTGTCCCCACCATGAGCCACTGCGAGCACTAGTCATCCTTTTCCCTCTGAGCTCTGAGCACCAGCAGGACTTTGAGGTCTTGCCTTCATGAACTTCTCTGCTTGCCATCCACTTTCTGTGCCATGCATCCATTTTACTAAGCTGGCAAGGGGAGTGATGCAGAGAAATGTGTATCTTTCCCTGCACAGGGAGGAGAATCAGCTTGAGGCTGAGATCTCCTGACATCCCTCATCTAGCAATCAGGGATATTTCAGCTGCACTTCTCATAGGTTACTACCTACCTACAAGAGGCCATAGACATGGATTATCTTAAGATGAGTGTGAGCCAGATCGATGATAGCATTATAGCACTCCCAGAGAGCTCCTGCAACCCTGTCCTCAAATAGTGATCTCTGAAGGGATCTTCGGAGGCAGCCAACCAGTAATTAATTAGTAATGATTAAAGTGCCTACTATGTGCTTGTCACTAAAGGGGAGTTCCACAAGAAAGAAAAGCAGTGCCAGGTGAGGTCCCAACTCAGAGGGAGCTCACTCTTGGCCAAAGCACATGAGCTGGCTGGCCGTTATCAAGTAATGATAGACAATCAGACACACAGACAGACAGATGCCACGTACATGTGTCTTTCATTCAGAAAAACATATGGTACTTTGAAAAATCATCAAACTTACCAGGAAATCAAAGATCCCCAAATTTAAAAACTATGAAATTAGCAACAATTTTTTTAGAGCAAGTACTAAGTAATGGTGACATTGTGAAAGATGGTTACAACTTGATTTATGTTGGTCTCGGTGTAAAATGATGCAGCCTATCTGGAAAGAAATTATGCCACAACCTTCAGAAGTCTTTAGAAGCAAACACAGCCAAATGCTCACACGTCATCCGCTGGCAGGGATGTCACAGATGGAGTCCTGTTGTCCATTGCACTTTCTCTGTATGCACCAAATTTTACCCATAGAACATGAATTTCTTTTACAATCAGGAGAAAAAGCAATACATGTGTGGATAGATTAGATGATAGATAGACAGATAAATAGATGCTTACAGTCATTCATCTCAAAACCCATTCTAAGGAAATCATCTGAAGTGTCAAAGCAACTTTATGCATAAAATGTTCATCTCTGAGCCACTTATATTATCAGAAAATTTAAAACCTCATGTATTCCTAAAAGCAAAAATGAACAAATAGGACTACATCAAGCTAAAAAGCTTCTTACAGCACAGGACACCATCAGGAGAACAAAAAGGCATCCTACAGTATGGGAGAATATATTTGTAAATAACATATCTGACAAGGGGTTAACATCCAAAATATATAAAGAACTCACATGCCTCAACACCTGAAAAGCAAATAACCCTATTAAAAAATGGGCAGAGGATATGAACAGACAATTTTCCAAAGAAGAAATTCAGATGGTCAACAGGCACATGAAAAGATGCTCCACATTGCTAATTATCAGGGAAATGCAAATTAAAACCACAATGAGATATCACCTCACACCAGTTAGGATGGCCAACATCAAAAAGACTATGAACAACAAATGTTGGCGAGGACGCAGAGAAAGGGGAACCCTCCTACACTGCTGGTGGGAATGTAAACTAGTTCAACCATTGTGGAAAGAAGTATGGAGGTTCCTCAAAAAACTCAAAATAGAAATACCATTTGACCCAAGAATTCCACTCCTAGGAATTTACCCAAAGAAAACAAGTTCTCAGATCCAAAAAGACAGATGCACCCCTATGTTTATCGCAGCACTATTTATAATAGCCAAGATACAGAAGCAACCTAAGTGTCCATTAGTAGATAAATGGATAAAGAAGATGTGGTACATATGCACAATGAAATACTATTCAGCCATAAGAAAGAAACAAATCCTACCATTTGTAACAACATGGATGGAGCTGGAGGGTATTATGCTCAGTGAAATAAGTCAGGCAAAGAATGACAAATACCAAATGATTTCCTTCATCTGTGGAGTATAATGATGAAGCAAAATTGAAGGAACAAAATAGCGGCAGACTCAGACTCCAAGAAGGGACTAGTGGTTACCAAAGGGGAGGAGTGGGAGAGGGCAGGTGGGGAGGGAGGGAGAAGGGGATTGTGGGGTATCATGATAGGTGCACATGGTGTGTGTGGGGTCACGGGGAAGGCAGTGTAGCACAGAGAAGACAAGTAGTGACTCTGTGGCATCTTACTACACTGATGGACAGTGACTGCAATGGGGTATGGGGAGGGACTCGATAATAAGGGTGAATGTAATAACCACATTGTTTTTCATGTGAAACCTTCATAAGACTGTATATCAATGATACCTTAATTAAAAAAATATCTCATGTATTCCCATGCAAGGGAATAATACTCAGTCATTTAAAAAGACAATGTTAGAGTTTTTAATGACATAAAAGTACCTACAGTATAATGCTAAGTCAAAAATCATGGTACAGAATGATGTGTTTTTTTCTCAGTTATAGAAAACAAAGTGTGCACTGAGAAATAAGACAGTACGGAGTATTACTTGAAATTATCTCTAGAGAATTGAATTGTGATTGATTTCATGTTTTAGATTTTCTATAGTAAGTATACATTTAGGGGGAAAAACTTAAATTTGCAACTTACAGTTTACAGTTTCATTTAATAGGGAGAGAAAAATATATATGTATGCCAGATAAAATTAATTATGCTAGAACATTGTCACCAAGAATTAAATTGTGATTGGCCTGAGAAGAGGGAGGTAAGGAGGCAGCTCATAGTCTTCCCAAAATAACAGAAGATAGAGTTATCAGATTTAGCAAATAAAAATATAAAGACCCTCTAGTTATATGAGAATTTTATGTCAGTGAAATTTTTTTTTTTTAGTACAACTATGTCCCATGAGATTTTGGGGATATACTATGAAAACTCTTGTTCAAATTCTAATTTGACTGTGCATCCTATTTCTTACCTAGTAGCCTTATGTGGGTGGGCGCATGGCAACTCTTCAGAGAAAACATCCCAGGTGGGCATTCAGTGGTTTTTGATTCCTGCCTGTTCTATACATTACAGAGTTGGGTGTCAGCTGCGTTTCATCATCCAAGTACATAGCTCCACCTGGGAAAGTAGGACTTTTTGTGATTTTGTGATTCGGATCTTAGCCTCTTGTCCATTAATTCAATCGACAAACATTGTGGACCACCTATTCCGTGCTTGGCACAGTAATGGGTGCTGAGGAGTGAGCATGGATGTGACAAATAGGTTGGCAGTGGTTGTGTTGAAGTGAATTTAACCATTTCAGGGGCAAGTCACCCTTTTGGTATGTTTATACCCCTGTCATATCAGAGGGTGCCATAGCCCCATTCTCCCTGAGATGATCAGGAAGGAGAGAGACAACACCAGGGAATGCTTTCTTTCTCTGACCACAGACACACACACACACACCCCTAATTTTCATTTCCACCACCACACCTATTACCTTGCCGTGACTTCCACCCCGAATGCCTCTGCATCTCTTTTCCAATCTGTGCCAATCCTTGGTCACCAAGTCATATTTCTCTCCTCTAAATTCCCAAGTCTCATACATACAAGCACATAAAACAGAATTACTAATATGGGATGCCTCTCCTTGAGCACTACTTCTCCCAGGTACCCCACTAGATGCTTTATTCATATTACTTCAAATTTTCTAAGAAATCCTGCAATTTAGTCCCATCTTACAGGTGAGAGAGTTGAACCACAGAGACATAAACTGTAGGATCGTCAGGTTGTGCAGATGAACTGAGATGGTGTCTTGAAAGCCTCAAGTGGTATTTAGTATATAGTAAGTACTCAATAACTGGTGGTACTCTTTTTTTAAGAGGCAGACACTCAGAGATGAAGATATAGAATGAACAAGCATAATAATAACAACAATACCCAATTTACTGAGACAAAGTATCAGGCACCATCCTATTTTATGTTTTACAGATGTTGACTGATCCATTTAATTGTCCACTATTCTAACGTAAGTGGTGCCGTCTTCCTTTTTTATAGGTAAGGAAACTAAGGCACACTGCTCTTACGGTCTGGAGCCAACTTTTGATGGGGCTGGAGCAGGAGTAAGGATGAGGACCCTGAACTTGAGCTTAGGAAGAATGTCAGAAGGCAGGTGGAGGACATCATGACAGATGCTCACCACATCACAGCTTTACCTCGAGTGTGTCCTGTGCTTGGCACTTTCTCCTCTAAGACACCAGGGATCAGGTCTTCTGTGGTTACATGGTCTGAGGCCAGAGGTACCAGATGCTAAGCAATACTCCTGGCCTAACAGAGAAGCAGGAAGTAGAGAGGGTGACTTAGCATGGCTGTCATGGAGCTCTTGGGCAAGGACAGGCTCCCAGCTAGCCCACGACCCATCTATAAAGTGAATGGATTAGCAGCTCGCTTTCAATCAGGCTGAGTTATGAGCTCAGAGATTTGTGGGATGTTTTACATGAACCAGAAGATGTGTTATCTGATGCAAATTGCTTAATTTAATATCCTGGCTTGACAGGCAAAGAACTGTACCTCTCTGGGAGAATCTGCCAGGGTGGATGATTTTGGTTTTTTTCTTTTTTATCCCTGGAGATGTTTAATAAATGCAACTGCTATCATCAACTTACCACCCATCAGGGAACAGAAAAACAGTTCTTGGGTCAAGCGGGCAATCTGCCATTGGATTGTGGACCCAGAAGGCCCCAGAATATCTGCTTTCATTGCATGATCCCCAAATATCCATATTCAACCTATACCCTGGGAAGGGAGCAGTCAGGTTTTGGGCTGTTAGAGAGAAATCTGCTCAAGCACAATTCTTCTGGGCTAGAAGCCTGGGTGTTGATGAATTATGATTCAATGCAGAGTTAAAATATTTTTCAATATCATCAAAGCAGAGGCCACCACAAGGGTACCGTGCTTCCATAAGTGTTGTATTCATTAATTCAACACAAAGCTACTGAGGGCTTAACATGCCATTCTCAAATTTAGCACACATTTAGCACACACCAGAATCCCCAGGGAGGGTTTGTAAATTGCAGATTGCTGGTCTCCACCTCTGGAGTTTCTGACCCAGTGAGTTTGGGGTGGGGCCCAGGAATTCACATTTCTAACTAGCTTCCAAGTGTTGCAGCCACCAGCATAGCAAAACCACACTTTGAGAACCCCTGTGCCCGGCACTGGGAAGCAGAATCACCTGGGATCGTCTTGCCTGAAAAGCTCTGTCCAAGCCCAGCTTGCTGCTTCCTTTCCATGCCTTACAGAAATTCAAGGCCCTGTCCAAGATATCTGGGACTTCCAGGGCACTTGTGATCTCACTGTCATCCTTCACCCTGAATATCAGGGCTTGTTTAAGTATGAATATGGCCCTTTTTCTTATTTCAAAGCAAGCAAAAAATAAAAGCAAAAACAGTCTCATAGTATTTCTGGTTAGGCTGAAGCTTTTATGTAAGACTAAAAGATACCAAGAGGGGTCACACTGCAAAAAAAAATTTGCATTGAAATTAATAATAGAAATCCTTGCTGTCCAAAGTCTCTGACCACTGCTGCTGGGGGATTTGCCCACCGGCCCATCACTGTAGGAGGCAGCCTGTCCTCATGGCCTTTCCTGGATCCTCACTCACTCTCTCTGTTACCTCCCATCTCTTCTCATCCCTACCCAACCCCTCTACGCTCTACCTCCTGGAGCTCCAGATTCTCCACACTCCAGAGAGGGGTGCCATTCTCCGTCCCTCTGCCCCCAGAGTCAGCGCTAGCTCCATTTCTGCATAACCAGACTTGTGAAAGTTAAGCTAGGCAAGACAAAAGGCCTTTCCTTTCTTTAGCAGGAAGGCTGTGAGAGTCACACACAGGCCACCCTGTCCCTGCCCCTCAAGTGTATGGAGAAGAATAGTACAGGTCTCTGCCAGGCTGGCACTGTTGGTCGCATAGGGAGATGACATGTCACATTATTACACTATCAGTGTATATCTTCAAGGACTATAACCTCATTAAATAGTAAGGGCTCTGAGACAAAGGCCAGAGCTCTAGCTGCAGAAACTGGGAAGCTTCCTAGAGGAGACAGTGTTTAAGCTGAGTTTTAAAGCATAACTGGAATTCAACACCTGTATCAAGGGGAAAGGTAATCCTGGAAGAAGGAACAGCATGAAGAGAAAGACACAACAGTCTAATAACCCTCACTAAGGAAATTCTCACACTCTGGTGTCTCCTCCACATTCATCACCTTCTGTTGTGGGTGATAAGAACCAGTTTTAAGCCTCCTGTTGCCAGTCCAGAAATTAGGGTCCAGCCTCTTTGGTTAGACAGTGTGAGCACTTCACAGGCATGATTATCCTCAGCTTTGAAGTTTGGCTCCAAGTCCAAGATCGGAAAGGTCTTATTTGTGATCCCGTGACACTGGTGAGCAATTATAGAGCACCTACTACTGCTTAAGAATCCGTGCAGGCTGAGCACATAGGGAAGAGAGTTCTGGAGACGTAACAGCTACTCCAGGGGTCTGAGATAACTGAGGGCCCAAGATGTCTCCAGTCTCCATAGCCAGTGAGTACTCTATGAAATCATGGTGTCTTCACCCAAACAACAGTCCGCTGTACTACTGTCTTCTGTATCATGGAGAGAGTCTGTTTTGAGATGGAAAAAATGGAGAAAATGATAAGATGTTTACATGTTTATCAGTACTCTTTCAGTTGCACAACATCCCCCTCCCCAAAATTTTGTCTCACGCAACTATGTAAGGGGACATCAGGCATGTGTGGGTCAAGGTGATCATCTGATCACTGAACAGTCATCACCTACACTCTATTCTGTGTTTCCCTGTTTAGTTTCATTCACAGTGGAGCTTGTTCCTTTGATTACTCCAAAATGTTATCATTTACTTCTGAGTGACCTCAACAAAACAGAGATTTTCTTTTTCCCGGTAGCTCCATCAAAAGTCCCTGCCTCCTTAGGAATGGGCAGTTGCAGTGGATTCCATCTATACAACCTGGACTGAAATGGGGCTGGGGGGTAGGGGTGAGGGAAGTAGTCAACAAAGGAAGGGCATCAAACAAGCAAAATCAACCTGAATATGTAAAAAGAACGTTTAAAATCAAGTGCAGCATGTCATCATTAGTTCCAGAGTGAATTATAATTGAGTGGGCAGAGTCCCTGCCAGGCAGTGTGGGGCAGTGGTGAGGAACATGGCCCCTGACCTCAGACTCATGGGTTCATGTCCTAGCTCCCCCACTGAGCAGCTGGGCAACCTTGAGTAAATGAACATAATAACAGTATTTACCCCATGGGATTTAATAAGTTTTAAATGAGTAAGTTTAAGAATTAAGAAGCAAACCTGTGCTGTTTCAAGTTTTACTCATTGTTATTATTGCAACTGCACGTTTTATGCTTCCATGTATATACATTGTTTCCTGATTAAAAGATGAGTATCTTTTGAGGTCCAAGGGATTTGTGATGAAAAAAACATCCATTGTCTTTTGACACATTGGTCCCCTAATTTGGACTCACCCTGATTCCGTAGATGAGGAGTTGTTTGCATTCTGCCGGTCATAGCAGGGCTCGTTTCTCCTACAGTTTTTGTAGGCCAGTAAAATGTCACGACATATTTGCAAGGCAGGCTTACAGCACAGATCCAAGTTTTAACATAAGCCTTTAGGTGTTTCTCAGGGCTGTCTGGGCACCCATTTCACTTCAGTCTCCCTCAGCTGGTTAGCACAAGACTGATGTATTGGATCTTCAATTCCAGGGCTTAAGCAAGAGACTGGCTCCAGACCTCTGAAGAAATAGCTTTGCTGCGCATCAATCACTTTGTCAGATTCCTGGGAACATGGAGCACCAGCGCGTACTTTGTGGTAACCCACATTTGAGATCAGACTGTGTAGGCACACAGCTAAACAGGTCTTCAATTTCAATTAGGCACCCCATCCAGATAACTTGGGGAGAGGGAGGGAGAAGCAGGGCAATATTAGGTGGGCGTGTGGAGGCGGTGGCTCATGCAACCACAGGACCTCTGCAATCTCCCCCACTCTGCCCTTCACCCTTCCATCTCTGCCTCCCCCATCTCCTCTGACTTCCTCCCCTGCCACCAGAGACCACCCCCTCCTACCACCCAGTGGAACAGAAGCTGGGGGAGGGAGAGCCCTTGAGCTGTGAAAGAGCTGAACTGGAGGGTTCCAATGCAGGAAGTCAGGGGTGAGCAGGTGGGGAGCTCGCTTTATGCTGTCTGCTTCCAACCCAGGGCTTTGCCAAGAATGATCAGAAACACCCTGGTCCCTTTGGCCTGTGGGTAGAGTGGATCATTGTGTCCTGTTCTTCACTCCCAAATTTAGAATCATACAGCTGTGCCCTTTGTTACGGGATTTTCCAGGTCCCTGCTTTCTCCACAGTGCTTAGAATTATGCCTGGCCGTAGTAGGTACACATTAAATATTTGCTGGATAAATGTAAGACACCCTTTCCCCCATAGGAGAGGAAATAGCATCATTGATTTACAGTCACACAGCTAGTATGCAGAGACAATCCAGGTCTGTCTGACTTCAAAATCCATGGTCTTCCTGATATATCCCACAACCTCTTCTTTAAGCATATATATGTTATCAGAATCCTATCCCGCAAGCCAGGAGCCAACAAAATGAGGGACAGGGCATATATGATCAACTGGAATGCAGAAAGAAATTATTAACACTTCTAGATCAGCTCATCTTTTAAAATGTCTATATATTTCTGTATATGTTTTACAATGTACAACATTCATTGCTACGGTGGTCCATATAATATATATATAGTGCAAGCTGAAAAATGCATCTTCCGATAAGGTGCATGACTAAAGCATAGTTATTCATCAATAATAGAATGGATAAATACATTGTGATATATTCAAAATATGAAATACTATGAAAATTCATAAATACTGCCACACTCTACAATGTGGATGAATCTCAAGGATAATATAAAGTAAAAAGGACCAAACATAAAATGATTCCATTTATAGAAAGCACAAAAACAGGCCAAATTACAATCTGGTGTTATAAATCAGGATAATGGTTACCTTTGGGTAGGAGGGTGGATGGATACTATAAAGTGAGGCATGTTGGGGATGCATCTGAGGTGCTGGTTAGGTTTTATTTCTTCATCTTGATGGCAAATACATGGGTTTGTCCACTTTGTGATCACTCATTGAGCTGTACACTTGTGCCATGTGAACTTTTGTTTATAAATGTATGTGTTATACAGTGATAAAGAGTTGATGTAACAGATGGAAGTTGGCTCCGGTATCCCTCCCGCTGAATGAGGGGCTCTAAGTCCTCTCTCTTTGGCTTGCCTGAATGTGTCTCTAGTTTGGGTCTCTTGAGAAACAGATGGTGAGATGGATTTAAGAGGGCAAGGGCTTTGTTGAGAGTGACAAAGCACCCCTGGAAGATGAAGAGAAAGCGAGCAGAGAAAGCAGACAGGGGCAGCCTTCCACTGCCAAGCAGATTGGACGAAATCTTGGGTGACTCAACATAGAGTTCCAGAGCAAAGTCCTCTTATTAGAGGAGTCCAGCACTAGGGAGAAACCTTTAAAGCACCCACCATGCTCAGTCACTGGCTGAAGGTGCCTTGGGCTGGAATGCTGCAGTGGCCCCTTAAAGGTGCTGCCATTGGAGGCTACAAGGAGAGACAGGTTCTCAGCTGAATGACACATTCCTTCTTGACGGGAGTTTCCAGTAGCACATCTCCATGGCTGCTAAACTTAGGACTTTGGCAGACCTGGGATTTTCAAGGCTGGGGCAAAAAATCCTTGTAGCTTCTGCCTGGGTCTCTTGGAACACGGGCTTTTGGAGAACTCAACCTTCATGTGAGAAGTCTGGCTACCCTGAGATTGCCATGCTATGAGGAGACCCAAGTTAGTCATGTAGAGGTCACAGGGAGAAAGAACGAGATGCATGAGCAGCCCCATCTGTTCCAGGCATCCTTGCTCAGACACATGATGTGAACAAGCCGTCTTGGATTTTCTGGCCCCAGTGGACGTCACGTGGAGAAGAAACAGGAACCAAGCTGATAGCCAGAACCAAGGCCCCAAACATCTGGCTCCAGGCAAGCTCTCCTAGCCATTCAGCTGAGACCTAAGTCACTACAGAGCACAACTGAGCCATCCTTACTCTGCCATGAACCAAATATCCAACCCACAAAATGATGCAAATAAGCAAATGATTATTTTACTTGACTAAAGTTAGGGGTGGTTTTTATGGAGCAGTAGATGACTAGAACCATTTATCTAAAAGAAAAAGAGTTTGGGGACCTCGCTAGTCCACGCAACGTGGGTATGTACCTGGAGGGAGAGAGAGTGTTCGCATTAGCTAATCAGAACCTTTAGCGCAAAACGTTTCAAAAGAATGCTTGTGATGCGGAATAATAGCAGAGCACAACAGTTGTGCTGTTTACCAACGGTGTGGCCTTGAGCATGTGGCTTCTTTCTGGGGGACTTGCGTGAACTCATTAGTAAAATGGGAAGAAGGAATGGGCCTGAAGGAGACAGCATCTGACGCACTTAGCATGGTGCCCGGCACATAGGAAATGCTCAACAAACATTAGTTATCAGCATCATCTTCATGATACCAGAATATATTATGATACATTGATATTTTGATGATATATCAAAATATCATCATGACATCAGTTTCCTCATGTAATAAAAGGAAATATTAAAGCCTGTTCCACCACCTGTCAGAGTAGAAGGGATCCAGTGGGGTTTACAGTCAGCCAGCCAGCCACAGCACCTGTGCTTCTGACTCACAATGCCAGACTCTTTCCCTTCATTCCCCAGCCCCAAAGGCACTGGTGTGGGTGCTGTCCAAGAAGAGAGGCTTGCGCTGAACCCCAGGCTTAAGAGAGGCAAAGAAGAAATTGAGGAAAGTCGGACACTGGGGCCAGGGTCTCCAGAGCTGGCACATTTTCCAAGCCGAGGCAAAGAAATCTGCCTCCCCGTCTCCCCCAGCCCAAGCACCCGTCAGGACCCATTAGCACGCCCTGAACCAGAGCTGGCATGCATGACTCCAAGCCGGGATGTCGATTGGAACCATATCCCCACACACCAGCCCCAGAGCTGGGTCGGAAGGCCTCCAGGCCAAAGCCTCTCTGGCCAGATCACCCTTTCTTGAATCCTGAGCAAACTGTCAAATGTGGCTTGTGGTTAAGACCCCCTGGTCTGGATCTCTCACTGTTGGGATCTGAGTGGGGGAAGGAAAAAAAAAACGAACCTGGCCAAAGAAGTAGTGGTAAACAATATGCTCCATATTTTTGAACTGTTTTCTAATCCTTCTTGCCGGTCTCCCCAGTCAGGGGCACCACAAGGTTAAATACTGCACTCGGTTATTATTTATTTTGCCTTATTATTCTGGCATTGAAAGATAACTGTCCTAGTTTATCCTCCCTGCAGGAGGAAATGGGATTTGAAATGGCTGTCCATAGGTCATCACATGGCTTATAGGTCACAAGATGCATTATTCTCACTCCTTGCCTCTAAATTTGCAGAGAAGGGAAGGGAAAGTTAGTTTCCTTTGTTGAGGGTGGGGGAATAATAATAATAATATTGATTACTGAAGCCAGCGCTCACGGGGCCAGGCCATGTGCCAGGTGTTTCAACCTGTTCTCTCCCTTAATCCTTCCTACAACCCTGTGACATAGAAACTATCACGAGCCCCGTCTTACAGATGAGGAAACTGAGGTTCAGAGAGGGGAAGCGGCTTGCCCACAGTCACACAGCAAGTGTTCAGTGGTCAAGGGATTCCATGATTATCATCACCATGCTGGGACTCAAATGAGTGGGAGCTTGGGGATGGGTTGTATGGCTACATCTGTACAAAATAACATTCAAGGCTGTCACTTATGAAATACCTACTGTGTGCCAGATACTGAGAATGCCACATGTGCTAACTCATTTAATCCTCTCAACCCCTCTCTGTGGTACATGCTTATTACCAACCCCATTTTACAAATGAGAAACTCAGGAACAGAGAAGCTAAGTTACTTGCCCAGGGTCACACAGCTAACAGGTGGTACAGCTGGGAGTCAAACCCACGTGATCTAGCTTTAGACATGGCTCTTAAAAGCCATTTCCTGTTATGCTACTCTACGTATGCCTGCTTCTTGCTCCAACTGGCTCCACAGCTTATTAATGACATGAATTTAGCAAGTGAATTAATTTATCTGAGACTAAATTTCCCCATCTGTGCAATGGGGAGAATCATATCTCCTTCATTATTGGAAGATGTTATGATATAATGCAGCACCCAACAGTGTTCAATAAATATCCGCTATTATAATAATTAACTGCTTTATATTTCTGCAACTGTTGAGTTATAAGAATGCGTTACTGCAATAGAAAATTATTTTATATAAGGGTACACTATAATTTTTAGTCACATTCTTATTTTGAGTCATCAAATTCCAATGCACACAATAGCTGTCCCCACAGTTGCCACCATTCTCAGCCTGACCCTGCCTCTGCCACTGGGTTCCAGAGCTAAGGGCCCGAGATGATGATATAAGTTCTTAGCCACTTTGGTCTGATACAGGACAACTGTGAGGCAGTGTTCACTACAGAGCTGCTCGTCAAATTGGCTAAAGTTTGTCAGGCCTGCAATAAAATTCTTTCCCTCTGTCCAGCGCTGCTTCCACCTACTTTTACAGGTGTTCATCCAATAAACGTCTTGCATCCCAAACTCTGCCTCAGTGTCCACCTCCAGAAAACCCCACCTGAGACACACACAAAGTTCTTCCAATCTCCAACCTACCCCACTTCCACCTACACCAACTCTTGACAAATGAAGTATCAGTATTTCTTTGGACATTAGTATGCACCCCCTATAGTTTACCTGGGAGCTCAATTCCATCTCGCACATGCAATGAAGATTGCCTTTGTCATAAGGCAGTCATCACTTCCTGGGGTCATTCTGGCTAAGAATAGAAATGCTAGCAAGTCCCTATTAATTGAGCACCTTGCATGCCCTATGTCATTTCACTGCCGCAATTGCCTCCAGCAAGATGAGATTGTCCCCATCCTACAGAGGAAGAAACTGAGGCTCAGAGAAGTGGAATGAATTACCCTCAAGGATCCAAAGCCTAATGTTCTTCTTCCAAAGACTGAGCTGGGTAGCTTGGCTGCCCAAGTACATTTCTTCCAGGTACTTCTTGGGGTAGAATCTTGGGAAAGTGAGGTCAGAGGAAGGCAGGGTAACTTAGTGGCCAAGCGCTCAGTGTTGGTACTAGATGGCCTGTGTTCAAAACCCATCTCTATCACACACAAGCTCTGTGACATTGTTCTGTGGTATAACCTCTCTGAGCCTCCATCTTCTCATCTGTAGAATGGGGATGATGGTAGCTCCCACCTCAATGTATTGTTGTGAGGATTAGTACATGGGAAGTGCTCAAAACAATGCCTGGTACACAGAAAGCCTTCAGTAAGTGTTGGATGCAATGATTAGAGAACAATTCTAGGAAACTGGCTACTGCTGCAGTTCTCAGCCTGAAGAATGCTATGAGTCTCAGTTTATGCATCTGTAAAGAGGAACTCCTTATGGGATTCTTATAAACATTAAGAAACAGTAAGTGTAAAGGGTCTTGGTCAAAATGCTGCTCAATAAAGCATCAGAAGCATCATGAATGGAGTCCTTGGTCCCTCATATGTCTTAGAATGTACCAAGATTGAGCCTCAATGTCCGTTCTGCATTTCCAGTGGATGAATGGAATTGTTCACTTACCTGTGGGGTCAGAAACGTGTTTATTTCACTTTTGACCAGAATGTTGACTATTGGTGCTGGAAATGTTATGGTCCCTAGTATATGAGCAGGAAGAGATCCTCACCCAGACCCCACCCGTTGGTCTAACTTGTTGGAAATGTTCAGTCACCTCTGATGCCCAGGCCAGGCCAGGGCTGGCTCTGCTGTCTGAGCAGAGCATCTGAGTCTGGATGGGACTGACATGGGTCCTGATCCCTGTTACACCCCTTTGTGACTCACTCTGACCCTCCAAAGTATGCCTGAGGCCAAGCAGATGCCTTGAGGAGCTCTAGGACCTACACCTCTGGGGTGGTCCCAAGCTTCTCCCACATCGCTGGCCCCAGTTCCAGGCGGGCAGTTGGGGCACAGACCACTCCCACAGGTCTGTGTGGTAAATCTTCCATGGAATCATGCCACTGAAATGGTCCTGATGCTGATGGCAGGTAACTGATTGTTTACCTAGACAGGGCCCTGCAAAAATATTTGCCCAGGGCCCCATACGTTCTGGGTGCAGCCCTGCCTGAGGCATTAGAATGTGTGATCATCAATTGTGTATTATTTTTCATATAAAGATAATTATATAATTATCTTTTAATAACAGGGAAGGGAAATAGGTCTTTAAGGAATCTTGATTGCTCAAGAAATAAATTTCAAAACATGAAATAACCAGAGCAGAAGTAAAATAGAGGAAATCGACTTTGGTAGTGAGAAGAGTGGGAACTTCTGATCTGGTCCAGCCCTGCAGAGCTGGGGAAACTGAGGCCTTGAGTGCAGAGCTGAATTGCCCAGAGTCGCCCACAATTATCTGACCAGATTCTGTGCTTGTAGGATGCTTGAGACTTGCTGACAAGCACAAGTAATTGATTGATAATAAAACCAGTCACCCATGGCCTAAGACCGAGTTTACAACCCTGATGCTAATGGACCCCAGAGAGGCAAAGGGCGCTGGTAACCACTTTCCCCTCATCTCCCGGGGCTAATAGCTTTATGGAGGTCATAAACTACTGAGTATTTCAATGATGAGAATGACCTCCCTTGGCCAAATGACCCACTCTGCCTTGATTGACATGCAGGCCTGGCATTCCTTAGATCAGCAAGAACCAGCTTTTCTCTGAGCCTGTGGTCTGAACCACAAGACCCCAGCCCCCCCGGGAATTTCCCAGGTGTCTTTGAGAGTTGTAAACTCTTGCTTGCCCATTCTTATTGAAGGCAGGTATGTTCCAGACCAGCAGCTTCTACAACAAATACACAGCTTAGTCCAAACCTTCTAGGAAGGAAAATCAGATAAATATCCCATCTCTATGCAGAACACCTTGGAACTCATGGAGAACACCATTGGCTGATTCTAGTTTTGAAGCTATCATTCGCTCACTCAATCACGTATTCAGCTCACTTTAATGAGTATGCTGGCTATCCTCCAAGATGGTCCTCACTGCTCCCCACCATCTGGAATGAATGCCCTGTGTAGAACCCTCCTATACTGAGTAGCTAACCTAGGTAACCAGTAAAATATTGTGGTGATAGCAGAGTGTGTCTTTGGAGGCTAGGTCATGAAAGACAGTACAATTTCCACCATGCCCCCTCTTTTGGATCACTTCTCTGGGGGAATCCAGCTACCATGTTGTGAGGACACTCAAGCAGCCTTGTAGAAAATCCATGTAGTGAAGAATGGAGGCCTCCTGTCAAAAGCAAGTGTAACTTGCCAGGCATGTGAGTGAAACACCTTGGAAACACAGTCTCCAACCCCATCAAGCCTTCAGATGAGACTGCAGCCCTGGTGAACATCTGACCACAATCGCACAGGAGACCCTGAGCCCGAGCCACCCATTTAAGCCATTCCCGCCTTCCAAACCCACAGAAACAATGTGGGATAATAAATGTTTATTGCTCTAAACTGCTCAATTTGGGGGCAATTTGTTACACAGAAATCAATTGTTAATACAACAGACAACCATTGTGTGCCAGGACCTGAAACAGGCACAAGCATACAAAATAGGAACCAAGAAGAACAGCCTCTGTTCTCCTAGAGCTTATAGTTCAGAAGCAAATCTTACAAAGAGGGTGAGTTAGCCCCGCAGGATCAAGATAAGATGGAAATTTGGATCAGATATCAGTTCAGTAAAAATATGATCTCTTCTCGGAAGGAAAATTCAAGCAACAGCTTTCACTTTATTTTTCTGTACTATTTGTCTTTTTACAAGTACATATTGCATTTAATGTAATTTCTATCATGGCATCTTCTCATAAATACTTCTAGTAAGAATTTAATTGATACACCTTTTCAAAAAGGCTTCTTGGCAACATATATCACAACATCATAAAAGTACCTTTGACCTAGCAATTCCACATAAATGATTATGCAGAAATATATGAAAAGAGGAATATAAAAAGATGTTCACTGCACTGTTATTCATAAGTGGGAAAAATTGGAAATGGCCCAAATGTCAACAACAGTAAGTTGGTTAAATTGCTATTTAATCACAGGCCATCCATACATTGAAATCTTATATAACAATCCAGGATGATGATGTAGCTCTACATTTATTTTTGAGGAAATATGTCTTGACATAATGCTAAGTAAGAAAGGCAGGTCATACAATAGTGCATATTGTATAACTCTATTTTAATAAAAATCACGTATATTTATGCATAAAAGTATTGGAAACTAAACCACAACATATTAATGATGTTATGTCTAGGTAGAGGGATTATACATATATATTTTTTGTTTCTTTTGGCTTGTCTGTCCTCTTTCATTTTTATTTTAAGAACGCACATTACTTCAGGAATGTATAGAGTTCCAAATATATGTTCATTAAGGCCCCATGAATACCCATTAGTTATGATCACCTTTACTGCTCTTAGGCTGTTTGTCTTTCCCTAGGCTGCCAGGACAGACCAGCCCTCAAGTCCTGACCGGCCTCTCTTCTCTCCCCTTGACCAACCACTGGAGACTGGAGTTGCCCCTGCATCCTGGAACCAATAAAGGATACTGACCACCTCAGGGTGCCCCCAAACAACCTCCTCTGCTTTCTGCCGGGAAAGTCCACCTTTCCAGAGAGCCCTTGGCCTGTGGACTAACTCTGGCAAGCAGCTGCTATCTCTGGCTCCAAGGACAGAGCGAACCGAGAAGACTGATTTACTGTCCAGCAGGGACCCATGCAGAGAGCAAACCGATGGTGTTCCCCATTCAGGATGGCCCTTGATGGATTTGTGGCTCCGGCGGAGAGACTTTCAAATGACCACAAAGTGAGTTAAGGGATCAGGAATTTTGTCCTATTAAAATGAAAGTCAGGAGGAAGGAGGCCATACCTTCCAACTTGGCCAAGTATCAGAGTGTGATAGGCAGATGGCCTCCCACTGCTTACTTGAAGCAAGAGAGGTCCACCTGGACCATTTCCATCTCTTGAGTTCACCAGCATGGTCCCTGTTCCCAGGGAGCTGAGATGGGCTTCTCCCTGTTCCCAGACTGGTATGGCCAGCCAATATCTCAGAGGTTATTTCCATTTCTCCACTTCACCCTCTATAAATGGATCCACTCATTCGTTTGCCGGTAAGAGGTCTGCAGTCAGACACTGCATGTTTGGACTTTATTCTGAAGACCGGGAGGGGTTCATTTATTCCCTCCAGAGTATTGAGTGCCTAGTACAGGATGGAAACAGGGCTTGCCCCTGGATGCCCCTCTGGGTGTGGAGCTATGAACAGGCCCACCTGGCCCTACGGTTGTGGAGTTCACCTTCCGGCAGGATGGAGATGCTAAACCAGTAAATGAATAAGGAAGACAATTTCTGATGGTGATAAATGGGAGGAAATAGACCTGTTGAAGAGCAATTCAAACTCTGATTCAATGGCAGGGAAGACTTTTCTGAAGAGTGACATTCGAACCAAGACCTTAATAAAGCTAGGAGCCCATAGACTGCAGAACCTTTCACGATCACCCCGGCTCAGCGGCAGCCTTGTGCTGGTGTTGTTCGGCCGCGCCCAGGCACAGTGTGTAGGGGGCTGTCCGGTCCACCATCATGACGGTGACATTTAGGGCCCCGCCCTCCATCTCCATCACCCTCCATCTTACAAGTGTCTGGGACAATGGAAGGAGAAAGTCACACTGAGACCCGGCAAAGTCTCAGTAGCCTGTAGACTCCATGTTCAACATGTGGCATGCTGGCTGTGGCTGGAAGGAGGTCCTTGCAAGACACCTCCAGGAAGGACAGCCGGTGTGGTCCCCAGCACTCTGTAAAGCCAAGACTGGATGATTTCACGCTACTCAGATCCTATGTGGCTTGTGGATATGCCCTCAGGAGGAGGCTGATCCAGCCCATGTGCCTGTCCTGCCTCTTCAGATTGGGTCCTTTCCCCTCGGCCCCCTTCTCTCCCTCCTCAAATTCTCCTCATCTTTTTCCCTCCCTTCTAGCTTCTAGCCCAGGCATCCTTTTCTAACTCAGGGATGAAAGCCACCCTTATTCAAAATAAAAACCAAATATATTGTCTATGACTTGAGGTCCCCATTAAAGGTTATAAGGATTTCAAATTTTAAAAAACAGGAAGAGACCCCATTTTCCTTCATTTTTCTGCTGTATCAACTTTCTCCTGAAGCAGTGAGCACTAAGAAATTTGTTCAAATCAGGGCAGGGAGTGGCCAAAGAGGACAGCGGACATGCTCTGAAGCATAACAGTGCATATCAAAATACCAACAAAATATTTCACCTCGTGTTTTAAAAATAGTACCCAGCACAGATACAGAGCATCTACCAGGCCCAGTGTTCCCAACTAGAAACCAAACAGGATGTGGCCAAGGCCCTGGCCCCCTGAGGCTAGGGAGAAAGACAAGGAGAGGAAGTGGAATGGCTTCCAGCTACAACTCCAATCTGGCAGAGTCTCGGTCAACTCAGGGAACGCTCAGAGCGGAGATCACTGGACAAAAATGGCCGGACCCTGGTACCTCGGTCATGCTCAGACATCTGCTGGGCCTTCGAGGATGTGGCCTTAGCTGGAAACCAAGGTGATCTGGAAGGTGCTGCAAGTGGAGGCGGTGGGCTAGTTCACTGAGCTCTGCACAGCAAGCTCTTTGTTCAAGGGAAGTCTGAACAGGGCACTTCGGGGACTCTCTCATGCCCTAATGAGGACAATTAAATTAATGGTGCTCAGCCAAACAGAAAGGGACAGAGTCACCTGGCTCTTGAGGCTGAGCACATCCCTGACCAGGAAAATCTAAATACAGACCTGAAGGCACCAGAGGAGTCAGACAAGCATATTGAGTAGTGGTTACTTCAGGTTATCCTACCTGGGTTCAGATCCCAGCTCTGCTACCTACGAGCACAGCAGTATGGGACTTGAGCGCCTCTTTGAGAATGATGGGAGTATTCATCATACGAACCCTGTATGTATCTTTTTGGAGGGATTAAAGAAGTCACTATTTCAGAAAGAAGTTAATATTTTAGTAAGTGCTTAGAACATACCTGGCCAGGTAACAGTATTAGGTAAATGTTAGTAAATGTCTAGGTAAAAAAAGTGAGGGGAAACAGTGCTCCAGGCAGAGGGCAGAGGCTGGGTACTAGCCTGGAGGACAGGAACGCGATGGCACAGAATGTAACCCACGTTAGTGGGCTGAATCCAGCCAAATGGCTGGTTAATCAAATTCAACTGAAGCAGTGTTTAATGTATTTTTCAGGCATGACTTTTAAGGAATAACATTCTTTGGTCTTGCCAAACAGCCCACCAAGGTGGACTGTGTGATTTTTCTCTAAAGTCCATCCAGATCTTACCCAGATGGACTCAAAGCCAAAAAACAACAAACACCACCCTTCCCACATCTCTCTCTAAAGCTGCCATTTCTTTCAAAGCAGCAGATGTTGATGCAAATTCTTGCTGCCACCCGTAAGAAAACTTGGGTGGACTTCTGCAATGCCGCCTCCTTGGGCAGGGTCAGGCCCTCTCGGTCTCTCCGGATCCTTCCCAAGTGGAGGCTGGTCTGCTTGTCCAGGGCCAGCTGGTCATTCATCAACGGGCCCTCTCCCCATCTTCCCCCCAAGCCAAGCCTTCTGTGGACCCCGCCTGCCCCTTCCTGCCCCAATCGCCAACCCATATGGAATGAGTTGCTCCTTTTTTACCCCTTACCAGAGATGGAAATATTTCCACCTCATCTTTGTGGGGTTCTGCATTTGTGAACTGGATGGGTGCTTAAATCTTACAGTTCCAAAGCACTGCTGGGCTTCTGGCTCTCAAACCCAAATCGCTGGGTTTAGAATTGTCAAATCACAATGTGCAAGGGAACACTGGAGAGAGCGGGGTTGAGAGGAATTGTTCAAGCACACACAATTCATGCTGAGAAGAATTCAGTTAACATCCTTCTGTAACTTTGGAACAAGGTCATTGAAGTAGCTTCTCTTCCTTTTTATTAACCTTGAACCTACCCCTCTAGGATAACAATGATAATAACCAGCATGCTTTGGGTGCTTGCTGTGGGCACATTTAATCCATCCAGCAAACCAATGAAATACATGCCATTATTGTCCCATTTTGCAGATGAAGCTCAAAGAGGTAAAGTAACTTGCCCAAGGCCACACAGCCAATAAGTGGCAGAAATGGCCCATGTGACTAGAGCTTATCCATCACACTCTAAGCCTGCAGGGGAACATAAGTGACCACGCCCCTGCCTACCTCTCCAGTGTCATCTCCTCCCTCGGCCTTTCTCACTTTGCTCCAATCTACTCCCTTTTTTGCCATTATTCAAAACACAGTTGCGTTCCTACCTCAGGGCCTTTGCACTTGCTGTTCTCTCTGCCTCCCTCATATCTTCCCATGAATGGTTCTTCTCAGCATTTATGTCTTAGCTCAAATTATGACTATTTCTAACCTAGCATCCTGCCTTCACTTTGTACCATATTATTCTAGTGTACAATGTGCTTATGGTCTGCTCTTCCCCTGAACCAGAACATAAGCTCCATGAGGGCAGAGATGCTCTCTGTTCTGTTCATCATTGAATCTCCAGAGCCGAGGCCAGTACCTGGCACATGGTAGGACCATAATGTATTTGTTAAAAGCAATAATGGATAAAAGATTAAGAGCTCCTTGAAAATTCTTGTCCTTTGGATCCAAAGAGCCCAAAACAGTGCCTAGCACCCAGTCGGTGCCAAATTACGGCACATCCTTCCCCTTTACGGGAACAAAATGAAAAGTACACAGATCACCCCAGCTCATAGCCCCCATTAGTCAAGCCAGGACTTAGTCACAGGGACACATGTAACTGCAAAGGAGTCCGGAAAATGTATTTTTTATGCTGGGTCACTATGTGTCCAGCTAAAGATTCTATTACTATCATGAAATGAAGAAATCACATAATTAAGACTGTCTGCCATGAGGAGCAATAACCTTTAAAACAATACTTTGAATGATAATAATAGCTAACACATATTGAGTGTTTACTCTTGTGCCAGGTATAGTTCTTTTCATTCTCATAATCCTTTGTGATAGATACCATTATTATCCCCGTTCTACAGAAAAGGAAACTGAGGCTCAGAGACGTATCTGTGACTCACCTACAGTTGCAAAGCTGGGAAATGGTGAAACCGGGATCGCACTGATTTGGTAAAGAAAAAAAGCCCAGCAGTTTTTAAGCCCAAGATGGAATGCTATCACCCTCTAAGCACTGGGGAAACAATGAAGATTTGGAGCAAACTAGACAAACTCCTAGTAAAAGTCTCTGAGCTAAGGGTTTTATGTGCATTCTCTCATTTCAACCTTGGTGCTACTTATATCCCATTTGGGCCATGTCTGTTTTCCTCACTGCTGTATTTCCAGTATCCAGTATGGTGTTTAGCCTAGAGAGATGCTCCAAAGACATTTGTTGATTTGCAATTAAATGACTGCATGTATCATTATGGTTTAACATCTGTCTCCCTCACTAGACTGCAAATCCCATTTAGGAATTCCATTTAGGGCAGGGCATGCATCACACCCATGCTGTATACTGTTTCTCCAGTTATAGCTCAGGGTCTGGACACAGTGAATGCTCATTAGCTCATGCCTGTTGAATGAATGAGTGATCATCCTTGTCAAGGGAACAGAGAGGTAGAGAAGAACCTCCTCTAAGTACTTTCCAGGGACCAATCCTTTTTTCAGGTTGGAAACAAAATTAAAAATGAAGACTACAGCTGCCAACAATCGCCAGGGCTCCTAACTGCTGGGCTCCAAGCTCATTCTGGATCCTGTTCAGAACTGCCGGCACACCCTGGCTGGTGAGGCCGCAAAGATCATGATTGGGGAGCAGATGATGTGTGGAGTTTGAAACCAAACAAATCTATTCTGATGAGTCGGGTGCAAATGAGCCTGAATTAAACCAGTTAAAATCCTCTAGAACATGAAATGGCTCTGGAATGAAGGACTCAGTGGGAATAGCGGCTGTGTCCTTGGAATAAATCATTTTTTTAACTACTGTAAGGCATGTTTTCCAGCTCAGCCAGCACTTTGGCCTGGCCTGACAGCAGGCACTTTTTGGTGAGCAGTTCAGATTGGTTTTTGGCAACATGCAGTAGGCCACAGGACAGCCTCTTACCACCTGAAAAAGCCTCTTGGATCACTGACATTCCGGTGCAGTCACAATTAAGCAAACAGTCTGGATCACCAAAGCTTTGGGAACAAAAACCCATGAAGACAAGTCAAACCCACTGAGCCAGGAAGGCAAAACTCTGCACTTGGCAAACTAAGGTTTTAAAGTAGTGTAATCAAGACAATTTGGTACTGGCACAAAAACAGACTCACAGACCAGTGGAACAGAATAGAAAATCCAAACATTAACCCAAACATATACAGTCAATTAATATTTGATAAAAGTGCCTTGGATATACAATGGGGAGATGACAGCCTCTTCAGCAGCTGGTGTTGGAAAAACTGGACAGCTACATGTAAGGGAATGAAACTGGACTACTGTCTAGCCCCATACACAAAGGTAAACTCAAGGTGGATCAAAGACCTGAATGTAAGTCATGAAACCATAAAACTCTTAGAAAAAAACATAGGCAAAAATCTCTTGGACATAAACATGAGCAACTTCTTCATGAACATATCTCCCCGGGCAAGGGAAACAAAAGCAAAAATGAACAAGTGGGACTATATCAAGCTGAAAAGCTTCTGTACAGCAAAGGACACCATCAGTAGAACAAAAAGACATCCTACAGTATGGGAGAATATATTCATAAAAAACGTATCTGATAAAGGGTTGACATCCAAAATATATAAAGAACTCATGCACCTTAACAAACAGAAAGCAAATAATCCAATTAAGAAATGGGCAGAGGACATGAATAGACACTTCTCCAAAGAAGAAATTCAGATGGCCAACAGGCACATGAAAAGATGCTCCACATCGCTAATCATCAGAGAAATGCAGATTAAAACCACAATGAGATATCACCTCACACCAGTGAGGATGGCCAACATCCAAAACACAAACAACAACAAATGTTGGCGAGGATGTGGAGAAAAGGGAACCCTCCTACACTGCTGGTGGGACTGCAAATTAGTTCAACCATTGTGGAAAGCAGTATGGAGGTTCCTCAAAAAACTCAAAATAGAAATACCATTTGACCCAGGAATTCCACTCCTAGGAATTTACCCTAAGAATGCAGCAGCCCAATTTGAAAAAGACAGATGCACCCCTATGTTTATGCAGCACTATTTACAATAGCCAAGAAATGGAAGCAACCTAAGTGTCCATCAGTAGATGAATGGATAAAGAAGATGTGGTACATATACACAATGGAATATTATTCAGCCATAAGAAGAAAACAAATCCTACCATTTGCAACAACATGGATGGAGCTAGAGGGTATTATGCTCAGTGAAATAAGCCAAGCCGAAAAAGACAAGTATCAAATGATTTCACTCATATGTGGAGTATAAGAACAAAGAAAAAAACTGAAGGAACAAAACAGCAGCAGACTCACAGAACCCAAGAACGGACTAATAGTTACCAAAGGGAAAGGGACTGGGGAAAATGGGCAGAAAGGGAGGGATAAGAGGGAAAAAGGGGCATTACGATTAGCAAATGTAATGTTGGGGGGGCACGGGGAGGGCAGTACAACTCAGAGAAGACAAGTAGTGATTCTATAGCATCTCACTACGCTGATGGACAGTGACTGTAATGGGGTTGGTGGGGGGGACCTGATGAAGGGGTAGTTTAATAATCGTAATATTGCACATGTAATTATAAATTAATGATAATAAAATAAATTATATTTAAAAATAAATAAATAAATAAAGTAGGTTTCATGACTTTTTCAGGCTGGGAAATGATCACTTCTTGATAGGAATAATGGAAATCAGTAACGTGACCACTGTCATCAATGGTTAGCCATTCATACCCATCCCCATGTTATTCCAGATACGAGAAAGAATTATTTGCAATAAAATACCCCAGAAATTCCATGCTTCTGCCTTTTCTTCCAAATAAATGGAAAATAAAGAACAGCTGGAGAATCTTCATCATGCACAACTACTTCTATATATGCCGCTCCCATCACATTTGCTTCTTGCGTTTCTTCGAAGCCAGGCAGTTCTTTCTAGCCCGGAACTCTTAGCATCCACTGTTTCCTCTACCACCAATGCTTTTCACTCCCATCTTGCACAAGACCTGGGACTCCTTCAGGTATCTACCCAGAGGTCACTTCCTCTGGGGAAGACCCCTCTCTACCCCTTCCCTCCTTTACTCTGATGTTTTCCATCATAACATTCACCAGTATTTGTAATGCTGTATTTCTCCTTTTTCCCTGTTTAACATCTCACTCACTCACTTGTCAATAAGCTCCTTGGGGATGGGGTTTGTGTGGGGTTTTTTTTCATCACTGTAGACCCCTCTACCTCACCCACTCACCTTTTATTAGAAGCCCAGCCTCTGCCCGCCTTTGGAGGAAGATACAGAGACCCAGCCAGTGCTAGCAGAGTTAGGAGCCATCCATTACTCCCTCATCCATGACAGCTGGATAGCTTAATAATCCTGGTTGCCCTGAAACTAACTGGTCAACCCACCTGGCCCAAGCTTTCCCTCTGCTTATGAATTACTGTAGTGGCACAGACTGGAGTTTGTCCCCTCTTCCTTCAAGCCCCACTCAAACCCATCTCCTCCAACACACCTCTCCTGTCCCCAGGACAAAGTATTTGCTCCCACCTCACATTTCCCAGAGTAAATCCTGTCTATTCCCTACATTTGGCAATGAATCATGCATGGGCTTGTAGCGACCTTTCCAATCTTGTCTTGAACTCTTACTCAGATCTTTTTTTAACTTTTAATATTCATTTATCCTTTTATCTTCTTTTAAGAAGGTACTCATTCTTTGACTGATATGGGGTTAATAGATATAAAGAATAATGATCTTGTCTTGCTCCCCACCACAGTCTGTTCTCCACACAGCAGCCAGTGATCTGATCTAAAACAAATCTGGTCCCATTCCTCTTCTACTCAAAACCTCCAATGACTCCCAGCACACTCAGAGTAAAACCCAGAGTCCTAGCCATGTCCCTCAGCCTTTCCAGGAACATCTTGGCTCCTACCATGCTCATGCTCCTTCACTCCACTCCAGGAATGCTGGGCACTGTTGCTCCTCCAACATGCAAGTCATGCTCCTATCCAGGGCCTTTGCATTTGCTGTTTGCTCTGTCTGGTATGCTCTGCTCCAAATATCTGCATGGCTCATTCACTTAATTCATTCAAGGATTTGCTCAAATTCACCCTCTTAGAAAAACTGCCCTTGAAGACTGCTTGTCACTCTCTACTTCCTTACCCTGCTCCTTTTCTCTCTACTCTAGATAAATATTGATTTCTTTTTTCTCTATGCTAGATAAATATTGATTTCTTGTGGACTTACTTGTTTCCTTACTGTGAAAGAAGAAGAGAACAGACACTGGAGGTAAACCAGCAGTCTAACCACAGATTTACCCAACCAAGGTGTTTGCTATCTGAAGTTGGTAGGCATCCAAATCAACAGTCTACTAAAGGCACCTACCATGTTCAAGGTATTCAAGGTACTTTGCAGAGGTTTGTAGTTTCATGTAGGACCCCCCCCACTCCTTAGTAAATTAATTAATGGGACTGCTATGGATGAAATATGTCCCCCCAAAATTAGACTGTTCCCTTACTAGTACACACTCCTGTGTCAGTTGTCAGCAGTTTCGGAAGGACTGTCAATCAAGGTGCCCCATGCTTTCTGGTCAGTCAGTGGCCATAGGATCCAAGGTAAGACCATGAGTGCCTCTCCCTTCTAAGAAATGACTCATGAGCACCATGAAACAGGTATGGGAAGCATTTGGAGCTGGTTCATCTCAAAAGTTGTATCCTAAGGAGCTGCCTTCTTTGTTCTTGCTGACTAGTTATTGGAAGCTTCCTGCTTCCTATTTGTTCTTGGTCTGTGGCTCAGGTTTTCTTTCAAACCACTGGAATAGCCTGTGTCCTTGGGAAAAATTGTGAAGGTTAGCCTGAGTCATCGACTGCTGGAACGTTCTCTAAACACTTACTTCATCTGATGTCATTCAAGCTGCTGCTGCAGAGTCTAAACACTTAGGGGCCAATCTCTAGTCTGCATGACAAAGCCACCCAGTCAGGTAGTTCAAGAAAGGATTTAGTACAGGTCATTAGTTACAAAGGTGTCGGGAGAACGAAACAGGCAAGCAGAGCATGGGAGACATGTCAGGGAATAGCAGAAGCCAGAAGCCACTAGTCCACTGGGAGATGAGCAGCCAAGGGATGAGGTGGCGTTACTGGAGCTCAGCAGCTGGGGCTCCCCGGTGGGAGTTGGAGCCATGGGGGGACACAGAGGAAGCAGGAACCATATAGGAAATACAGCTACGGCTGGAGTCACCACTGTGCCCAGAGAGGCCCCTCAAATCAGAGGGAGTGCAGAGTGTGGGTAAAGGACACTCTCATCATCCCACCCTTCAATCCCCTAGGTCCCCACTGGAGGCTCCCATTGGCTGAGCCCAACCAGAGGCGAGGGACACTGGGAATTGTAGTTTTCAGTAGGCAGCCATCTGCTCTGCAGAAGAGAGAGAGCCCAGGAAAGGCAGGAAGTGGATTTGGGGGTAAAGGGATGAGAGGTCCCACTCTATAAACTGTCTCCCTTAACACCCTTGTTGGCTTCCAACATGGTGGCCAAAGGGGCAAAATCGGACAGAGAAAGAAGCAGGCACATTCTGCCGCTGTACTGCCCAGCACATCCAGCCCTCACCAGAGAATCTCCATGTGTCCCTTTTACAGTCTTCAGTCTGGGCCATTGGCCTGGCCACTGCTCCCCTGTTCTCCCTTGCACACCCATAAAGTCCACCGGGCCTGCTGGTAACCTAAGGCTTGGCTTTGGCAGTGTCCCAACTCCGCTCAGACCACTGGGCAGTGCCAAAGCAGCAGAAACCAAGCCCTTTTCCTGTCTAGAGTTTGATGAATTCTCTAACAGTTACTTCTACCCTCAGAATTAAAAATAATGTTTGTGCACCCTGGCCCATTAGCATGCTTCCCTGGTTGACGGAGCCCCTCCACCTCTCTGCCGCAAGCCTTGCCTCCCCGAGGTCCAGCCAGAGCCCTCTTGCTAACATGTTCACTGAAAGTCATTTTTGGACCCGAAATGAGGAAGGGAGGCCAAAGCTCACTTTGTGGAAAGATTTTATTTCCATCTGAGTCCACTTCAAGGAACAGGGAGGGATTCGTTTTGTTAGCTTTTTTACCTCCAAAAAAATTGCAGGGACTTTCCGAAGCAGATTTATGGAATTGCTCGGCAAGCACGTTTCAAACTATGGAGACTAGGAGCCCTTTCTTTGGAGATGTCTCCAAATTGGCTGGCACCACTACATACAGGGTAAATGAAAAACATTCAGCAAGCTTGGCTTGGGGTGATCTCTTCCAAGGCAGGTTTACAGAACTTGGTATAATGCCACAGAGGTCCAGCTAATTCCCCACATGCTGGTTGAAATGAAGACAGTAAGAGGAACTCACTCAAGCAGTAAGGAGAAGGTACAAGACAGATAAAGAAACTGAAAATTGAGGGTTTCTCCCAATTATATTCCTGAGACCCATGCTCCCAAACTTCATAGTGGGCTCAATCCCCTGGGGATCCTGGTAAAATGGAGATTCTGACTCAGCAGGCCTGGGGTGTGGTCTGACACTCTACATTTCTAACAAGCTCCAAGGAATGTGGATGCTGCTGGTCCAGGAACCACAGTTTGAATAGCAATGACCTAGACTCAGGTATAAAAAGAGGGGTGCATAGAATAATCCTTTGGGAATTTAGGGGGGAAATTCATTTTGTAGCTCATCCCTCTCATTTCTAAGTTTGCATGTGAGTTATATTATTTATAATTTATTAGCCTGATGTTCATGAATATATGTATATATATGAATATATATGTATGTATATATATACATACATAGTATATAGATATGTATGTATATGATCCATCCTTATTGATTTAGACTAACGGTAATGCATAATTTAAAAAGTTTAGAGACTTCTGACCAACTCCACAAAGGGTGTATGTACTTCTTCAGATTTCCAGATGAAATCTTTATGATGTAGAAACATCTTCTCCAAGTTTTCCCTCTAATCCAAAGCCACCTTTATATGAATGGGAACTAATCATTGAGCACCTATTATGTGCCAGACACTGTGCTAGGCATTTTCACCTTTACCCTGTTAGGTAAATAGTATTATGCCCATTTTACAGATGAAGAAACTGAGGTACAGATAGGGAAAGTACCTTATCTAAGTTCCCTCATCTAACCACCAGTACAGTATCCAACTTAAGTTTGATGCAAACAGAGAAGATAGGAGCTAAGGGCATATGTTGTGGACCCCAAGTTGACCATTGTTAACAAACGAGGAGCTTTTTAACCTGTTGACCTGTATCATTACAATTAAACAGCCGTATGACCTGTCCTTTACATACCTGTGGCAGCTTCTCAGAGGCAAATTCACGGAATTCAAAAGCAGCCTCACTCTGAGATTTGCACACTTTCCTACTGGTATCTCACAGCCTGGGAAAGCGTAAAGCGGCGTGCAGTCTGTGTTCAGGACTTTGAATTTTTCCCCTTGTCTATTTTCTTTTAGAAAGAAATTCCCCCTTTTCCCTAAGACCTAACTATGGGACAACACTGGGCTTGACTTTTCATGTGAATTATCTCCATTAATTCTCACAGAAGCCATGAGATGTGATTACTGTTCCCGTGAAATTGATCAGAAGATTGACGCTTTACCCAGACGAGTGACACGCCCGGGCCACCCAATTTTAATGCTGGAGTTGCTTCTGGGTGGATCAGACTCCAAAGCCCAGGTTTTGAAGCAGCATGCACTCTGTCTTGCCCATTGGATTCTTAGCCTTTCCTTAGCCCCACACGATGTTGTTGATGCTAATGGTTTATTTCTCTGACACCAAACTAGTTTGAGAAAATAGAAATAACCTGTCACACCTCAACTCTGCCTACCTGGGACTTAGGCAGATGCCAGCCAAGGCCTCAGGCACAACATTTCCAATGGGACATATTGGCCTCACAGTTGACAAAGCAGGTGTTCTGGCTTCCCTGGGCCCTGGTGAAGTTGTCAGTGGAACCCCTCAGAGCATGAGCCTTGGGATAACTAACAGAGCCAAGGTGCCTAAAGCCAGTGAGTTTATTCTTAAGTTGTAAGTCAGAAAGAACCTTGAGCAGCAATGTTCTCACCTGCTGCAGAATTGTGTTTGGGTGCCTTCTTCTAAAAACCCTCCTGGGGCCCCTCAGTCATGGAGAGGTGTGTGTGTGTATGAATATGAGTGTGTGAGTGTATATGTGGGAGAGTGTGTGAATATGTGTGAGTGTGTAAGTGTGGGTATGTATGAGTGTTTGTGCTTAAATGTGAGTGGGTTGTGGCATTAGCATTCACAGTTTGGGGTAAAATAGGCACCAGGTCTCCTCTGCACACTTAGGAGATGCTATTGGTCTCCTCTGCACACTTGAACATCTGACCCCCCTCCTCTGGGAATGTCCTGTTGTATGCAGAGCTAATCACGACAACTATGGCCAGAGTTATATTTATATTCAAACCAGGGACAAGACAGAATCATGCTTAGCATTAACATCAGCGTTAGAGTTGGTCAACCCTGGGTTCAAGCCCCAGCTCTCCCACTGCCTCTGCTGTGTGGCCTTGGGCAAGTCACTTGGCCTGGGGGAACTTGCTTTCCTCATCTGTGGAATGGGCATAAGACCTACTTTACTGGAATTAAACAAGATAATGTACACAAAGTGCTTTATATGGCCCCGGAATGTAGTAAATGCGCCATACATGGTGGTGTATTAAATAATAAGGATGAATTTGGGTAGTGTATAGGAGTAGAAAAGGTTCTAGGACAATAGTGGAGGGGAGGGGACAGAAGCAAGCATCTGGAGAGAGAAGCTGTGATAAAGAATGGAAAGACAAGTCCCAGCCAGGATGTGTCAGGAAACGGTATCAGTCAGGGTTCAAGTGACACTCCCAGACATGAAATAGATGGCCACTCCAATGGGATATCTGGGAGAGTCACCAAAGTGAGCCCAAAGTAAGCTACCTGGCCAAGCTTGTAGGCACTGGGACAAGGAAGTATGTCCCTGACACAGTAAACCTCGGCAAGGGTGAAGAATGAAGAAAGAATACTAAAGAAAAAATACCATCTCCAACCATTGTCTAATGCCCTATCTTATTTAATTCTCATGACAGCTGTAGGCAATACTCATACCATTTGACAGGTTAAAAAAAAAGACAAAAATTGAAGCTCAGAGCTTCAGCAACTTGTCGGAGGCCACACAGTCCTAGGTGTAAGACCTAGGACTCGAACTAGCTGAATCCTGCACCAGGCTCTTCACGTTTAGGCTAGCTATAAAAATCTCATTTTTATATTTTTATATTTTAATGTTCCTTAATTTTACATTTCCTCCAGTTCTGCTCCATGTACACATACTTATTTTCAGTGCCATGAAGTGTTTTATGACGATTCAGCCCAGAAGCTCATCTATAAGCTCGCTGCATTTATGTAAATGCTTACATTGTTAATATTACATGAGCCCTGTTCCTAATTTACTACACAAAATCCAAGGTTGTCATCTGCAGAGCTGTGTCTCCCGTAAGTAGAAATTGCACTTGGCGATGAAACAAGTACATGTGAATTTATGGATATCGTAGAGACAGTGCGGAACTCACTCATACGTTCTCCGCACACACCCTTCCCACGCATGCGGATGGCTTCCTAGTGCAGGCACCTGACATTCCACCTGAGAGCCTCCCTTGGGCGTAGCTCAGGATGGAGTGAGAGGGTATAAACTCCAGCTTGTCCTTCACCTGGGACGACACCACGACATGTGGGGTATCATCTCTCAGAGGTCCCCAGCAGGACTGAGCCTCAGTTTCCCAAGCAGTAACCTGCTTGTTAGCACATTCTATGTTGGCTGCCTTCCTTCAAACCTCTCTATACCCTTACTGGCATTTCCTAGAATCACCAAGAAAAGCAAAACAGAAATTACGGCCACTCAGATCCTTGCCTCAGGGTCTACTTCTGGGGAAACGTGACCTAAGACAAAAGAGGAATATTGTTCACAACAGCACAGAAAGTTGGCATTCTCTACCAACTTGGTCACTGCTTGCATTTTTTTCCCATTCGTTTCTTCCAAAAACTCTTACTTTTTTCAGAGAGATCACAGAGGCTCTGATACAAGCTACAGATACTCTCGGGAGAAAAAAGCATGTTCACACAAAATGCATCTTCCATGGCTCTGTGGGCCCCAGGGTGATTTACTCAACGTGGAGAGGGAGCAAGGATACCATAGGCAAGTCGGCCACAGGGATGAGCGAGCCCAGAGCGCTAATGCTGGGGAAGGCTTGTGGACGGCTCTGCTTCAGGCTCAGCAGAGTTCGGGAACATCATCCTTCATAGCTCTAAAAACTAGACTAAGCAAAACCCAGGCGAGGACCCGCTGTCGGCAATTCCTCACCCTGCAAGGGGGAAGGCCCTTACGGTTGTTTAGGTTGCTTATCTGCTGGCCCCGTGTTCACCTCTTCCATGGTTCCCTGACGCCTTCGCCTTCCACAGCGTCACCACTGACTTCAAAGGCTTCTCCACCCTTGGAATTGACTGGTGGGTGTGTGGGTGGTGGGAGGAGGGAGAGGCAAGCAAGCGTCCAGGCTCTAGGCTCTTGGCAAGGAAGGAGGGCTATGGCAGGGGCCCGAGCTTGTCCAGCTAGCCAAGGACCAACACGTCAGGAGCAGTCAAACACGCACTGCCCGCCAGGCCTCCCTTTCCTCGGGGGAGATCTCTGTGCTCCACATGCATTATCCTGGCTTAGCAATTTGATAGCAGAGAAAAGAAATCGGCTGTATAAGCAGCCAGCCAGGCTTCAACTGGAATCTGGGACTCAATAGACAATCATTTCACTTCTCCAGTCCTCATTTGCTCATCTGTAAAATAAGAAATTGCTCTTTTTCTTGCCAGGATTTTTAAGGATCGAATGGAAGAACCAAAATCAAGTACCAGGAGAGCACAGCACATAGTAGGTGCTCCGTAATTGCCAAGTTTTATGTTGTTCATGTTATTACTGCGTTTCCCCAAAGACCCTTGGCTGATTTCCCTCACTAACCTTAATTTCATTTTTACGTTTTCCTCTCCTCTCCCTGCAAACCAAAGTAATTCATCTTGCTCCCCTCCCAAATCCTTCCTCCCTTGAAATATTCTCCTGGGCTTTTCCAGAGCCATGCTGCCCCCTGGAATTCTCCCAGCATCCTCTCTGTGAGGCAATCAGATCTTTCTTTATGAAAAAGACAGCCCCAGAAAAACACCAGAAGTGTGTTAGATGTGCCCTCTTGGTCCACCCAGAACAATACCCCTCTATTGAGGCTGCGCTGTAAATATCTTACTTGCTTATCCGAGGCTAGGAAGTCGTTTCCAGGGCCAAGAGATTGCTTTCTTCCCATTTATTTATGGGGAAGACTTTTAAAATCCCACTCTTGGGCCTGCAAAGCCCATTATTGGCCTGGAGGATGGGAGGGTTTGATGTGAGCAAGTCACCATATCACTCAGTGCCTCAGTTTCCTCAGCTGGGAACATGGTGTGACCTACTGTCACTAATCACAGGTACTGATAAGATGTTGCTACCCCTGATGATCATTCTAATAAGAGCCATAGCTCCCAGTTGCTGAGGGTTCAGAATGTTCCAGGGATTGTGCCACATGCGTGGCTTCAGTCCTATCTCCTTTGAGATGCAGGTCATCATTATGGTCCCCACTTCTCAAATGAGAAAACCTAGGTTGAGACAGCTTGCATAAACCTAATCAAGGGTAGATGGTAGTAAGAGGTGGAGCCAGGATTGGAACCTAGGCCAGTCTCAAAACCTTAATCATGCCTTCAAACCATCACTCAGAGCTGTTCCCATAGTGACTGAGGAGCCAATAAGAAAAACCCGCATCACCACTGGGTGGGGCGGGTGGGGATTTGTCTTTTCCTTGTATTATTTTTATTATAGGATCGGGTTACCCTAGTAACTACCAGCCCCCGCAACCCAAACAGGCGGTAACCAGGACTCAATGGGAGTTATCGTCGGCCTCACCCAAGGACGCATAATACAGCATCTGTGCCTTTCCATGACCTTCCGTCCCTCGGAACTATGAGCAAGCTCATTCCCCTATAAAAATGGGGAAGCCGAATTGGTTTTTAAGCCGCTGTCTTCATTATCTGGAGGCAAGGAGAAGCTTCCGGTAGCCCTCTTGGAATCTGGCCTGGTTTAGCTGTCCCTCTCGGAGAGACCCCAGGGCACGTGACTGGGGAGTTAATTCTCTCAGCCCCAGCGGAGGCTGGGCACGGGCTGCCTCCAGCCTTGGCTCCAGAACTGATGTGTCCCCAAGGTCCTCTGGGAAGCTGGGCTGGCCTCTGGAAGAGTGCCCCAGGGCCCCTTCTGGGCAGACCCAACGCTCTGTGCTCTTGGGCTGGTCATTAAAGTCTCGGCCCTCAGTCTGCTCAGCTTGAGGCTAGAGGCCTGATTCCTTCATCTTTCCCTCTGCAAGAAACACATGGCAAATGGGCAGTTCTGTAGCCAGCAGGCTCGACCAGACCTTCCCATAGGTGTCTCCTTTTCAACCATCAAATCTCAATCCAGTTGTCACCTCCTCGGAGGAGCCTTCCCTAACCACCCAACCTAGAGTAAACTCCGCCAGGTATACTCTATTAAATCACCCAGTTTATTTCCTTTTCAATATGATAAATTACCTCTTTGTTTATTTTTGGGTGGCTTCTTATGGCCAGTGTCCCCCCACTAGAATATAAGCCACGAGAGGGCAGATGCCTTTCCTGTCTCGTTTACCTCTGTGTTTCCAGAATCTAGAGCGACGCTCGGCTTGTAAACAACACTTACTTGTAAACAAGATCTGTTGAGTGCACGAACTCAACAAATGAGTAACAGAGTGAATGAGAGATGGAAGGTGAGTACTCACTTTCATTAGGCTGTTCAAGAAGGGGGAGGACTGGTGGACGCAAAGCCAAACAGACAAAGCCAGGCAATCCTGTGAGCATCCAGAAGGACCCCTGCTTTCTCACGCCCCACCCCTGCCCTTTCCTCTGTCTTTACTGGGCAGGCAGTCTTCCACATTCCAAGTTTCTGGAAAGAAGGCATCGCTGCATTTGGTTTTTATCCCCAAGGCCAGCACAGGGCTGGGTGTCACATGGGGTAGAGTGGGGCCAGGGTAACAGACCTTCTTGGTTGAAATTCCACTTAGGGGAGTATAGTCAGTAATATTGTAATAATTTGGTATGACGATAGATGGCATCTACACGTCTCATGGTGAGCATTTTGGAATGTATATAAGCATCACATCACAATGCTGTCCATCTGAAACTATTATAATATATCAATTATTCTTCAGTTTTAAAAAATTCCATTGACTTGCGCTCTCTAAAGCTCAGCTTCCTCATTATTAAACATGGATCATGATAGAACTTTCTTCATAGAATTAATGTGAAGATTAAACAAGACAGCTGTGCATAGTCTAGGCCAAGCTCAGTAATTACTATTAGCATGAAATGTTTTAACATCTTAAGTGTTTTATTACTAGAAAATGATTTCCTGGTCACTCTTCTCTGGGTTACTTCCCTGCCCCCCACTGTACTGATTTCATGTTGTGCCCTCATCAGACTATATTTTCATCTATTTGTTTAGTTAAATGTCTCCCCCACTGACCTATGAACATATACATGATGGAGCTTTCCAGAGGAATGTTCTCCAAACAATAGAAACTAAATATGGATTTATTCAGGCTTAGTTCTCCAACTGGCTAATAGGAGTTTGGCCAAGATGTGCAAAACCTGCTACCAGTAGCTTTACAAAACTTTGTGGGGATTCTAGAACTTCCTTATCTGACAGAGCTGGGCATGATTCCTGGCTGTGTAATCAATGGTAACAATTGTTTTGTTTGTAAACACTTTCTTGTGCAGGCCCTTTATCCATCCTTAATATTATTGTTATCAGTAGTCTTTATCTTATGTCTCTCTTGTTGAGTTCATGCTATGTGCCAGCCCCTGAAGTATACTCCTTAGCTATGTCATCATATTAATTCTTTATGACATTAAGAGGTAGTTATCACTTATTTTGACATTAAGAGGTAGTTATCACTTATTTCATTGATGAGTAAGCTGAGAATGTCTTTCTGAGAAGTTAAATAACTTGCTCAAGTCTCCACAGTTAGCACGGAATGGAGCCAGGGCTCTAACCCATGTCTGTTTGGCTCTAAAACCCCTGATCTTAAGCATTAAACTAATATTATGCTTGGATTCTTGCAAGTGACGCAAGCAAAGAAGACCTTATCCCCACATTACAGTTGGGAACCTCAGGTATAGACCATTCATAGGAAATTCACAAAAAGCCACATGTCCAAAAGGGCACAAGGATCAGGTAAGCTCCTGGAAGAGAGTGTTCTTATTAATTCAGGAAAAAAAAAGAGTGATTTTCAGAAGGCAGCAAGCCCAAGGAACACTCACCCTCCCAGCGATGTCTGAGTTCAGACACGTGTGTGAATTAAGCACTTGGCACCAAGTAGACACTGGATGGACGTGAGCTCAAGCTGAAGCGATGGACACCAGCAAGTGCAGAGGGCTCCTGACAGATGTGATATTTCATGTGGACCATTCATCCACAAGATGGATGGGAGGCAGTAAGGCTGAGCCCTGGGTCCCACCGAAACCTGCATCCATGGGAGAAGTGCTCTGCACCCCACAGCTCCCTCTGCACTTGTATTTGGAGCCAGCTCTCCCAACTCTGTCTGGCCCTTCCCCCTCCTCCCTTGACAGTGAGCTCCATTATGGAGCTTTATCAAGTGTTTCCTGACCCAGCAGTAAGTGCCTACCATCGCCTGTACTCACCCTACCCACCCCCCGCCCGGTGCACCTTGGCTACAATATCTCCTCCTCATAAATCACGCAGCCATATTAACTGTCTCTCAATCAATCTCTTCCAGGTGTTGGCTCAGACAGTCTCTCAAGGCAAGTGTCTCTCTCCCCTTGAGGCTTAGGCACTAAGAGCCCCCTCGTCTGGGAACAGTTTAAAGCCAGATACTTCTCTTCCTTCATGGGGTCTCTTGGTTCAAACTTGAGACCCCCAGAATCCAGACTGCAAAGAGCTTTGAGAAGTGCAGAAGAGGGTCAAACGGACCCTGAAGCATGTGACGATTATCTTCATCAATGCCCAAAGGTTAGTAAGTGTGGCCCATCGATTTTTCCACCAGCAAATACTCCACAAGGGGGATCTAAGCCCTAAAGCTGGGGCTTGAACCTGAGTCTTCCAAACACAACTGTAAATATTAGTTAGTAAGAGAGTTGTCATTCCACATTGTCTGCCCCACTTTTTGAACATATTGGTGGGTGCAACAGAGATAATGCTGTATGTCTATAAAATTCCATTTCAGTTCTTTACTTCCCAGGATCCTTTGTTAGACTGAAGACACGTGACTTCCTGGCCAGTGCATGGTAGATATAAATCCATTACTTCAATAGAACATGGCAAAAGTGACAGAGTGTCACTTCTGGATTGTAACGTCTGTCTTGATATCAGAATCTCTCCCTTGTTGCCTTTGATGAAGCAAGTGGCCATGTTGGGGAGGCCCATGTGGCTAACAACCAAAGGTGGCCTCCTGCCAACAGCCAGCAAGAAATTGAGACCGTCAGTCCTACAACCCATAAGAAACTCAATTCTGCCAACAGCCACATGGACTTAGAAATAGATCCTTCCCCCATTGAGCCTTGAGATGAGACCCCAGCTCTGTCCAGCTCCTTGATAAAGCCATGTGAGAGACCCTAAAACAGAGGACAAGTGCCTGGACTCCTGACCCACAGAAACTGAGATGCTAAATGTGTGTATTTTAAGCTATAAGTGTGTAATTAACACCAGGTTCTCTGTGGGGTTGGCTAAAACCTTCCTTAAGACTGCGTGACAGCCCAGTTCCTCTCTTGCCCATCCATTTCCTTTCTTTCCCTTCCACACTCACCGACCCTAAGAGCACTCCCCAATCAACCTCTTGCACACTAACCTCCATCTCGGGGTCCACTTCTTAAAGAACCCCAACTTATGACACCTATCCAGTACCCACTTTTTCCCTTTTCCACTTGGCTGACAAAACCCTGATTTTGTCATTTTGATCCTCCTTGAAGGGACGCCATGCTTCCCCACAGGCAGGCCCAGCCCTAGAGCTGAATTCTGGTCAGACTAAGACTATTACAAAGATCCCACTCTTCTCACAGTGATCCTTTCAGGAAGAGGACCCTGAGCCAATTCGACCAAGCAGATTTGAGAAGATCTGTTTCTCATATCTGGGGAAATATCAGTCCCTCCACAACCCCTGGATATTGTTAAATTTGATTGTAGGAGCTGGAACTGTGGAAGTCAGTTGACACCCATGCAAAGCTAATCAGAAGGCTCAGGACAGCAGAGTAAGAAGTTAGAAGGAGGCTGAATCTTTGGTCAGCATCATACAGTTAACCAGCCCTGGTGCTGCTGCTGCTCTGCCTTGAGACTGCTCTGGGACATAGGCTTTCTTTAGGACGGCTGAATGCAGTCTAACTGAATCAATTTAGGTTGCCACTCCATAGGGCAGACTGGAGAACTGAATGAAATGATACTGGGGTAGCCATGAAATGTACCTTGCAGACCCCCAACCAGAGGAGGGATAATTGACCAATGGCTCCAGTTGCTGCACCTTGAAACCCATGCCCAGATTTTCACCAAGGCTGCACTTCCCTTGGGCTGTTTCTGCCAAGGACTTTAGCATAGCAGGGACACTAAGGTAGGCACGTGCCAGGAGACATGGGATTCTTCTGATGCATAATTTTGACTCAAGGATTCCCTGTTGGCCTCGCTGAGCCTTCCTTACAACTGCACTGCAGTCTGAGACTCTTCCGAGCCAAACTTCCTTCACCCTCTTCTTCACAAAAAACAGATGTGCATCAGATCTAATGGCTCTCCCAGTCTCCTCTGACTCCCTCCCATTTGCACTTCAAGATGTTTCCCTCAGTAAAGCTCTTGAAGGTCCTGTCTCATCTTAAGGTCTTCTCAAAGGATCCAAACTAACATGGATGGGCTTAGTGTAGGATTAGCACTCAATGCATGGTGACCATAGCAGTCACTGTAGTGTCTCACTCATCACGTACCTCTAAGTTTAGCACAGTGCCTGGCATAAAGGGACACTTGGCAAATATTTTTTGAATGAATGATTAGATGAATGGATGGATGCATGGGTAGGTGAATGAGTGGATGGATGGATGGATGGATGGATGGATGGATGGATGGATAGGTGAGTGTGAAGATGGATGGATGGATGAGTAGGTGAATGGATGGATGATGGATGATGGATGATGGATGATGGATGAATGGATGGACGGATGATGGATGGATGGACAGGCAGGTAGGCAGATGGAAGAATGGATCAATGGATAGCAACATTTCCTTCCTTGCTGCCTGATGTCCTTCGACCCACATCTGATGTTTCCCAGGCCCTGGCCCATAGGCCTAAGCTAATATGCTTGGTTGTGTTAAAGGCTTTTTCTTTCCCCTATGTCAATGACAACAAGAAACCTGTTTGGGGTTCCTTCCCTAATGTGCCTGACATCTCTGTAAATGGGAAGTGGAGTGAGAATGTACATTTCCTGAATGTCCCTGTCATCCACTGAGACCCCCCTATAGAATCACAAACAAGAGTCCTAAGCTGGGACATCCTAGGTTCCCATTTAGGCCATCAAGGCAGAAGTTCCTGCCTTCAGCTCTGCCAGTGACTTGCTGTGTGACCTTGCACAAACCCCTTCCCCTCTCTGAGACTTAGTTTCTTCCTCTGTCCAAGATAGGGATTGAACAAGATAGTCTCTGGACCTTCATCCTTCCTTGTCATTCTCTGTCATTTAGGATGTGTTCAGCTGCAAATAACAGTCAAATAAACCATAATAACATCAGATAAAAATTTCCAGAGCTGCTGTAGCTGCTCAACAATTTTATCAAAGATAACAGACTTTCTCAATCCTTTCTCTTCACCTTATTTAACACACTGGCTTCCAATCTCATCCTTGTGGTCGCATGGTCACATGATAGCTGCCAGAGTACCAAATATCACACTTCACTCCAGTGTCCCAATCAGGAAGAAAGGGGCCAACAGAAAGGTGTTTCCACTTAACAAGGAGAACTTTTCCTAGAAGTGCCCCTAATAGATTCCTCCATAATTCTTTGGCCAGAACTAAATCATGCAGCCACTTCTTGCTGCAAGGGAAGCTGGGAAAGCAAGTACCTGGACCAAAAGAAGAATGGGATTGCCATGGGCATATTGCTATCTTGACTGGGGCAAGGAAAAGGGATATGTCTGTGAGGCTTCAAAGGTGGGTATCCAGTCATCTGTATCCCAAACTACTTGGAGAGACAAGATGGCCATGCATGTAACAATTTGAGGCCACATGTGAGCACATAGCAGAAACCAGGGCCAAACAGAGCACATGAGTGCTGAGCAGGGAGGGATACTCAGGCTGCAGTTGGGGAGATGTAGCAGGGGAGGCTCAGAGGTGTTGACGGGGAGGATATGAACATGAAGACAAAGGGGATCCTGACCTCTTGTTTTCTCCTGAGTTGAGTCCCCTCCTTCCGTCCCCACCTTTGCATTTACTGTACCAAAATCCCCCATGCCCCTCCTCATTGCAGCTGGAATGAGCTTGTCACAATGCCCTCTTGCTGAAAATTCTGCCATGGTTCTCCATGTTCTGAAGAGAAAAAAACAAAATTTTACCCCAATCTCTATGGTCCCTGTGACCTGGCCCTTGCCAGTCTCTTTAGCCTTCTCATATCCTGCCCCAGGTCTCCTGTGCTCCAGCCACACTGACTTTTCCTTCCTCTTCCAAGAGTTGGCTAACCTCGGTCCCGCCTCAGGACCTTTGCACATGCTACTCCTAGAGAACCACTACTCTCCTACTTTTGCTAGTTAGCTTCACTTATCTTTCAAATTGCAGCTTAAAGAATACTTCCTCGGAGCAGCCTTCACTAAGTCCCCACACCAGAAAAAATCAACCATATTTACAGGTTAATCTGTGTCTGTCCCTACTCCCCCACTTCCCAACACACAAACACTTTCTTTTTAGCTCCAAGAGGGCAGAGATGGTGTCTATGTTCCTTACAACAAGCATAATGGAGTGAGTAAATGGAGGCAGTAGAGCCAAGCTGCATGAATTTAAATCTCCACTATGCCACAGACTAGCTGAGTGGCTTTGAGCAAGTTTCTTAACCTCTCTGTGCCTCAGTTTCTTCATGTGTATAGTGGTAAGAATAAAATCTACTTCCTAAGATTGTTTTAAAGATGAAATGAATTAACGTATATTAAAATAGGCTTAGCACAATGCCTAAAGAGTATGTGTTATATAAGTATCTAATACACTACTACTACTAATAATAATACTGTTATCATTAATTAATGAATAATACTGTATTGTTATTATTGTTGTCTCCCCATCCTTGTACCTAGCAAATGCTGGCACATAGTGGGTACACTACAAATACTTGTGGAATAAAGAAATTAATATTTATTTGTCTTACTGAAGGCAGAGATAATTCCATGCCTTTCATTTCTTTATCTTTGTCACTAGACACAGGGCCTGGCACATAGTTGGTGTGCAAAAAATGGTGAGTGGCTGAATGCATGAAGGCGGGAATGACTCCCGAGAGAGTCCCCTGCCCTCCGGCCTGAGCCGCCAGGACTCCCAGGGCTGCTGTCTGCTGCCAGCCTTTCCCTTCTTCCTTCTTGAATCCAGGTGGGGTCTTCAATGCCTTGAGATGGGACAGCCTCCTGGGCCCCTTCTGTTCCCCGCTCCCTGCCCAGATACACAGAATAACTTTGATCACTAACAGGAGGCTTCTTGGAAGAAAGAAAGGGAGAAATCTGGCAATGTAAGCTCCCTGGACATGACACTTATTAATAAAACAAGCGGTTGTCAGCCTCTGCTCCAATCAGCTGTCCAGTGCTTGGAGCACACATGGAGGCTCCAGCAGCCGCTAAGCTGAGGGCATGAGGGGGAAGCGAGTGAGAAGTTGCTGCCTCCCAATATGAAATACATAAATAAGCCTGAGCCTCAGCTGAGAAAGTCCTGGTGTCCTTGGCAATGTCCAACCTCACTTGGTTTTAGGTGACTGTGTTCCCCATTATCTCTTGTTTTCCTACTGTAATTACATTTTACTTATACAATCATGAATACATTCTCCTTGCTTAAAAAATTTAACCTTGCAGACAAGGTCACAAAGCCCCTGCCCCCATCTTGGTCTCTTCAGTCCCTCCCAGGAACTAGCCATTGAGAGCATTTTGAGATATTTGTATCTTTCCAGAACCCATTTTATGCTTGACATGCTCTGTACTCATACAATAGGTAGTCTGGTTTTGTGTGTGTATTTATTGGTATGTAGACTTTTCTGATGGGGTGGGTTGATTTGTTTTATTTCCAAATGGCACCACCTTAAACATATGATTCTACAACTGGCTTCTTTCATTCAATCATGTGTCTGGGAATGTTGCCCTATATGATGCATACAGAGCAACCTTGTTCTTTTTCACTGCTGAGTAGCATTCCTGAAGGTAGATAGAACCTAGTTTATCCAACTGGCTGCATATTAAAACACCAAGGTGTGTCTGTAGCAGGGGGGTCCTTTATAACCTTTATAACTATTGATGCCCAGGGCCCTCCCCAAATAAAATGAATGGGAACGCTGAGGGCAGAGCCTGGGTATCAGAATGTTATCATTCCTGGTGCACCCAGGGTCAAGACTTATCCATCGAGTCAGGCTCCCATTAATGCATAGTTAAGCTGTTTCCAAGTCCTTCTTATTCAAAAAAATTTTTTTCACTTATAGTGGAATTTAAAAAACAAAACAAACCAACAAACCAGAAATAGACCCATCAACACAGAGAAGAGACTGCTGGTTGCCATAGGGGAGAGGGGCGCAGGGGACAGATGAGATAGGTAAAGAGGATAAAGAGGCACGGACTTCAAATCATAAAATAAAGTAGCCATGGGGATGGGAGTGCAGCACAGGGAATACAGCCAATAACACTGTAATTTCTGTCTGGTGACCGATGGTAACTATGCTTATCGTGATGAGCATTTACAAATGTATATAATTGTCAAATCACTGTTTTACATCAGAAACCAATTTGATATTGTATATCAAGTATATTTCAATTAAAAATATTTACATAATAAAGTCTGCTGAGTACATCTCTGTACACTCTCCAGTGTGCGCGTAGGCTGGTATTTCTCTAGGGGTGGGGCTCCTGACCTTAGCATTGTTGACATCTGGGGCTGGATAATTCCTGTCCCACGCCCTGCAGGAAGGTGAGCATTACCCCACTAGGTGCCAGGAGCACCCTCCCCGCCCCACACATCATGAGGGCCAAATATGTCTCTTGACATTGCTAAATATACCCTGGGGAGCAAAACCACCCCCAGGTTGAGAACCACTATTCTGGGGTAGGAACCCAGAGGGAAAGCGGCCGGATTATGGGGACGCACACGTTTTCTTGAAGTCAGCAGTGCTCCAAAGTGCCTGCCCTGATTCAGTCCCTAATTTTCTAGGAATATCCTGCTAGCCTTCTATCCCATTGTCCCTGTATGTCTGGGCTGGAAACCTGGGCGCCCCCACTTTTCACACTGTGCCCTCCAGCCCCAAAGCCCAGGAAAACTGCCATGCTTTGCAACCCAATGCCAGAATCTAGAAAATGAGCCCAGAGGTCTGGAGTCGAAGGGACACTCAAATAAGGATAGTGTGTGTCCATTGATATTTATTGTGTATTGGTATCACTTGGAGCTGATTTCTTTCTTTCTTTTTTGTGGATTTCTTCCCTTTTTTTTTCTTTTTTTTCTGTCTTTTGGTAATTCTGCTGAGGGGAGAAGGCATACTTCCTTTATCCTGCCCCCACCTTAAGTTTTCAGAATCTGCTCTCAGTAGGGCCACATTCTGTGCCCTGGATGCTCTCTTGAGTTTTATAAGTGAGGAGAATTGTGGGCAATTCTGAGAAACAGAAAGAAGCTTCCCGGGGTCTGTGTGCCTGTGGGCTTGCGTGTGTGTGTGGGGGGGTGGGTGCGCGTGTGTGTGAAAGAAAATTAAATTCACAGGCTGGGAAGGAAGAGGAGGGGGAGAAGCAACAGGCCCAGCCAGCCGTGTCTCTTTACGTAAGATAAGCCGCCTGTCCCATCCATCTCTTTGACACTATCGGCCTGTTGTCTAAAGTACTTACAGTTCCCTCCTCGAGAGGAGAGGGCCTGACATGGGGAGGCTGGGGGAGGGGAGGAAGCGAGGCATTTAGGACAGGGCACCCTGGCTGGCCGGCTTCCCCAAAGGGCAGGGACGTTTGCAGAGCTGGAGGTCACCCCCACCCTCCCCCAACCCGGGGCTTGGCCTGTTTTTAGATCAGCCCTGAGTGCTGGGGAGGTGGTCCTGCCCTGATTCCCTACCTGGGGCCCCGTTCCCAGGGGAACCACTTGAAACCAAAGCTTGTCGTTCTCAAGTGGCTGGGGGAGAGTGTGAAACCCAGGAAAGAGAGAGTGACCGAAAGAGAAAAGCCTTTGCAGCTGCTCACACTGCCTTCAGCCCTGCCCGTGACCCTTGAAAAACTCACCACGGTTCTAGCAATACTATATACTATGAAAAGAGTGCTAGTATTTCTCCATCTTGAAGGTGAGGAAGCCAGGCCCAGACAAGTTAAGTAACTCACCTAGGGCCGCACAGCTCATCAGAAACATCCATGGGATTTGAATCTGGATTCCTCTCAGTTCCAAAGCTGATTGATTTCTCACCTCTCTAACTGGGGTATTTCTTACACTCTTCGTGTTACGGGAAATTGTGTCTGTAAAGGATTATCTGAACTAATTCAGCCATTTATTTTTATTCATTCAACAAATACCTTTGGAGCATTGCCTCTGTGCCAGGACCTGCTGTGTGTGGTGATCATAAAGACCTGGCCTCAGTTGCTTTATGATTTCTGTACAACTGATTGAGCCAGACCTGCAGAGACCTTGGTAAGCAGATTTTATCATTTTGGCCTCTGGACTACTTGATTTTACCAAATTGTGATTTGGGAGTTTTTAGCACATGGAGGGAATCCAGGAGAAACAGTCCTATGGTAGGACCCTCAAGACCATCACCAAAAAATTACAGAGCACTACAGCACCTTTACAAGAACCCAAGGGAACATTCCCTCCCGGTTTTTAGCAAACACCTAGATTTGTTTGCCTTTTATGAAATCTTGTGCTATAGTAACTAAGTATAATTCTTTCCTTGTTTCGGCAGCCAGGAAGCTCAGAGCCGAATATATTTCTACTCAATACACAGGACATTCTAGTTCTGAAAGCTGAGAAGCAGAGTACCCTAAACTCAGTGGTGTAAAACAACCCTTTCTTACGCTCCTGCATTCTGGTGGTCAGCAATTCAGTCAGGGATGGCAGGGCCAACGGGTCTCTATACCACAATGTCAAGAACGGGTGGAGGCAGAGCGACGTGAAGGGTCGTCAGCCACAGGTCTGGATGCAGATGCTGGCTCTAGACCAGGGCTTCAGCTGCCCTCCATGTGAGCCTCTCCTCCTGGGCTCTCCCTGTGGGCTCCTTCCTCACAGCATGACAGTGGGTTTCGAGAGCGGGTGTCCCCGGACAAGTCAGCAGAAGCCATATCACCTTTTGTGACCAAGCCTTGGGAGGTTTTCCAAGTGAGGAAGTCACTCCTGCCCTGGGCCTGGCCTGTTTCACCTCAGCCCTTAGTGCTGGGGGGTATACCTCCTGCCACTTTCTCTTTGCCAGAACTAAGCCACTAGGTCCAGCCCATAATCAAGTAGAAAAGCAGACTCCACCTCTCGATGGGAGAAACACGGCAGTTCTAGAAGAGAACAAGGGACAGAAATAGTGCCGGGATTCCTTTTGGAAAATACAGTCTGCCCCACAAGACCAAATGGAATTCATTGATTTGTGCTCATTATTCTTGGCTTTATTGTTTTATTCATTGTCGTTTGTGGATCGCACGTATCTTTTGCAGCCAAAGATTCTTTACGGAAATTGGCAGGAGAGAGACAATAACTTTAATCAATGCTTTTTCCAGAGTGTTATATGTTTGGCTCTGTGCATATAGAGCCTTCTTTATGTTTTCACTGGTTTAATTCACAAACAATCTTCTTATCAATATTTTATAAGTAAAGAAACCAGAGCCCAAGATGTTGTTGACGTTTACCAGATTTGGCATCATGGAGAAGTGAGAGACATGGGGCTCCATTCCAGGCAGCCTGCTTCAGCTCTGTCACAGGTAGGGTCATCCCCCACGCCTCTCTCCTGGTCCTTACAGCCTCACTCCACACCAGCAACCTGACTCACAACTGTGACCCTCAGGCTATACAAGATTTAGCCCTCTCCTCCCCCAAGATCTCTGACCCCTGAGCGTTCTTAAATGCAACTTTCTCTGAGAAATAAGAGTATTCATTGACCCCTCCATACATATCAAGATTAACATTCTCTCCAACTTAGATCAGCCAGCCTGTCAGGAATTTGGGAATCTGGCAGAAAGTCTCTGAGCACTCACTTCCTGCCAGGCCCCTAGCTAACTCTCAGAAATCCAGACACAAGACATGTAACATCATACTGGACTGAGGCCTCACTGAGGGCAGGGACCTTGCTGTTTTGGCTTTGTACTGGGGCACACTGCAAGTGCCTAGCGTCATGGATGGAGAAAGTGACAGTGTTTGTCTATTCCAGCAATGAAACCTCCGCCAACTGATGACTCCTCTTAGCCTCCGTTTGCTCACCTATAAAACGAGGATTAGAATGGCTCCTGCAAAGCTCACAGGGCTGCATTGGGAATCTTGTAACTGAGTAGCTCTTCGTTTTTGGGTTTCCTTCTAAAAATCTCAAAGGCATGTTTGGGGCCTATGAATGATAAATCTGTATAAAATGCTAAGCATATAATCCACCTCCATCAGACAGGGCTATAGAAGCCCTCTGGGTCTTGCCCTCCAAACTCCACTGAAGTTGGTGGCAAGAGAGAGGAAAAGAGTGACTAAGTCATCAGGCTTCTCCCTCCCCACCTCTGGACGTGGCAGCCTCGGTGCACAGGGATGGAAGTCGGGGAGCCTGGTGTTTCAAGACCAAATGGAAATCTTCTAAAACCTTTTTATGGAAACTCTTGATCCTCCAGAGCTTCTGGCAAGTGTCTGAGTCAGCGGATCTAACCGAATGCCGTCAGTGACCCTCAGACATTGCAGCTTTGCTGGGGTGTGCCTGGTTGAGGGGAGTTGGGTGAGAGGAGGCAGCAGAAGTCTGTTTGAAGGATATAAGAAATTCACTCAAATGACCAGGTGTTACTTTATCTCTCTTGGCCCAATTAGTGCTGACATCCATTTTTAATTCCGATGTAGGATGTGGCTGGTGAGTCAGAAAGGAGAGCTTCATTATTTGTGCTTTTCTAGCTCTTGGAACTATCAGGAATATTTGGCCCTCAAGACAAACCCCAGCTCCGGGCCTAAAAGCTAAGGTCCAGATATGTTATATATTTATTCAAGGCAGCAATTGGCCAGGAAACGACTATAAAACACGCATTTTGAATAAAAGAGGGAGATTTATGGTGCATTTGTGAATCTGAGTCATATCTCTCTGCCTCCCCCAGGCCAGGATCCCTTAATCACTAACATACCCCCGGCTTGTACACTCGGTGGGCACAGAATTGCTTCCTTCTGGTCCCGTACAGCTAAAGATGTGATGGGGATTGTGCTACTTTATCTGACAGTCGGCAAATGAATTGCCGATTCATTCTGAGCATAGATGGGGGCTGTTTTTTTCCTTGGGAAGGAAAAAAGTGGGGGTCCTTTCATATGTATCTTTGATCAGTCTGGGCTTGACAAATTATTTTCCTAGGAATTCCTCTAGCCTTAATGCCACAGGGAAAAAAATGGATTTACTCTAAAAGAATAGCTTTTATGTTTCAGAAATTAGAGCAATGTAGAAGCTTTTCTTGTGTTCCTCTTCTCTGTGTGGGTGTCTCTCGGCCTCTCCCTCTCTCTCCCCCACCCCTTCTTTCCCTTCAACTGTATCTTTCCCTAGGAAAAGGAGGCAGGTAGCTGATACAGTTGGGAAAGGCCGGTGGCAGTGGCTGGGCTTCTGTCTGGTTATTTTAAGAGTATAAAAGTAATGGGAAAATAAGGCTCACCCCCAATATGTAAATGATATCCAGAAAGCAAAGTCAGATCTTCCACCCCAAGGTGTCTTTGTGATAACTGGATTTTTGCTTTAGGGGTAAACTTTAACCCAAAGGATACCTGAATTGAGTTTCAGCAGGATTCAGCCATACTGCAACTATCTCATGCCCATAATTTAGTCATTCACTTATCTGGAGGGCTAGAACAGAAGATCTCTAAGTCATTTCCATATCAAGGTCTTCATCAACTATGATACAACCTTACAGAAAAGAATGTATTTCACTAATCATCAGGGAAAAGCAAATCCAAACCACAATGAGATACCACCTTGCATCAGTCAGATGGTTGATAATAACAAGATAAGAAACAACAAGTATTGGCAAGGATGTGGAGAAAAGGGAAGCCTTGTACACTGCTGGTGAGACTGTAGATTGGTGCAGCCACTATGGAATCAGTATAGAAGTTCCTCAAAAAACTAAAAATAGAAATACCATACAACCCAGCAATTCCACTTCTGGGAATTTACCTGAAGAAAACAAAATCACTAACCAAAAAGATACATGCATGCCTATGCTTATTGCCACATTATTTACAATAGCCAAGATCCAAGATATGGAAGCGACCTAAACATCCATCAATAGATGAATGGATAAAGAAGATGTGGTACATACACACCATGGAATATTACTAAGTCATAAAAAGAATGAAATCTTGCCATTTCCAGCAACATGGATGGACCTGGAAGGTATTATGCTAAGTGAAATAAGTCTGACAGAGAAAGACAAATATCGTATGATTTCACTTATATGTGGAGTCTAAATAAACAAAGCAAATGAATAAACAAACAGAACAGAAATAGACTCAGACATAGAGAACAGACTGCTGGTTGCCTTGGGGAGGAGGGTAGAGGAATGGGTGAAATAGGTGAAGAGGGAAAAGAAAAAGAAAAAAATTAGTGAAAATGTTTGCTATCTGGATCTGGGTGATGGGTCATGAATGTATACATGCATCAGAATTCATCAAGCTGTGTACTAAGATATATGCATTTTATTGTATGTACCTCCACATAAAAAATAAAAAAACAAATAACTGTCAAAAAAAGAAAAGAATGTATTGAAAGTATCAGTGGTACAGGACTGCCATCAACAGTTGAGCAGGCTGTGCACTGCACAACTCCAAGAGGCACCATTCAGATAGACTATCAATGTGAATGATATTGTCCCATGCTCTACAACCTCTACAACTGTGCTTGGCAGCTTTGAAAGGGAACTCACAGAGGTGAAGGGATGACTGGAGAACCATAATTATGATAAATGGACAGTCTTAGGGATCTAGGTGGAAGGAACTAAAAAAGCATTTAATTGGGGACTAGCCTGAATGAGCACTAGCAGTTTCAGTCTGTTTATTTCTCCACTCAAGATTCTCTCTTGGGAAGAGAGAGACAGACAAGAACACAACAGAGTCAATAAGCTTTTCTTGGGTCAAGCATTCCCACCCTCTTGTCATAGGCGTGAAAAGCTTTGGATTAATAACTTTATTCTCTTAGTTTAGGTTCCCGTCAAAGCACACCCTGAAACAGGGGCTTGGATGCAGTGATTTCCATGGGTGAGGGGTTGAGGAATGAGACGAGAAACAGAAGGAAACCAATGAGGGCTGTGGTCACTTCCGTGGGCCACTGGGATAGTCATTCAGTTTGTTCGTTCATGCTGCCATTCAGTCTGTCTGGGACCCCTCTAAGAGACTGTGTCAAACACACTCAAAATTGTCCAACCAAGAAGACAGGAAGATGGGGTATTTACAGCTCCTGTCCCTCATTACTTAATTCCCTGGCCAATTATTTAACCTCTGAGGCCAGAGAAAGACTTCAAGCAGAGAGCCAGAGATGCTAGAAGTAGGTCATTGGTATATGCGGAAACTATCACCAAAGCTGCAGGTGACCTAGAGGATGGACCCAGGAGATAGGATGCTGCACTGACAGTGTCTGCTGCGTCCACAGAGGTCACACACAATGAGGGAAAGATAACTCTACCCCCCAAAGATCGGGGTGCCATCTCCAGAAGAGGGCCAATGGATGCAGAGAAGTCACAAAATACCGACAACCCTTCATACCAGGAATCCAGGAGAAACGCAGTTTTATCCAAACACTTACCCCATCTCTGCCACGAAATAGCCCATGGCCTTGAGCAAGTCATTGCCTCTACTTCAGAGGTACCCAGGCCTCCATTTCCTCTTCTTGAAAACCTGTGGAGTATTAAGATCCAACATTTCCAGAGGCCTAGACGCAGGGAGGTCCCGCAGAGGATAAGAAGTCACGTGGGGCACAGCGGAGACATCCTAGGCCAACCCGCCCCCAGCCGGCCCAGCAGCTGGTCACAGGCATGTGAGTCTAGCCGAGACCGGCTGAGCTTGGCTACGATCAACAAAACCATGTGATTGTTCATTTTGTCCCTGAGCAAAAACAAGTGTTTATGGATGCGTGCGTCTGAGGCTTCATGGTTGATTGTTATGAGGCCCTTGCTGTGGCTCCTTGAGGTGGTGTGCTGTCAGTATGCACCCGTCCCCTTTAACTACCTCTGAAATTTGAGGGGCCCAGCGAGGATGTGAGACAGGGCAGAACAGGCATCTGCCACAGAGTCCTCGTCCTGCTTCTAGAGTCCTGTCCCCCAGTGAGCACATCTATTTAGTCATTTATTCATTCATTCATTCAGGGCGGAGTTGGTGGACAGCTTCTAAATGAAAACACAAGGAGACAAGACAGGAATGCTCCTGCCCTCAGCAAGCTCTCCTCACCCTGGGAGAGAAGAGCTGCAGTTAATGAAGTAACAAGACTGTGAGGAACAGTAAGGACAGGAGCTTCTCCTAGCTCCTCTGGGGATGGTGAAGCCCGCTGAGGTTGGTCAGGGTTGAGCTCAGATCTCTTGTAAGCCTGTTTGTTTCTGTGCCCTGCTGGACATACTCCATCAGCTCTCTTGTATAATCACTGCCCCAGGCCTGCCATGAAGATCTTATCACCCCATTTTATAGAGTGGAGAGCTGAGGCTTAGGGAAGTGAATAACTTGCTCACACTCTTAACAGGTTAGCTGGGCATCCGAGACCCAGAAGCCCGAAGGCCTCACCCTTTTGAGGCAGTGAGCTTTCAGCCACAGTCAGAAAACCTCCTTCACCTGTCCTGAGGCTGAAGGCTCTGGGGACATGCCATGTGAGGGCACAAAGCCCTGCTGCAGCACACTCCAGTCCCCATCTCCCTGCGCCTCCCTCTTCCCCCAGGCCCATGGGAAAGGGAGTCTGCCAGCACGCAACAGCAGCCAAACCAGTCCTAAGCAGAATGACCCTGGGCATGTCCCCTAAACTCTCTGCTTCTGGGCTTCCTTTCCTGCACAATGGAGATCATATTGGCCCCCACCTCCCAATGATGGGACCATATAGTTCTGCTGCTTGGTATAGAGACCAGCAACTAGTATATGGTCAATACATGAAAGCTATTCTTACTATTTCTGCTGCTAATATCAATAGTGGGGGGACATCAGTCAAACAGTAAAACTTTGCCAGGAATGACTTCAATCTGCCCTCCAGGCTAACTCCCGCCCTCAACACTCACAGTCCCAAGAACAGGGGCAGAGTGTTCTTCAGTTAATATATTCAGCAGGATTGACGTGCGTGCCTGCTTTTTTAAGGGGCATAAGGATGAATTCTGAGGTCAGAAAAGGTGCTGGCTTATCACCTTTGGGGATGTAGCAACTTGTGCTCCTTCTTTGTTACCGTAGAGGACTCAGGGTTAATAGTCTTTTACAAAACTGGCTACTTAAATCATCGTGAGATGGTGCCTGTGCACGGAAGCTGTGTTTTAATGCTTGTTGAAGGCGATGGTGATGGGGATGTTTTCCTAACCCCCACCAAGCTTAAGACTCTTATAAAAATAATAGATCATAGGGGTGAATCTCCCAAACAGAGAAGGAGGAAGAGAGGGGTTAATAATCCTAATCCTAACCAATACTCACTAATCTTTTTATTAGCTAACAGCTATTGAGTGTTTCCTCTGTACCAAACACTGTGCTCAGCATTTCATACTCAGGAGCTCACTGACTCCTCACTAGAATGACTCCCTGGGGTGGGTATTCTTAGTATCCTCATTTCATAGATGATTAAATGGAGGGTCAAAGAGGTTAAGTGACTTGCCCAAGGTCACAGAAGCAGTAAGCGGCAAAGTGGAATTTTATAAGCCAGGTCAGTTAGAGAACAAAGATGAGAGTATTATAACTGCCTGATTCAACACGTGTGTGTGTGTATGTATGTGTGTTTGCTTGTATATGTGTATATTGTATGTTTGTATGTTTGTATATAAGTCTCTGTGTGTTTGCATAGATGTATATTGTGCATGTGTGAATCGGTGTTTGTATGTGTGTGTCTGTGTACATGTATGTGTGTTTGTATATGTGTATATTGTTCGTGTGTGTGTGCTGTATTTATTAACAACAGAATAATGGTTCCCCCAGGACAACAGCCGAACCTACTAAAAGGAACAAGACAGCAAGCAGCAATCCCAGAAAGTGGAGACAGAAAAGCATCCAGATGTCTCCCTGTTTCTGAGGTAGAACATCTGTGATCAGCAGTCAGCTAACTGGGATGGCACCAGCTCTGTCACTAATCAGGCCAATGTCCCTACTTACTGGAGCTCCATCCCTTCATCCTCAAAGTAGACGTAGGGCGCCCTACCTTCCTCACAATTTGATCAAGGACCAAAAAATAAACTAGATTTCTTTTTACTCATTCTCTTCCTAAGTATAAAGATAACGTTCCAGTGGTTCTTCTGCCCCATAACTGAGTCCCACCCTCGAGTGCTCTGTTGACCGGCAAGCCAGGAGAGTGCTGTGATACTCCTCTCCCAAGTTCCCAAGTACAAAGAAGCCCCGCAGCTCACAAATCCAGTTGGTCCCATACAGCTGTGGAAACTAACTGGAAAAGAGCCCAACACAATTAGGGGGTCTTCTAGAAGTAAGGGTGTCTACCACTCAGGGTGAGACCTTAACATAAGTTTGTTGAGTAGATGAATGAATGCAGACTAGGTGATTATCCCCATTCATGAACCTACATCTCAATTCTTCCACCACTATTTCTGCCTCAGGAGGACCTTTGCACAAGTTGTTCTGCCTAAAATGTTTTCCCCTTCAACTTTTTACTTGGCTAATTCCTGCTCATCATTCAGAGCTCAGGTTAAAAGTCACCTCCAGACCAGATTAGGACTTCTTGTCTTATCCATTTATGACATTATGCATGCTGCCTTCAGAGTTCTTCCCATCTATGTAATCCATTAATTATGCAGATGATTACCTAAGAGCTGTTTCTCTCACTTAACCATAAGCTCCAGGAGGACACAACCTCTATCACCTTGTTCACTACTGTGTCCTCAGTACTTATCACATGTCCAGTCCAAAAAAGCATCCACTAACTAAATTATAGGACTATTGAGATTTGTGTTGTAGAACCCAAAGACTTTAACCTGCATCTGTTATGAAATGAGAGGGTCCTTTTTCCGATTTGTGAAACTTGCAAGGAATATGTTTCAATGATTTTCCAATGCTGGCAACCATTTGAGTGCTGGGGACAGGGGGCGTTGATTCAGTATTCTGGTGATGTTCTTATCTGAATAAGACTGACTATCTTGTATAGCTGGTAAATTAGTTTAGGAGGTAATTTTTCAAAGGCAACCATTCTTTTATTGAACTCATCAGAATAAATAATTAGAGTACAGTCACAATTTACTCATTGAAACTTTACTAATTCATTCTCTGTGGGGACAGGAAGGCCATTGACCTAGTTTCTCCATTGTACCTGAGAGAAGCTGAATTGTCATCTCTTTATAATTAATTTACACTTCTTGGGAGTTCTTTGCCTAAGAAAGGTTCCAGGGGGACCTGATTAAATGAATAATTTGTAATCAGCCAATCAGTTGTTCCTGTTTTAAGGGGATGTGGCATATTTGATGGTCCTTGATCATCTGAAAGGTGTGCGCACTGGAATTATAAAAACAGAAAACAATCACAGCACTAATTTACTCACCAATTTACTACTCTGTTCTGCCCTATACGTGTTGTACAGGACAAACTCACAAATCCTAAACCCATGAGTGTGAAGTATATATCCATTGAAGGTCTGTAAAGTTGCTTTGGTTTCAGTAATTAATGCAAAGAAGAAGATCCTGCAGAAAACCAAGTATTGGGTGTTATATATTATGACTGATATTTTTTGATCAGTTGGAATACCAGATGATTTTTCTTTCCTGACATAAATTCAATTAAAATAGATAAGTCCATTCCAGGGAGGTAATCCAGTGGGTAAATGTATTCAGCTCCATCACACCCAAGTACACAAGTCCAAATTCCCTGGAGACCAGCAGAAGAAAACAGATGAGGTGAAAAATTCAGTTGCAAGACAATTCCTTCCTATTTCCTCCACCTAATTGTGCCTCTATTCAGTCAGTAGAAAGAAAGGGGAAAAAAAGGGTGTTCAAGTCCCTTGTACTTTTTTAAGCACATGGTATTTATTAGGCATTAACTGGCACACAAATATACGGAATGAGTACTTAATTCTGCCCCCACCCTTAGCAACATAAAAAGACATAATTGCATAAAGACACTCACATACGAACGTACTCACACACTCTCATGTACGTGGACATAGTCTCAGTATTACCCTGTTCTCTTTATTAGGGTCAGTTAAAAAAATTTTTTTTTTAATCAAGAAAGCAAAGCACATTTGAAAGAAAAAAAAATGCAAACTTGGTTTTGAGTATCAATAAAATTAAAAGCTCTTGGCCAGCTCCCATGCTGGATTTCATTTCATGTTATTACTTAATTAGAACTCCTATTTATAAATAAATAGTACCAGTAAAATATTACATCTGAAGAACCCTGCAGTAACGTTTTACTTACACATTTTTTTTTTAATACTGCTTTCTGCTTTCAATAACCACAGTTTTGTGCCGGCATTGGGTGTTGTCATGATTTCTTTGGAGAAAAATAATCGGTGAGCAAGTCTTGCCTCCTCTTCAGGGATTGTGGATTTTGCTTTGCATCCAGATCAGGTCAGGTCAGCGGAGGAGGTTTGGAGGCTTGGGGCTGGCTTTGTTTTTTATCAGGACGAGTATTTATTTTGGCATTTTCATGACTCTTGTCAGCGCAGAGCTTGCTCCTCGCTTATCACAGTTCTGCCCGCATGTAAACCAGGGCTTTTTAAGTTTTTCAAAGCAAGCTTTCCGGACGGGAAGCTATAGGCCACGTTTTAGCGACAGGCGGCTGGGAAGACAGAGCTGGGAAGACGGGAGGGCTGAGTCAGATAGGACATCAGATGGAGGCTAGTGTTATCCCGACTCCCCTGGTAAGCAGAAAGCCCGACTGGTTCCATGACAATGGGGACAGTAGGACAAAATCAGAGAAAAGCTGAGACATGGGGAACCTTTTCAGGAACATCACATGGCAGAGAGGTAGGTAATTTCATAGTCAAGGGGAGGGTGGCGAATTTAGGTTTCAGGGATGGCGTATTTGAGGGGAACCCCACAAGTACATATTTTAAACATACCTGCCTCAGACCTCCCCCCAAATAAGGGACTGGGTCCCGTTAAGAAAATTGAAAGAAAAAAATATATTATTATTTATTATATAATAATGTCAACATAAACACCAAGACAGGAAAAGCCTCCGACCACACATTAGGATAAAACGCTCCATGAGACAGGACTTTCTGGAGACCAAAAAAAGGAATCCAGGAGGACATCTGGAGGCGGGGTGAACGTGGCCGGCTGATAAGCATGGTGATCTTGGCGGGAGGGACTCATCTTCATGTTTGCTTTTTAAGTTTGGAGACGAAACGACAAAGTCACATTTTTTGAATTGTGGTTTCAAGATGCTGGTTTGATCGGTGTCCAGGGGTCTCGAGTGCAGATGTGAACACTGGCTGAAAAGAAAAATTTTGTCCGTGGGGTTCTGTCTGCTCCTGTCTCTCTCTGTCCCTCCTGTTCTCTCTCTTCTCTCCCTTCTCTCCCTGGCAAACGTCTGTTATGAAGCAGGCCTGTCTTTAGCTGTTCTCACTCCACTCTGGCACCATGCCAACCCCATGAACAGAATGGTACTGGTGTGGAGACAGGGTCCTTGGCACGCCATGAGAGTAGAGGAACTCAGAGGCTTGCAGGCTGCCAGGGGACTGGAGGCCAGTCTGAGGCCCACACTGCCTGACCACAGGCTGGTGGGCCACTGAGGTCTGGTGCTGGAACATTCCCTCTCCGAGCTGTGGGGAACTGTGGTTGGCCATGCCAGCCAGCCGGGGGACCAGGGGCCCCGAGGTGAAATGAGCAGAGAAGTGCTGGTAGGGAAGCCTGTCCATGGGCTGCACGGTGGTTACCGTGCAGCTGCTGTAGGAAGGCATACTGGGCCACGTGTTGCAGCTGATGTCCTCCAGGCTGGGCACAGGCTCGCTGGGAGGTGCTGAGCTGGCATACATGCAGGCCTGCCGCTGGGCTGACTCTGTCCTATAGGAGGCATTCAAGCCCTGCTGCTGGGGGTAGCCAGAGCGGTAGAAGGGGTCTTCTTCACTGGGCGATGTCTCCATGTAGGGCTTCTTGTAGGGATGGTCTGCGGTGGAACATTCTTCATCTGCTAAGACAGGAGGAGAGAGACCAGTGAGGCCAGGACAGCCACCCTACAACTAAAGGCAGACACAGCCCTTTAGCGAAAGGACGGAAGAATTAAGTCTGGGAGACAGCGCCAACCTCATTCAGGTCAAAAGAGGGTGCACCATAATGGCCATGACCTTGCGCTATGGTATTCTCAGCAAGCAGCTGGACCCTTTCTGAGCTCAGTTTCTTCATCTGTAAAAGGGAAAAGTAACAGTAGCACTTTTCTACAAAGGGAAGTGTTGAGAATGAAATGGGAAAATGTAGATTAAGCTCTTAGTCTGGAGCTTGGTGCAAGGAACCACTCAATAAATAATTATTATTATCATCATCATCATCTTCCCTTCTCCCTGGCATGTCAATTTCACAAAGGCAGGACATTATCTGTATTACTGTCACTGCATTCCCACATACCTAGTGACCAAAATAAGAGCAGCGTCAACAATAACAGGAAAAAGAGACACAAATAGCGTTTACTCCCCCTGGGCTATTCTAAGCTCTCCATAACGCACCCATTTCACCTTCACAACAGCGCTGTGACATGGGCTCTGGCATTATCCCCATTTTGCAGTGACAGGAAGGAGACACAGAGAGGTTAGGAAACTTGCCCCAGGTCTTCTGTAGCTGATAAACACTGGAGCCAGGATTAGAAGCCAAGCAATCTAATGAGAAGGCCTCAGCTCCTCAGCTTCATGCTGTGCAGAAAGGCATACATTAAACATTCGCACAGTGGACGGAAAGGTAGATGGACAAATGGACAAATGGATGGGAACTCGAGTGTATCCCCAAATCTTTTCCTGATGCCTTATATCAATAAGCAAGTACCAGTTAAGATCTGGTGAATTGGTACAAATTAATGGATCACTGTTTCCTTGCTGAACAAGTCCCTACCCTTCTCTTATTCTCTAGTGTAGGGCAGTGGGGATATTCTGCCTCTGAAAGAGGGTCTTCTTTAACCACTTTGGGATCACTGACCCCTCTGGGAACTACCAGAACTGCTGGGCTGTCTACTAGAAAAATACACCGAAACACAGAGTTTGAAAATTGCACGGGCATACCGAAGTTCTGCACACAACTTCAGAGGGGCCAAGGACTCCCTAAAATACAGATCCAGGTTAAGAAGTCTAGGGTGGTCCAACTTTGAACCTAGCTCTTCTACTTAAGAGCTGTGTGACTATACCAGAGGGGCATCTGCCAAGTCAAAGACTCATCGTTATCATCTCAGAATCAGGGTTAGTAAGACCTATCCCAGAGGGCAATAAGGATTAAATAAAATGCAAGCATGTCGATCTCCTGATGGCCACCCTCAAGAGCACCTCTAGCAAGGATACCACCACCAGTCAGTCTCTCAGCAGACCGAATCTACAATAACACGCGTCCAGGTGCTTCCTTCAGGGCAAGCAATACTTGGAAATTTCTACCAAGGTGTAAACCTCAACATAGATTCATTCCTTAGCTGGAATTTTCCCTCCCAAACTGGAGATTTTCTTTCCTCATCTTTCCATCTCCTTCTGATCAATAACTGTTAAGAAATGTGTCTGTCGTTCTGGGGTGAAGAAAAAGAAAATGCTAGGGCATCTGGCAACTCATTACAACGGGCATGGTGTGAGGGCAAGATGCGGGGCTAAATAATGAAGGAAATAATAGCTAGTATTAATTGAGCACCTATAAAGTGACCTTATAGTAATTCCTCAAGGTGGCTGCTCTCATTCCTGTCTCACAGAGGCAGAAAGAAGCTCAGAGAAGTTACCTGCTCCAAGTCACATGGCTGGGAAGGAGCGAAGGCTGGCACTGAGTCCAGGTCTGACTTACTTTGCACACCACACTTTGCTTCCAGCTCTCTTGATTTCTCATATCCAGCACCACTCACCAGTTATCCAACAGATAGTTACTGAGTCCCACACCAAGTGCCAGGTGCTGGAATACAGTGGTCAACAGGGAGTCATGGTCCTGCTGGGTGCACACGCTTCGCCCGCTCCATCCCACCTGATCAGTGAGGGTGGTGGGCCAAGATTCCATGAACATGAAGTGCACCTTGGATACCAAGCTCCCAGCCAGTCATTTGCCCACAGTGAGTCCTGTGGCTTTGCACCAGGTTATAAAAGGCTCCACAGCCCAGGTACAGGCTGTGGGCTTGGGCTCCACCGAGCACTTCCATTTGCGCCATGCTCTCAGTGACAATCACAGGAGAAGTCAAAAATCTCCCCAAACAAAACATATCTTCTCTAGAGTCGTGCCCACCTTGAAGCAAGCAAGCAAATTTATTTTTACTAGACTCTTTCTGGGACACATCTGGGCCACACAGGATGCCCAAACATTTGTCCAAAAACAGGCAAAAAATGCAGTCACTTTTCCAGGTGTTCTAGCCAAATGGTGCCAACCGCCCAGATGTCTAAAGACATCCAGATAAGCCAGTGGCCACATTTTTCACCTTGCAACTGGGCGTTGTTTGAGGCATCTTGAAGGCATTGCTACACTCAACTTTGTTCATCCCTGCCACCTCCTCCCTTGATTCCTTCCCTCCATGTTCCCTTCCACACCCCAGATTCATAAATCTGAATGTTTCCATTGTTGCTCTAATCATAACCTTTGGGTTTTCCATTTAGCCAGGGTGTTCCCCTTTTCAATAATAAAGAGTACAGCTGCAGGGTACCCTTGGCAAGAGAAAAAAAAAAACAAGGCAATCTAACCATTCCCGAGTTTCTGATCCGCTTCCAGGTTTGTTACAAGTAAAAAAAAAAAAAGGAAGAATAATATGAAAAAGGCCGGAGCACATTTTGAAAAATCGTAAAATTACACATTCCAGTTTTTAATACCCCAAAGATCTAAAACAGAATCCTACGAAAAGTTCAGTGCTGGCTGATTCATGAAAGCAGGTCCTGAGCATTCTCAAATTCCTCTCAGACCACATCACATTGTAAAGAAATTCCAAAGCATGGATCCAAATTTCAGGTTGGTTGTGATAAATGCATTGGATGTAATCTCGGTGTTTATTTTGGTTAGGGTTTGGTGTCTTTCTTTTTATTGGGGGCCCCAAAAACTCAACAGCAAAGACCTCTTTCCCAGCCAAGTCACGGTGGAGGAATGGGCTGTAGGCAAGTGTCCAGTCTTTGATGAGATGAGTCCACAGCTCCATTTCAGAAAGTTGCTTATGGAGAGTGGTCCCTTAATTCCACCTGTCCTGAATCCAGCTGAGTCCCTTGGAGAACAACTGAGGTCTTCCAGATTCTGACCACTGATCACTGCCTACCAGTATGAAAACCCGGAGCCTTTGCATTTTCCAAGTTGCTTTAGATTCTGGATAAGGTGGCTTTGAAGATGAATCCAGAACACAGATTGGAGGGCACAGAGTTGTGTCTCTCACTCTCCCTGCCTTGTGGCTGCTGGACTGTTCCAATCTCAGTTCCTGGCCATATATGGGGATAATACCTAAATATCTTGTAGGAACTTGATACTAATAAATGCCATCTAGTGTCTATCTTCCTTGCACATGAGAAGTAAGTGTTCAGATGTTATCTATTGAGCAACACAGTCTGCCCTCTTCTCCCTCCTGGAAAACGGGATAGAAGGCTCTGTGAAGGTATCTGGGTAGATTCCAGAGCTGTTTAAATCACTACTCCCATGGGGCAAATATGGTCACCATTCCCAAAAGGTCATTTCTCTGGCCTGTTGAGTTCATTCAGATGAAAGACCACTGTGGTCATTACAGACAAGCGACCCTGGGGCAGATTGGGGGACAGCCGCTCCTTAGCTGAGTGACCTTCAGCAAGCGGAACTAGAATTCAGGCCTTCTGACTCACAAAACAGTGTTCTTTCTGATAGATGGTCCCAGCCTTTCAGCTTTCATGAAACTGGGTACATTCAGAGAATATGCAAAGGTGGTAACCTTGACCCTTGTGAACGGAGGGATGGATGGTTGGCTTGTGTGTGTGTGTCCCCATGCTGTTAGCTCTTAGCTTAAAGTGGGAAGAACTGGGATGGTACTGTGGGAAGATCATCATTTGGGAATCAAAAGACTCCAGTTCAACTCCCACTTAGCCACTGCCTAAAAACATCACCCAGTTTATTTACTTTATTATCTGTCTCCCCCAGTGAGAATACAAGCCTCATGAGAGCAGGGACCTTTGCCATCTTGCCCTCCCATATCCCATGCCCCAAATACACCCAGGAGAGTGCTCAGTACAAAGAAAGTGCTCACTAATGCTTATTTGATGGATGCCTCCCGGATCTGCATCTCGGCAGCCACACAACCTTGGAAGTCTACCCCAATCTGTTAGCTCTGCTTCCCCCTGCAAAATGGAGATGGAAGGCATGTCCTCCGATTCAAAAACTACAGAGAAGGAAATGATGTGAACCTGCTCTAAAGGGCACACAGCACAGAAAATGCACCCCGGCAGAAACCATCACTACATCCAGTTCTCCTTCATCCCCTGACTTTCCTTTGAATGTCCAACACAGTACATGGCTTGGCTGGAACCTATTTGGGTTGCCTCTGGTTTCTAATGGGCTGGGTTGGAGTCGGCAGGGTGGGAGGGAGCAGGAAAGATAGACAAGTGCTCTCCCAGGCCCCGGGGCCCTGGATTTGATTGAGTAGCATTGATAAAAGACCTTCCCAGCTCTTTTGGCTCCATCCATCGGAAAGATAGTTTGGAGACAGCTGGGCCCAAACACAGGAGCCCTCTGGCCTGCCCGGCCCTTTGACATTTCACTGGGCCTGCCTCCTGGGCTTGTTGGAAAGGAGACAGACAATGAGGGGAAGTCAGATAGTGTAGCAGGCAGAGGCCAGGGGGAAAGCCACCCATGGAGTTATCACTTAACGGGAATCCCAAACTGGAAGGAAACCTTGGCTGATTCCTTATCACTTCACAATGGAGGCTGATGATGAATTGCTTTTTGTCGTCTCTGAGGCATGCAGGACAGACAGAACTTGGTTGGAATGCTCCCTGTCCCTGGGAGCTCCCATTTATGGGTGGAGGGAGGTGAGAAGGGCAGAGGGCTCTGGAAAGATGTGAGGAGTCCCGCAGGGTACACAGACCATGCTGTGAATTTTGGACGGGGCCACTCACTAGCTGGTGACCCTGGGCCAGTACCTCCATCTCTCTGAGCCTCAGTTGCCACATTGTGGAAAAGGGGAAATTTTTTACCCTACTATCTCCAACCAGTCACTATGCCCTGATTCCACCCGCATGTCCATCTCCCCTCCCAGCCCCTGGCTGTGCCGCCATCATTTCACACCCCTGTAATAGCCCCTCAACAGTCCCCTTCTATCACAGCAATGTGACCACTTCAAAACAAAAACCAGTCGTCTCACTCACAGGTTTAAACCCCTCCGATGACTGCCCATCAGCATTAGGATAAATTCTGACATCCTTAAAATGGCTTACGAAGACTGGCATTGTGTGGGACCCCGCTTTCTTTGTATCCTCGTGCCCCACCGCTTGCCTCCCTCCAGGCTCCAGCCACACTGGCCTTTTGCGAGCTTGTAATGGGGGCAGGCTCTCCTTCTTCAGAGCAGCTGCACCTTGCATTTCTCTCTCCCCGGACACCCACTCACCTCCCTCCTCTCCCACCCAACTACCACTCTGAGGACCTCAGCTTCAGTGCTTCCCTGACCCCCCCACTCTAGACTGACACCCCTGTTTCATATGCATCAGCATCTCACATTATCTCCTTTATGACATTCGATCACCATTTTAATCAAACAATTGTATAACTACAGGCATACCTTGGCTAACAGGCATTTTGCGGGTTCAGTTCTACCACCACAGTAAAGCAAGTCAAATGAATTTTTCAGTTTCCCGGTGCATAAAGAAGCATCTTTACACTATACTGTAGTCTATTTTGTGTGCAATAGCCTTATGTCTAAAAACATACATTCTTTAATTAAAAGCACTTTGTTGCTAAAAAAAATCATCTGAGCTTTCAGCGAGTTGTAATCGCTGATTACAGATCACCACAACAAATATAATAATAATGAAAAAGTTTGAAATATTGCAAGAATTAGCAAAATGCGACACAGAGACATGAAGTGAACAAAAATACTGTTGGAAAAATGATGCTAAAATAGACTTGCTCGATGCAGGTTTGCCACAAACCTTCAATTTGTAAGAAACACAGTATCTGCGATGCACAGTAAAATGAGGTATGTCTGTATATGCAATTATAACACCTGACCTGCTCTCAACAGTGTAGCTTCATAAGGAGAGGATGGTGGCTAGCGAAGGTTCATTGAGCACCTGTATGTGCCAGGTGTGCTTTACTTGAATTATTTCATTTCACCTCCTATCCACCCCACAGCATAGGTGTTATTGTTATCCCCACTATGCAGAAAAGGTAGTTGAGGGTCAGAAAGCTGAAGCAACTTTCCCATGGCCACACTGCTGGGAAGTGTCAGTGGCTGTGACGTCCTGCAGTGGCCCAGCCACCACCTCCAGCTTTCCTGGTGGCCACCTCAAGTTGACCTTGAGTTCAATCTCGTATCCGTCCAAGTACTCCATGCAGGTCCACTGCTCAGAGAATCTGAAGAGGTTCATCTGCCTTGCATTCAAAGCCTTCCCCCTGCATCCTCCCAGAAAGCACAAAGATGCTCTTGTACATATTGAACCTAAAACAGCCTTGATTCTTTTAAACATCTTCCTCTCCCTTCTTTTGGTCTGGCATTAATTGAATCAACAGAGCTCCCTAATTCAAACCTGGTGAGCTCTTAATCAGTCTTGAGACCCAGTCTTAAGAGCCAGTCTCTACTATAGAATCAAACTGTGAGATGGTAGCTGATAAGCAAGGGGAGCAGAGGCAGTGTAGATTGGTGGTTCAGGGTCCAGAGTCTGCTTGGGTTCAGATTCTGCCTTTAAGAACCACCAGCCCATGATTTGACCTTTCTGAGCCTCAGTTTCCCCATTTGTAAAGCGGGTGAACAATATAGCACTTACTAACTAGTGTTCTTGAAAAGGCTGAGGTCTAGAACCTAAGCAGGGTGCCCTTAAATATAGTATGAAATAGAATCTCCATGCAGGGAGCTGTGCTCTGTGGGACATGCTTAACCCTTGCTCGTGACAAGGCAGACATGTTTGCAGGCATCTGGTCTCCAGCCCACCCAGCAACAGATGTGCTGGCAGTCGGGCCAGGGGACTTGTTGCGGGTGATATTGTTCAGGCCTTTGAGATCCAAGGAGCTTGGGTGGGCTTCAGGTAAGTCTGGAAATCTCAGCCTCGCCCAGGTCAGTTCCCCAGCCCCAGGCTTGCACCTGTGACAGCTCTTCCCTTCTTCAAAACACGAGATTGGTAAATGTCAAATCGTCAGACTGTGTTAGCTTCCTCACTTAACCCCAGGGTCAAAGAAAGCTGCCAAAGCACCCGTTTCCATCAGTTCCTGAGAGTCGGCATTTTTTGCAAGAAGGTCCAGAAACTGGGCATTGGACTTCCAAGGGCATCATATTGGTTACTGAGGCTGTGAGGTACAACAGGCCACTCTAAAAGCTAAGGTTCAAGCCTGCTGGAGCAAAATAATGATGGCTTATTGAGTCATCCCAGTGCTAAAAGATGACAAGCATGATTTCAAAACAGCTTCATGCAAAGCCTAGGAGACTGGTCCGATTATGAGCCCTAATATGTAGATTTTTAAAAATGAGGCTTATGAGGGTTAAGTAAATTGCCCTGTAGTCATAAAAATTCACAAATAGCAAAGGTAGGATTCATCCTAATGTCTGAGTCTGAAGACCACAGGCATAAGCACTAGCCTAGAAGGGCTCCTTCATTTCCTCAAGCCTTACCCAGATGAGGAGCCTTCTCTTCACTTCCTCCTGGGACTCGATTTCTGGAACAATACTTGCCCCTTCTGCAATCATAGCTACCACCTACTGGGTGCTTAGCAAACATCAGTTGCTCTAGGGAGTTTAGCCATGTTTACACAGTGGGAAACTGAGGCACAGAGAGGGTGGGACACCTGCCTGATGCCACACAAGAAGCTGGTGGCAGAGTTGAGATTCAGACCTGTGTTTCTCTGGCCCTTCTGCCACCGTGCCTGTCTGCCGCTCACACCAAGCAATTGTTCCAGTAAATTGAGCACTGCCCCCATATCGAACACTTCCATGCTGGCTCAAAAAATGTGCCCTGGAATATCCTTTTTTAGTATAGCCCCTTTGGACTCAGATGACTTAGGAAAAAGTCATCCATTCCTCATTTGGCAAAGAAAACTATGGCGTTTCTCAGACACCAGCCACCATAAGAGGGAATGCAAAGGAGAGAAAATCAGTTGTGGTTTTCTCTTCTTTTCTTTCCTATTCTTGGTTTGATTTTGATCTGGAAAGGAAAGAAAAGCTCAGAATCCACCTGAGAGGAACTCTAGCACATAAACCAAAGCACATCCAATTATAAGGAGGTTCCCCACAGCATAGCTTGTAATGCAACCAGGAACGCAGAAAGCAGCCTTCCTGCCCACTAGTGGGGTTGGCAAAAAACCCTCCACTTCACCCATTTGAGGCAATTCTTCCCCTTCAGCAGCTAAATAGAAAGAGCAGCTCTATGCTCATGAGAAGATATCTACAATATATCGTAGTTCAAAAAAATGCAAGGTGCAAAATACAGACAGTATGATGCCAACTGTTAGAAGCAAAAACAAAACTTTTTGTGTGTGGCCATGTGCATGGATGTGAGTGAATACAATAGATCTGGACATTTCAGATAACTTTTCCCAAGGTAGGGGGTAGGACCAGGGCAAGACCTGTCAAGGGGGCCTTTTAGTTTTACTGGTATGATTTGAATGTATTTTTGCATTGCTTACATTTTTTAGATAAATAAATGTAGTTGTGTATTCCTTTATGTTTCAAGGAAAGGAAGGAAGAAGTAGAGAAAGAGGCAAGTTGAGCAGAAGCTGTCACACTCACCTTTCCTCTTGGTGCAATGGTAAATCTGCTCCTGGGGCAGTGGGTATGGGTTGGGTGGGGGCAGAAGGTCCTGGGAGGGGCCGGACACACCATTCTCACACTGGTACTGGGACCCCAAGTTGGATGAGGTGGAGAGAGCTCGAGGCTCACTGCTGAAAGGACTGTGGTTAGAGGCCACTTTTTGTCTCACTGTGCTTCTGGGAACCACAGGATATTCTTTACTGAAAGAGAGAAGATGGGACATAACATTGATCAGTGCCCGGGTACAGATCCCCCAACTGGCTGAACTCTGGGGTTAAAGAACCCACCAGAAAAGTCGCAAAGTAAGAGACAAAAGGGTCTTTGATAAGCCAAGTGATCAAAATCACACTCAAGTGCTCAAATGCCATGGACATATATACTCAGGCACTAACTTTTCATGCCTTATATATGAGGCAAGTAGGTTTGTGAATAGTTCTACGTGTATGGAGAAAGGTAAGAGAGCACCCCCAGTTAGGAACCCCTCTTAATGATCAATAAACACACAGAATTTTGAAATATTTCAGCCCATTGTATATGTCTTTGAATTCCCTAATTCAAAAGCAAGAAGAGCCGAGCAGTCATTTGGACTTAACTTCTGGATTTCCATCTTTAAAATGGGGCTGAGGTCTTTGTCCAACGTAAGTTAAGAATGGTACTCAATAATACTATGTATCTCTCTCTGTTGACACAGAGTAACGACACTGGTTGGGGTGAGCATCTAATAATGTAGCTAACTGTTGAATTACTATGTTGTCTAGTTGAAACCGACATAATACAACACATCAACTATACTTTGATTTTGAAAAAGAGTGGTAACTGACCACCTTGACAGTCAGGTATGATCTTAGGTTACCCTAATCTGGGTAGCTTGCTGCTTGTGCCTTAGAATTTCCTTTTGAGCTGCCTTTTGTTCTTGTTGTTACCAGCATAATATTTAACTTCTCCGTGCCTTGATTTTTCCATCTATGAAATAGGGATAATAAAAACCCCCAGTTTAAGGGGCTGTTGAGAGAAGAAATGAGTTAATATATGTGAACAACTGCACGGTACTAGGCACATAGTGAGGTGCTCAACAAAAGGCAACCTTCATCCTCACTGTCATTGTTTTGGGGAAAGAGACAGGAGAGGGAAAGAGGAAGGGAAGGGAAGTGAGAAGGAAGAGCAAGGACAAGAAATAGAGACCAGAATGCAAGATCTAAGGTCAGGCAGATCCACATTCAGGTGCCACCTCCATGGCTTATGGACCGTGTGTCCTTCTGAGACAGAACC